>WBMZ01011599.1:0-443057 GCA_013400975.1 Atrichornis clamosus | reverse complement strand
ATATATATATATATATAATTTCAGGCTGAAATATAGAAATCTGTGGTAAATAGTGTGAGGACAATGGAAATATCATTCCTTCAAGGAATAATTCAATAAAATTTACAATGGGAATGAAAAAGATAGTAGGCTATTTTGTAATGTGGTAATAAATACAAGGTAAAAGAAAGTCTTTAAAAGAAAAAGGTACATCCTAGAATCAAAGAATAGTTTGAGTTGGAAGGGACCTTAAAGCTCACTTTCATTTCAACCCCCCATGCCATGGGCAGGAACACCTTCCACTAGACCAGGTTGCTCAAAGTCCCATCCAGCCTGGCCTTGAACACTTCCAGGAATGGGGCATCCACAGCTTCCCTGGGCAACCTGTGCCAGGGCCTCTCCACCCTTATAGGGAATAATTTCTTTCTTATGTCTGATGTAAGCATGTCCCCTTTCAGTCTAAAGCTGTTCTCCCTTGTCCTGTCACTACAAGTCCTTGTCTCAAGTCCCTCCCCAGCTCTCTTGTAGCCCCTTTAGGTCCTGGAAGGTACTCTAAGGTCTCTCCAGAGCCTTCCCCAGGCTGAATAGCCCCAGCTCTCCCAGCCTGTCTCCATAGCAGAGGTGCTCCAGCCCTCTGAGCATCTTCATGGCCTCCTCTGGACCTGCTCCAGCAGGTTCATGTCCTCATCACTTGGAGAAGAGAGTTGCCATCAATGCATTCCAGGAACCTTCTGGATTGATTGAGCCCTGCTGTGCTGTCCACCCAGCAGACATCGGGCTGGGTGAAGCCCCCCACGAGCACCAGGGCTGGTGAATGTGAGGACACTGCTCTCTGTCTGTCCAGGGCCTCATCCACTCTGTCTTCCTGCTTGGGTGTCCTGGAGCAGACCCCCAGTGCAGAGTCACCTGTCCCAGCTGGTCACTGACACAGAGGGACACCCCCTCCTGTTCTCCCCTGCCCGTGAGTGTAAACATTGTGAAGTACACACTCATGTGTGCTTGTGCTCGATGAAGATTCACCCAGAAGAGTGTTTTGAGGGTTCACATGGTGTGTAATTCATCTTGTTGTAGATAAACTGAGCATCTGAGATATTGACAGAGTGGAAAGCTAGTGTTAAGGGTTACAAACAGGGCTCTGTTTTGGTAAAAACTTAGGATTAGAAAAAAATTACTTTTCAAACATCTAGTAAAATTTCTTGAAGATGGCTTTTTTTTTCAGTTTAGAAATCTTAACTGTAATTCAAAACTTACTTTAAAATTCAATTTATATCAAGATGTCTTGGCAGGCATATGAACTAGAAGACAGAGAGCAGAGCTGGTGTTCCTTTTTTTTTCTGATAGCCTTTCTGTACACAGCTGATGTATTGTTTTAGTGATTTTTATCTAAGCAGTTGAAAAAAAAATCTGTCATAGGTAAGACAATCTTTGTCAACATAACAGCTTGTGTGAGCTTGATTGCTAGTTGGCAAACTGGCAGAAAATAAAGGGTCACCATAAGCAGAAACAGACTCAGGAAAGGTTAGAAGGGAAATCCATTTGGAATGATAAACAGCATCAGGGCCAGGGTGTGTTGAATCCAAATAGGTGAAGGAAAACAGCTTGTTGAGGGTGGGTTGTCAACAAGGTTATGGAGAAAGGGGAAAATGGGCGTATGAAGAGCCCAGCATTTGATGCTGTTAAGTCAGAAGTGGCGTTTTGAAGACACGGAATGAATTTGTGAAGCTGCATACAGCATACATAACGTGCTTGCTTTGAAGATAAAAACACAGTGTGTGGCAGGAGCAAGAGCTAACAAGGTCCCATGATGTGTAAACAGAGGGATTAGGTATAAATCAAGAGAGATAATGTTACTCTGCTCTAAAGCTCCAGTAAGACTGCAAGTGGAATATTGTGTCCCATGCTGGACTTGTAGACTGAAAAAAGCCCTGAACAGGCTATTTTGATCCCTGGAAGGTAGAGAGGGGGCAAAAAGCTCATTTAAGGATTAGAGTGTTTGTCTTACGAGAAAGGATTTGAACAACCCTGCGTGCTTAGCCTTAGAAGACATGAAGTTCAAGAAGAGTTGATTACAGTGAGGGAGTGCTTCCCGGGGCCCTGCTGTGCCCTGGGAGGGAGGAACACGCAAAATGCAGCAGTGCTGTGGTGTGAGCAGCTGTGACGGCCTTGTGTCTATTGTAAATTTATGATGTGCATTAAAAAGGAGTTTCTCTTCAGTACACCAAGGATGCATCTTACTAATACCAGCTGAAGAGACTGCAGCAGGCAGCGCTGACATTTAAAGGAAAAAATATCATATTGCTGTTGATTCCAGAAAGCTTTCAGCTGGCCTCTAATTGAGAAATCTGGCTGAATGAAGACCAATAACAAAACTATTGATTCACTTTATTCTCTTTAGAGGGTCACATTTTCATCCCAAATGTATTGCAGGACCTTTACAAAGCACGTTTCTTGGTTAAAAATGTCCTGGTACTGTGGCACCACAAAGATAACAAGATTGCTGCCTGACTGCTGCGCTTCCAGATATTCTTTTTCTGTGGGTCTGTCATCAGAGCACTGTTTGACATCAGTAAGGGCAAAATCTGACTAACAAAAGGTTTCTCTCATAGAGAAGGTGGATGTTGGACACACTGGAAGAAAAAGCTCATATAGAGAAGAGAAATAGTGCAGTAATTTATGGTAACCTGTCCAATAATATAAAATTATTAAAAAAACCTGACGGGGCATCGGCCTAGTTGGTTGTGTAGGAAGGGCATAGGTGCATATTTTTGCAAGGGCACAGGCACTGTGCAGCACAGATTTTGGCAGCTGCGGTTGTAGATGGCAGCACCTAAAGCAGTCAGGTGAAGTGCACAGCTGCTGTAGGTGACTATTCCTTGGAAACTTTGTGGTTTTCTCTTTGGACACTAAAACTTTTGCTTTAGTAGTAGCACTGATTTCACATGTTAGTGCAGCAGTTCACTGCTGAATCTTCACTATTTATCTAGTTAGCTGACATCACAAGAAAACTGATACTTAGCAGAGCTTCTGTTTTACTTTTCTGAAGTGTGATGATTTCAGTTGCCGGGAAATGGTTTTGTTTTTAAAGTCAGTGTTGGCTAATGTTCAGGAGCACAATATTCCTGGTTTCTGTCATGTTCGGGAAAAACACAAGGCTGTTAGCCAAATGCTATGTTGTTCTAGTCATTAGAAAGCAAGCACAGGCTATAATACCTGCATGTAGAATTTTATTTTTTAATTTTACTTTGTTGAACAGGTGAAATTGGTTCCAAATTTACTTACAGGAGTTTTTTACTTAGTTTCTCGCGGTATAAGGTACTCCATACGGCAAATATCCTTTGGCTGTCAGGAAATTTTTGCATTGGTTTGTAATCAGACTTTTCTTGTGGTGTGGGGCTGTGGTAAAAGAGAGTGTTGCTGCTAAAGTTTATTTATTTGTTTATATAGTAAATAGCCAGGTGGTACATCCTGCAGTTGTCCTGTCCAAAAGGTACCAATGCTTCGTTTCCTGAAGCTTTACTGATGAAAAATTACACTTTTTCTTGTAGTGAAAAAAAGTAAGAGCAAGGTATTGTTATCAATTTTGACAGGGCCTCTGGTTCTATAATTCCAATATTTTGCAAACAAAATTGAATATATTGTTTTCAATAATTATCTAAGATGATCTTATGTTTATTTTAGATGAACTCGCAAATTCATCAGAAACCAGATTATCCTTGGAAGATCTCTTCAGAAAAGAGTTCATAGTTCATAATCCAGAAGCCAAATGGATTAATGGTAAGTTTATAAGATCTCACGTAATATGAAACTAGGTAATAATTTTAAGTATTGAATTATATCATTATCCAGACACGGAGAAAGAATCAGTTAAAATTTCAAACTCTCTTGAATTGGCCAGTGTCCCAGTTTTCCTTGTAGCTCTGAATCATGTCTGTTTCATTAATTTTTGAAGTGGCTTTCTAATTTTAAAGCTCTATCTAGCAGAAACCCACTAAAATTATCTGTTTGTGCTCCTGATTCAGTTGGAAACAGTGATGAAGAATTGTTTTTAAGAACTGGATCTTGTTTACAGATTCACAAGAAGATCAATTCTATTATTATAGAACTTTGGGATTTGAGAACTGGTTCTCTTTGCATCTAGAATAGATTCTTGAATATTTCAATATACTTGTACAGATGATAGTCATTTTCTGGTGTCTCTGAGTTGTATTTAGTATTCTAATTTATTAATGATTTGTACATGGTATGCAGATTCCTCCAAAATTAAGCAGTTTTAATGCAAAAAAGAAAACAAATTCAAACTCTTTTTTTCAACCCTTTGACTTCCTTTTCTCTTGATCACATGCCTTGTTCACATTCTTTCTGTTTGTAAGGAAAGTACAAGTAACTCAGTAGCAACTGTCTGGTTTGTGTCATTATAGTCATCTTGGTATTATTCCAGGTGATAGAATCAAAGGAATGACAGTAGGCTTTGTGCAAAATAGAGTATTGTTAAGGAGTGCTCTGTGGAAAGTAGGAGTTTGGAAATCTGGTAACTGTGTATTCAGAATGACTTTGCATGGGAAATAATGCTTCAATTATATCAACTTTGGCATTCAACTGTAACTAGAACTGTTTTTCTTTAGTAGGAAGCTGTGTGATTGAATTGTTGCTTTATGATAAACTCTAAAGAATGAAATGGGTGTAACAAGGATAAGTGCCTTTACAAGCAAAAGCATAGAAAGGAGATAAGTATGGCCAATCATTTTTTTTTTTTTCCAGGACCTGCTCTGGTGTTGTTATCCAGTAATTTAGGGCTAAGAAGGGACACTCAGTTTCGTTTCCTGCCACTCCCTTCCCTCAGCTACTCCACTGACATGCAGTTGCTGATTTCCCTTAGTTCCTTCTTTGGGTGGGTTTCTGTCTGCAGCCAGTGCACACATCTCTGGTACTGGGTAAAGCTGGAACAGTGCTATTGCCAAGAGGAGCTGCTTCTTTTGTTTGGCAGAAGAGTGATTTCCCATTAAGACTATTTGTCTAATTAAGTCCTAAAGCAGTTTTAAAATTTGCTGTTCTCTGTTAAATTCGCAAAGCAACTGCCTTTGACCCCACCCTGTTTGAAAAACACTGCTCCTAATTGTCAAATAAAGTTATCACAGACCCAGTATTGTAAATTAAAGTGGTCACTAAAGGCAGGTAAGTACATAATGGAAGAAGATCCTTATGCTGGTTCTATCTATTACTCTTGTTACTCAGAAACTCCGTGAGATTATTCTCTTAAGAACACTAGTAGGTGTTCATAACATGTGCATAATATTCAATGCATAAAAATAGCACTCATTTCAAAACCCAGGACAATAAAACTAAAAGGCTATGGATGGAGTTACATTAAATATTGTTGATACTATAAAACTTGTAGTTTATTGTATTTTTTAACATCGTTCTACAGTCTGTGATAAGATCAAAACTTCTTTTACGAGTTTTCCAGATGCTATAAAAAGAAATGTAGGATTTAATGCTAAACCCTTGCTTGGATACAGGTTTCTTCTCTGGTCTTCAAAATCCATCTTAAAAAGCTCATACAGTGAAATATAATTTTAGTAGTATCATGCAAAAAATTGTCGTAAACAATCTAGTCTAAAAGCTATGAGATTGTACAGTTATGAACTTTCCATCTCTTGAAAATAATGTTAGAAATGCTATTTAATACAGCAAGTCCCTGTGTTTTATTAGCAGTACAGTTGTACTAATATCCAGTCTTTCTGCAGTGATGATTTCCTGAGTCAGTATGAAAACTTCTAAGCTTGCAGTTAGGTGTTTTCCTGTGCTTACTTGCCAAAGAAACAGTGAAGTCCAGTAGTACAAAAAAAGGGGGGAGGAATGGACATTTTTCTTATTAGAGTATGTGTGTGAATGAGAATTAAAGAAAAAGTGGGGGTAATTAAGAATTTATGAATTGTTCAGTATTTTTGATAAACACTGAAAAATTATGTATAATTTGTTTTTGTTTTTTGCATTTTCTTTGAAAATACCCCATATAGTTAATGAAATCAGTATCTTGGATAATAAAAATATCCCTGAGAAACAGTCTTGCAAAGCAGCATTTCTGCTTCCTGCTTCTATTTTTTATTTTTTAAGACTTTCTTTCCTGGCATAGTGGCATTGCAATGATGGCATTATATGTGTGGAGAATGAAATATATAACTTAATATTCAGATTCATTACTGGGGAGCTGGAGGGGAGCATTTGGCACTTTCTTTGGATATTGGCAGGGTAAGTGAACTCTGCACAGGATGATTTTAGGAGAAAATAAATAGCTACTTACTACCTTTTGCTCCCCTTGGAATAGGATAATTTGTATCTCTCTGAAAGTTTTATCATCTTTACCTCCTGGGAAGGGATAGGAATAGAGATTGAAAAAGTGGTTCCTGCTGTAAGCAGTCTCTTCAGGGGCTAGAGCATGTTTTGTAGAAAAACAAAAAGAAAGATTCAAGGATTTCAGGTGTAGATGACTCACTGTGTTCTTAGGTAAGGCCTGGTATTTAACTGCTGCCCTTTAATGAAACTTTCCATACTGATCTTTGAATTTCTCTGACATTATCTTCCAAGCACATTATTTCTTCCTTGTTTGAAAGTTCCTTCACTACAAAATCCATCCCCATGTAGTTATTTCTAGACTGCTCTTTAATAAGAAAAGCCCTTAAATGCAGAAGTTTTTACAGTCCATTTCCTTTTCTGCTTGAAACTGAGTCCACAATTTGATGTGGCTGCCACCAAAGTTAATAATTATGCAAATGTCTAAAGCTGGAGAGGAAATGTTTGTCTTTATCTGAGAAAATCAGCTGTTGCCAAAGAAAATAAAAGAAACACTATGAGCTGGCTTTAAAATTGACAAAATATATTCCCATTTTATGTAATATGTGAAGATGTACCTGTGCAGATATAATTCATATTTCTTTCTCCGTTCCTTTTTTTCTCCTTTTTTATTTTGATTTATTTCAAAGGCAATATTTTCTTTTCTTTTTCTCAAACCTGACTTGGATTTTTTTCTTTCATGGTAAGAATTTACAAAGAAAAGAGTAAGAAAACATGGATGATGGCCAGTAATTTTGTTGAAAATAACTCAGTAGTTTACTAAGCTTTTTCAGTTATAAATCTGATCACTGTGGCTCTAAAATGGCATGGTGGATTATACACAACCATTAATCAGTCCAGTCCACGTTGGCTGGAAGAGTGTTTGATTTCAGAAGGCCTTCCAGTTGTCTGGCATAGCTTCGAAGATGTTAAATGAGAGTACATCTTTCTTTAGCATTATTGATCTTCAGGTTTTCTAATAGGAAGTAAGAATTTAAAATGCTGCCAGTGAATAATAAAAGTGTTTGAACCTGACAGCTCATTGCTTCTGATAAGAGCTTTGCATTAGGTGGCAAAACAGCTTGGTTTACTTAAGTCTAAGCCCAAAACTGCAACGTAGTTTAAAATATCCAGAGGAACTAAATTTAAGAAAACACTGCAGTTAAACTTCCCCTATACATCTGCTTGCAAAAAAACTTTTTAAGAGACTTAAGGTGTCTCCTGTTGCTTCTGTCTTGGAGTGTAAGGTTTTTGCAACAAGGATGAGTGTCTGCTTCAGGTTGGGCACAGCAGCTCATCCTGTGGGCAGAGTGCTTGAGGAGCATTTCTCCTGGGTGCCAGCATTTCTGGCAGGTCCTGGTGCAGGGTGTGTTAGGGCAGAGTTCTAAACTCGCTGCATGAGTCACACCAGTAGATCCATCTCTCTGTTGGATGTTCATAAACCAGTGTAGGAATCCTTGCTTGTCTGCCAGTATCAGCTGGATCTTGGAGCTGGATCTTGGAGCCAGACTGAAGCATTTTTTCAGGACATTTTTGTAATTTCTCTAAAGTTACTTAGAAATACATACGTGTCCTCGTGGGAAATGTTGAGGACTCGAGAGGTTTGCATTCTATTGCTGAGGTCTGTACTTGCATCTCTTGTTTCAGGGACTGTAGTTGTTAGTAACAGTTAAATTCAGAATGTGCTCCCATGTTTGCTGTGATGTGATGCACTAATGCTCCATCAGGGACTTGGGCAGAAGTGCAGAGAGGTGTGTGCAGAGTCACTCGTGCCAGCTCTGCATGGAGATGTCATTTTTTATTGGAATCTCTCTGTGCCTAGAGCTGGAAGCCTGGCCAGGGAGTTGTTTTGTTGCCAGAGGTTCTGTGTGAAGAGTTTATTTCTGAAAGGCAGCAGAGGGGGGTTGGTCTTTGATACTGTGTGCAGTGAAAAGCTGAAAGTAGAAAAGCAAGTGAAAAAATCCTAAAATAGTGCTCAATCTTTGGAGGTTTTTAGCTAAAACTCTTCTTTCCTAAAGCTCCAGCAAGTGGTGTGAGATACACATCCAGGTTTTGCCAAGTCTGAAGACAAAGTTGTGGGAAAAGCCCAGAAAATTTGAAAAGATACAGAGAGCTGATGTTTCTCTCAGAAACTGCTAAAAAGGGGAATAGAAGATTTGATTGATACCATTCCACTGATCTATTAAAATAACTTCTTAAACAAAAGAATTTAAACAATGCTGTTGTGAAATGGATTGAATGATTCCATTTTCTCATTAGGGAATTAATTAGAGGAGGTTGGGGCTGTATTTGTGCTGATGCTAAAGATTTTCTACGAGCTGTAGATGGGTAATTGATCATTCAGGAAAATCTTATGGGAGTACCACCCTTGTACCACGTACAAAGTGCCTTGTGGTGTCCCTTGATCCAAGAATTGTGGCTTCTGAAGCAATGGACAATCTTGGTTTAGGGATAATTTTGATTTTCTCGTTAGTTTTAGTTTTTGAGGTGGTTGGTTTGGGTTGATTTTGGGTTTTTCATTTTTTTTTGTTTTTTTTTAATTTGAAGTTCATATGCAATAGTTTCTTCATTTGGTTTTCTCTGCATTTCTCTTGTTCAAAAATAAATTTGTTCTTAAATACTGCACGTAAAGAGTGCTTGTAAAGCAGAAAATAAATAATGAGAGGTACATAAAGCTAAAAAAGTGTTAACGGGAACAGGAAATAGAAACTGAAACACATTATTTTATGCAGTACTATAAGCAGGCCTGCAAGTAAGAAAGAATGAAATAATTTGAGTTGCAGCTCTGTATGAATGTAACAAACACTCATCCTTAAAAATGAGGATGTCTGTATGGAAGTGTAGATTTCATGTAATGTCTGTAGGGATTTATCAGAAGGAAAAAGGTGGTCTGTTTCATCAGTAATCATCATCACAAAGTAAATATTCATTTTCTTCCACGAAGCAGAAAAGGTTTTGTCCTTCAGATTCAGAGCTGCCCTTGTAAGTGATCTCACCTGTTCAGACGTGGTAGCTCTGCACCTGTGGGACACCCACCAGGGTGGCCGCAGAAGGCCCCGAGGATCCTTTTCCTGCCATCCTGTAGTTCTCCACCCCAAGGATGACCAGTTGCACAGCCTGTTGCTCAGGAAAGTGTCTGGTCCTCCTCATGAAAATTCTTTCTTCCATCAGTTGTACCACAGTAGGGTTTTTCCCTCAGTAATTTTTTCTCGTGACTCTCTGGCCTGGTTTTTAAACAAGGTTATGTAGTGGCTGTTTTAGCTGATCTCCCCTGCCCGACCACCCTGTCAGGATCCGCTGCACGGACCGTGCTTCTTCCTGCTCTCGTGTTATTGATGTCTCTAAGGTGCCACACGTCCTGCTTGCTTAGAAGTAGATCTTGGGTAATTTCTGCTCAGGCCAACTCTGTTAATGCCCGTTGCTACATCGATACTGGTGCCAGTGTTAATGATCGTTAACAAGCGTTAAACAGTGCTGTGCATTCAGGGCCATTAACTTGCGTCACCACTGCATTTTGTAAATGACTTCTTAGCACACCTCTTCAGAAATCTCCCTTCCCTCCCCAATATTCTCTGTGCAGCAGTACAACATTGTATTACTTGTGACCTCTGCAGTGTTCTGTTGTCTTCTCTCAAGCATTACCACTCTTGATTGCAAAAGTTTTTTTCCCTGGTCATTTGTTTTCTGACATTTTGGTTTTGATTTTTTTTTTTTTTCACTAGGCATGTTTTAATTCTTGCACAGAGTACTTGAAATTTATTTTCCTTAGAAGTCTTCACTTCTTGTAACAACTTACTTCTATTTGTATTCACTGAGATGTAGCCTGATTCCATGGTAGTTGAAATCTTTGGGTGTGAGACCAAATCCAAAGATGGGAATATATGTCAGGGAAAGAGGAAGTCAAGTATTCCAACTGGTGGGAGGTCAAACTACCTTTTGCCACCAATAGTCAAACTCACAGCTAATCATTGCAATCTCTCTTAAAACTGATGTACTTATTGATTTTTTACTTATTCCACAACCCAAAGCATTAAGAATTTAACAAAGACATCAATATACTTAGAAAACATTTACACAGGCAGAATGTATCTGTTGCATAAGGTGTATTTTGAAAGAGGTTAGCAGAATGATTTACACTTTCTAAGCAGCATTTCTGGAGAGTAGCCTAATGTTGAAGGGGTAAGTAAAGCAATTCTGTGTGTAAACCCCTGGAAAAGTGGACCAGCCACTTAATAAACCTTAGTTCTCCCTGTTTGTTGAAGCAGAAGTCTCCTGAGTGTAGTGCAGAAATAAGTTTAACTATTCCCGTTGCCATAGTGATGTTTGTGGAACAGGGAGACCTTTTCTCAGTAATACGTTTCTGACTAAGACAGCAGTCCTTAATATGATGAACGAGTCTAAACTGAATGTGCTACATCATTACTCTTAGGATGCAACCCCCCAGGACAAATACTTTTGCTACATGAGCAAACCGGAACAGTGGATAAAGTGTTTTGGAACAGTAACAGGCAGTGGGTGCTGCACACAGCTTTGGGAGTTCTGCACACTTCCACACTGTTCCCTGTTACACACAAAGACTTCAGGGGTGTATGTGTTCATGCACCAGCAGGTTCATGTACATGTGAAAAGTATTATTTTCATCCTTTGCCTCCTTGTTCTCTTTTCCCTACTTACCAGCACTGCTGCTCAGCACAAAGTGTACCCATGCCCAGCTGGAGCTGTAGTCCTTTCCCCATGGGATGGATTTGCAGTGACCTGTTAACTTTTCCTTTGGAAGCTGCTGTTTATACCTGCAGCTGGTTTCATGGTCCTTCTTACAGGCTCATTTAAGTCCTCTCTAATTTGCTCATCAGCAATTAGATTTTTTTTCAGAGGAGTGCTGTGCAGGAGGGGGTAAAGCTGGAGTTGTAGCTGTGTGCAGCAGCAGCACAGTTGGCTGATTCTGCCTTGTTTCCATTTGCCTAAACCAAATCCTTTCATTTTCTTCAGTTTTCTTATTTGTCTAAATAGATGCTTCCTTAGCACACACTCAGTTGTGTTCTGTGATAGATGAGTAAGCTGTACAGTGCTTAAAGTAGTTATCTTTAAAAGCCAAGGTTTTACATTTCTAATCCTTACATTTTGTTGTCCATTCATTTTTTTTCTTGGATTAAGAGACAGTAAAACCAGTGCTGCCTATACCATTCCGTATAGCCCAAATGTTTGCATTTTGGTTTTGAAAAATTGCATTTTATAAACATATATATATATATCTATGGACATATATATATATATATTAATATGTATAAGTTTATTTCACTTTTAGTCCTTTTTTTAATTTGCTCTCTTTAACTGATTCCATTGTGACAGATTTCAAAGACACTGACTCATACTTCTCACCCATTCATTCATTTCCCTGGTCTGTTTTGCCCAGGACAAGGTTATTTTTCATATGAAAATGTGGTTGGTACTTGAACACTTCTGCAGACCATCTTATTTTACAAGTGCCTCAGAGGGAAATGCAGAGTGTGCTTTCTGCACTTGCAGCCTGCTTTAGGCATATGACTGACTAAATTTCCTCTGCATGTGGAATATTGATTTTTAAGTTCAGCCAAAGCTACTTGGAAGCCTAAAGTTTTCTACAGATCTGAGTTGCAATTTGAAAGAAGAAATTGGAAGTACTTTAAAAATGTGGCCATGAAAACCCAGGACTTTTAGGTCATCATTGTGAGTAACAGCAATACATGAAGCAGGTAAGATAATCTATTTTATTGCAGGACCAGCAATACAAGAGAATTAGTTAATCTGATTTCAAAAGTTACAGCTTTTGGCCCCATCCTAGAGCAGCCATCTCTAGGGTAAAAAAGCAGCTTCATTTCTTCTTAGGCCTGGGGTCTGGTCTGCCAAATTTGGTCTGTTAATGCTGTAATGGTGATTCAGATAATTATGTATTTGTTACGGGGATCTCAACTGAGACAGCTCATCTGTAAAGGTCACTAAGCTGTCAGGTTTGGAGTGACAAGTATGGTTGGCTGAAGATATTTTCAGAAAAGTTTTCTGATGCTTTCTTTAATTATTTTTAGTCTTCAACTTTTGTATGAAGGAGCATTTTCTGTATAAACTTCGTGAAAAAGGTTTAAGTAGTTCACTTCAGCTTTCTCACATTTTGGATAACGAGTTTTAAACATTTTTTTTAATGTTGGAATCTTATCTTTAATATAATAACTTCATTTTGACATTGTTATTTTAATGTGTTTTGTATTACTTGGGCACAATATTTTATTCATGCAAAAATGATGTATTGTATTATTGGAGTGAATAGTTCAATATTTAAAAAGATATTTTTCAATATATTCTATTAGAAATTCTAAGGAATGTTTTAATTTAAAAATAGTGAAGTATAAGGTTTTCAATTTATTCTAATTTGGAATAAAAATGCTTGCACTCTCCAATATTTTTTCCTCTCTATGGACAGGAGGAAAGGAGAAGGAGGCTCTAAGCCATATTATCAATTACAGCTCCAAACCACATTATAAATTTCCCAAACTATGATGTCATGTTCCATTCATGGAAATCTACTGCAGAGTTAATATTATAATCTGCAGAATTTCCATTGATTCCTGATGGATTCCAGATGTAGAGAGATATGAAAATGGGCTCCTGTTATGAGATGCTTCAAAGGTAGATGCTAATTCTTTGCTTTCTGGGTAACTGCACATGTAATGAAATTTATGTAAGTTATGAATTTTTATCTTTTTTCCATTTTCATACCCAGTGTTGTACCTTGTCCTCCTAGAGGCAAGGACTCACTGTTCCAGCAAGTTAGTCCTTTCTTTTTTTAGCAATTTAAAATGATCATATAAAGTGTTACATAAATGTTCCTCTCTGCTTAAATACTCTGCTCTCTTTTCCAGCTATTTTGTGAGCTCTTATTTTGATAAATTGTTAGTTGAAAACAATTTGGCCTCAAAACTCTTTCTGAAGACCTTGATTAGCTCATGCATGTTACTATAATGGAAATAATAGCAACAGTTGTACTGTATTATTCCAGTGGAAGTTATAATATTAAATTATATTTTTACATACTTGGCTGAAGTCAGGGCAAAGAGTATTGAAAAAGAGCTGAAAGTGAAAATAAATAAATTTTTTACTTCAGGTACTGTCATTGCCACTGTCATCATTTGGTGTGTTGCCTATGGAAATAGAGGCAGACAATATATCTTTCAGGACTAAATGCTTTTTGTCTCAACACCATCTGCAAAATAATCTTTTACTAATTTTAACCAAACATTTTTTGAGTATAGGATGTGTCTCTCCTGGGTACTGCAACACACAGCCTTTGATTGCCTCACCTCTAGATTAAAATACACTTTGAGTAACAGTAATTTTTATTTTGTTCCTCGTTATGAAACTGAACAAGTCAGAGTATTCAGTAAATTCCATTCATTTTTTCTGTCTGCTTGGTGGTTTTTTGGATTAGGTAAGGCTAAACTCTCAGGAAATAAAATGCCATTTGAAGTATGGTTTGTTTTTATCTGAGAGTAGGACTTTGTGGAGATGAGAGTGAGAAAGCAGCGTTATGGATAACCTGACTCCAGGCTGGTTTGTCAGAGTTCCTGAACACCGTGTTGAAGACAGTCCAGTCCCTTTGTTGAAAACCATGGAATTTCCTAATTCCCTACGCTGGTAATGTATTGGAAAAAGGTTACTTCAGTCCTTAGGAAGGGTAGTTGTGGAGATTGACTTAGTATCTGCTTTATTCTCTGTTTCCTGTTTTTGTTCAACAACCACAGAAAGCTTCAGAGCAAAACTTCTCAAACAACTTTAGTTCAGTAACTTGAACTGAGTACATTGATTTATTTGTAGCTACTCATTGAATTCCTGTTCCTTTAGTACTTAGTACTGTACTTCTGTACAGTATCATAATGAAACATATTTTAAAACTATTACAGAGATCCAGGAAAGGATATTTGCACGTAAATTACGTCAGGATATATTAAATTTGAATTAATTTTGAATTAAAATTTCAAAAATGTTTGGGAGTTTTTGTTATTTCTAGTAAATGTGATGCCTCTGCTGAATAACAGTTTATAATGTTTTATTTGTGGAATAGAGAAAAGAAATACTTGTATTAAACTTGATTTTTCAGGAGGACTTGAATTTTCAGCATCCACAACTCACTATGACGCTCTTGTATATACTAATTTAAACACAAGTTTTTTCAAAATAGCATTTGCTCTTTCTTAGATGTAGAGGAATTTAGGGAGTCCTTTGAACGAGAGTTTATGTTTAGACAAGTGTGAAGAGCTCAGGGGTCAGAAAAAGCATTTGGTTTTCTAGCAAATAAGGAAACTGCTATGGAGAGGCTGTTAACAGTCACTGACTTTGACAGTGCTCCAGAGTGCACAGTGCTGAGCAGGGGAAACTGGTTTGATGTGGCAGGAAAAGACGGTTTGTTACATGCCTTTTCAGGAAGGTTTTTTATGTTTTGTTCTTTTTCTTTTTTTTAACAGTATTGATGCTTGTGCTGGAATAAGAACTGGGCTCTAATCTTTTTGGAGGTTAATCTTAATGAACAAATAAGTGTCAGAAAAGAGAGATAGGCATCTGTTAGACTTCCTGTGCTTTCCTTCAAAGCTGATCATGGCCTTTCTCTTCCCCACTTCTCAAGAAGGGATAAAGCTTAAAGCATTGTCAGAGAATTTCCTGAATAAATGAAAAAAAAAGTAAATAAGGACTTGTTTTTTATTTTAAAATGCCAGCAGTTCACCATCTTTATTGAGATGTCATTAGTTTCATATCCATAGGATCATAGAATACTTTGGGTTGGTAGAGATCTTCAGGATTCATCTAGACCAACCCCCCTGCAATGAGCAGGGACATCTTCAGTGAGGTCAGGTTGGTCAGAGCCCCATCCCACCTGACCTGGAATGTTTCCAGGGATGGCTCAGCCACTGCCTCTCTGGGCAGCCTTTCTTGGTGTCTGTGCCACCCTCATTGTAAAAAACTTCTTCCTTACTTCTAACGTAAGTTGATCGTCTTTTGGTTTCAGAACATTACCCCTTGTCCTATTGCAACAGAGGCTGCTGAAAAATCTGTCCCCAAATATATTTAGATGTACCAACACAGTTTGCTGGTGGCCAAAATCATAGTGATTCCTTGGAGGAGTATTAAAGAAAGGACCGTAGAGAAGAATCACCATTTTTACCAGAACAGCAGTGAAAAGTTCTTTCAATAATGGAATATTTTTAAGCTTTTTACCACGAAAACCTTTAATTATAAGGGTGATTATTTTTATTGCATTTTGTAATGTGTTTCTTTAACATAATAGCAAACTGATTTTCTGCATTCAGTTCTTCCAGTGAAGGAGAAATATTTTTTAAGTGCTTAATCTGAATTTAAATTAATGCAAACCTTTGTACTCAGCTTGCATAGCATGCAAGTGATAACTTTAGAAAAAATACAGCTTTGTGACACACTGATTACTTTTGTAAAGATAGAAGTATATTCTCCCTTTGATGAGTGTGTCTAACTTCCATTAGTGCTAATGGGAGTTATGCATTTATGCTTTGAAGAGTCTACACTCCAATTAATTACAACACTTTAAAGAAAATGTGAGATGTTGAAAGTAGGGATTCTTTGGTATTGAAATGTTTTTCTTTTTCTGAATTTCTATCCTTTCCCTCTCCTTCTGTGAGTGCTTTGACGTTGAGTGACATATTGTCATGAAATCTTGTAAACACTGGTAGCATGTATAGTTGAAATTACATTGTGACATATCAATAGTTAAAATCATCTCACATCTAGCTCTTCGATATCTAGTCTACCTCCTGGCAGTCTTTTTTTTTTTCCCTGCTTACCTTTAGCTGACAGCTGAATACCTGTTCCCTTGATTTATCAATTTCAAGGTTAAGCTCAGATCAAGTTTTACCTGACAGAAGTTGAGATAGACGAGAGAGCTGTGTTCCTTATGCCTTTCCTTAATCTTGTTGTGAGCAGAAAGCAAGCATCAGGAAACAAGTGAGTTGTCCCTGGATCCTGTAACTTCTCTCTGATTGCAGACAGGAAACAACACTTGAGAAAAGTCTGAATGGTTGTGAGGAAAACGAGGATGAGTCGTTGCTAGAAGTCACTCACGTTGAAGGGGATGCAGATGTAATAGGTTCATCTGGGAACTAAAAGCAGTTAAGCAATTTACTCTTTAAAGTGTGGGAGATCAGCACAACGGAAAAGAAGATGAATCAGTTTGACCAAAGAGACCTAATTATTTCTTTTCCCCAAAAGTAGCTTATTAATATTAATCTCTGTTGCCTCTCCCTAGTATGTGACTTTTAGAGCTACCCAGGCATCTTACAAATCCACTCTAAGGCTGAAGCCTCCCTGTGAACCACAGAGGTTGTTTGGGGGTGGAGGAATAAAAATTTCGTTCAAACTCTGATTCGTGGATCTCAGAACTGAGCAAGATCAATAAGGATGTAATGATACTTTGCATACTTTTGTTCACCCTCAACGTAAAATTTGCAGCTCAGCTTTGCCACAAGCTGAACTCCCCAGTTTTCTTTTTGCTCTTGGCCTGAGGAACAAATGTATCACCTGGAGTATCTGCCAGAAAGAGGGAGCAAGTTTCTGGTATCTGCAAAGCAAAAATCTGACTGTTTAGTCCAGAATATAGAAATAGACAGAGGATGTAGAAGGAGATGTAGACAAGAAAGTAGACTTTTGTGCAAGGGTGACAGAAAGAGAGAAAAGCCTTTGCTGGGTAAGCCATAGCAACTTCAAATCAAACCACATCAAACCCACAACTCTAAAATATCAAGGGGAAGGAAGGGCAAAAATTAAAAAGCCACACAATTCTCCTCAGACTTTTAATGGAAAATAGATATTGCAGTTTACTTTTTAGCTGTTATAGTTTTTGGATGCAGCTTCAGTGAAGTGGAAGAATGGAACACATGGATCCAGACTACCCAAAGGTCATCAGAATTCTGCTTATTTGACAGCTAGAAGAGAAGGAACTCACTAGTGCTAAATTATTTTACAATAGCACAGTTGTCTTGAGTTTAGGCTTAAATTCTGATGCTTCATTATTAAATTAATGCCTCTTATTTATTCTAACATAAAATGAGGACTACATTTTAGTATTGGATGTTCTGTCTTTTCCTGACACGTTCAACTTCATTTATGGATTCTGCTTCTTTTTGTCACCAATTTAATATTATCCAGTACATGTACTTTCAACATTTAGAGAAATTTATTTTTATATTTGTGTATTGAGTTTCACTAGAGAAACATTTTCTTCTGCTGCCTGAAGTCAGGCTCTGACTTGGCGGCAGAGTTGATGATGAAGATCCTGACATCCTTCACCACAGCAGCGTGAATGTGCTGATACGATAGTTTAGTGTGAAAACATGTAATTATGATAATGGCAAAAGAGCAAGTCTCTATGGGGACTTAGATTCCCTTCCATAATGCAAACAAAAGGCGCTCTCAAACTGTAAGTTCTGTTGTTTCATCTGTTATAATGGGCAATTAATCAAGACTCTGGGAGAAAACTCTGCTGATAGTGGTGAAAGCTGGCACGTATCTTTCTAATTTGTATTGCTACAAATTGAGAGATGTAATCTCAGCAGAGGAGGATGTTTAAATAAAATTAGAGCTGTGATGGGAGATGACAAAGGGAAGAAACTGAGAGTTAAGGATGACATTTTGTCTTATTTTAAAGCAGCTGTGAAATGGAAAAAGACCATCTCAGTGGCGTGTGTTGTGTTGAAACAGATGAGCTGTCAGCCCTAACTACAGATTTCTGGCTTGGTGTTTGATTATGATATATCAGTTGCACTGACAGCATATATATAAAAAAAAAATATATATTTTGTGTGTGATTTTCTGGCTTTTATTGTTCTTCAACACAACTGGAAAATGGATTAAAATGCTTTTATTTAAAATAGGAACAAGTTGCACTGAAACTGATTTATAAATGTACACCTAATATATGAATGACATTCATGTCTACCTGTCTCTGCCTACTAATACTGTTTTAGATTAAATAATTTATTTCGGTATCAGAAACCAAGATTGCTACCTATTGTTATGGGTATATTAGAACTGTAACCTAAACAAAAATAACTTCTTTTTCTTCTATAAAATCTACTGCCATACCTGAATTTGCAGCCAGCCTTTTTTTTTCTGTGCATGTAAATGAAAAAATTATCTTAAACAAAGAGTTGAGTGTGATGTAAATATCTGTTTGGTTCTTCACTGTCATATGCTACTCTTAAGTCCTAGTCTTGAAAGAGCAGTTGGGTGTTACAATGCATATTTTCATTAAAAACATTCTTCTGTGAAACAAAGTTTACATGGATTAGGAAGTCATTACCTGGTAGTAGGCTGCAGTTTCTGCCTTTGCATCAGTGCAGAAAGAGCTGCTTCTTTGTAAAGGAGTCTCTTATTTTTGCAGCCATGGAAATAATGACCTCAGTGAAGATCTGCATCATCTCTGTAACATATTTTCTTTATCAATGTGCTTTATCAGTGAGAAGCACAATCACTGCCCCCGGTCTGATGTGAGGAACTTAAGGCACAGCACTGAAGAAATGAAAGCAGTAGCTGAAGAGAAGAAATTTGTAAATTCCCTATTTCCAGGGTGGAGATGGTGAGAAATTATTGATTTAGGCTGCCTGTGTTAAAGAGCAGTGTGAGCCTGCAGGAGAGGATCTTCCAAGGAAAGAAATCAGGCGGTGCTGAGGACCAGCTAACAGGGATGTTTTATTTCAGAGCAGCTGCTGTCTGGCCCTACAGAGGGAAGGGTAAGTGCTGCTGAAATGCATCAGGTGCCCTCCTGGAGAAGTTTTGTGCAGAACTCCAGTTTTTCTGCTCCAGGATTGTTCTGTGGTGTGAAACAAGGTGTTGTTAAAGGGAGAGAAATTGGATGACGAAAAGCATCTTCCAGGAGTGGTTTAGATATAGCTGATTCTTAGCAAGGCAGGAGAAGTTGCAGGAGGAGGAGATCAGAGAAGAAGAAATTTGGGAGAGGGGAATTGGAGTCTTTTCTGCTCTGTCTTCTGTGATTTTTATGTTCAGAGAATTTTCATAGCATCATGGGAAGGGAGTATTCCTGTGAAGTGAAATCAGCTTTCTTTGCTCCCTTTCCTGTGCTTTTATTATTGCAGGACATTCTTCCCCATCAGGAATATTAATTAGCCTAGGAAATCCACCATGAACATTGTTATGGGGATTTACTTCTATACATCTTGCATATTATGGAGATGACTCCCTTGCAGTACCAAACCCTGAGAGAAATATATTCCAGGGCTGTAAAATGTTTCTGCAACACAACAGAATGACTTCACCCAAAACTCCTGTCTAGCAATAAAGGGTAAAGTTTACTTAAAAATAAAAAAATCTGCTGATTCAATTTGCATAATATGTATATTAAATCCTACAGGATTTGCCTACTTGGCTGATCTGTTTTAATTGGGCTTAATTGATTACCAAGAGTAATCCAAAAACGTTTGTGTTATGTCTAGGCTGACATTTACAGTTGAGTGCTAAACTCGTTATAATGGCTATTTAATTGATTTGAATGAAAAGGAGAACTTTTGCTTAATGGTCTTTGCCCATTTCATCTCACGATGGCTCAGAGGTGCCAAGGTGTCGAACCTGAAGCCCTGCAGTTGCTTACAGTCAGTCAGGGTGCCTGACTTTCATGGGCTGGGATGGAAGGTTGGGGCTGCGTAACTTCTCTGATAAAGCCCAAATATTCTCAGTTTCAGTAGGTACAACAAAGCAGATTTTTGCCTGTGCTGTTTTTTTTCAGGGTTTGATGTGAAGAAGAGGGACACTCAATGACTTAACAGCAATTGTATGTTAAGTTTTAGGTTCTGAACACTGTATGTATTTTTTTTAAGCATGTGCCCAATGCCGCATGAAACTGATTTTTATTTAATAAGGTTACTTTAAGCTAACGTTTTGGTAGAAAGTTATTTTTCAAAGTACATAGTAATTGACAGGCATTTCTAACTTGAATTTCTTGAAAAGTGCTGATTATTGTGATGCTGTTATAAAGAATGTACTTATGCACTCCTGTTTCTATTGAGTGAAGCTCTATAAAGATTAAATACATGTTACTGGAAGGGAGCCACCTCTTGCCCTAGTCTCAATACATAGTAATTTCTTCTTTGCATGGCATTTTAAAAATAAGCAGTTCTCCAAAAAGCTAAAAGCAAAAAAGTTCAAGTCAATACAAAAAATAAATTAATGGCGTCTTTGAATAATAATATCTTACAGCACTCCAGACCTGCAGTTCTATTTTGCTGACAAAATATCTTTTCAATCACCTTTTTTTCATATACACCTATTTGTCAGTGTCTAAATGCCAGTATTTAACACTTAATGCAAAAAGAAGTGAGTGTGCTCTAACCAAGGACAGAAATGTTGAGGGAATTCAAATTGCTTGAAGTTGCTGTAAGAAATAAATTTCAGTAGCTTTATTATTGAGCCTCCACATTTTCCCCTGCCCTAACCTGCTGCCTTGTAAGTGAATGATGACTTTTATCTAAAACATAAAGAAATTTGCTGTAGCTGGAGAAATCAGTAAAAGCCAAAGACAGGACTCTGGAACCCCTGTGTGTTATTCGAGAAAGGGTGTTTTTCTGAAAACCTAAACGATCCCATGCGCATCAGCACCTGATGAGGCAGAGCTGCTTAAAAAACCCAGAGAAAAAGTAGAATGGTGTCAGAATGCTCACTGCCTGTGCCCTGCTCCCTGCTCTACCTGCCAGGGTAAGCACCATTGCCTGGAAATGTGGTAAACCTTTACATGTGTCTGTGAAATAATTTCAAGAGAACTGCTCTGCGGAAAATCCCACTTGCCCACAGGGAGGTAATAGGAGACAAACCACTTATTCTGTAGTTGGTGAGGGATCACAAATTTAGAGCCGTCAGGTTTTAGATGACAGTGCATGCAGGCAGAAATTATTTAAAAATAGTGCAAACTTGAAACCCGAGGATAAAATATTTCAAATTAGGGTTTCTTTGATTTTACAACTCTGCTAAACAACTCTGTTAATAGATTTGAGGAGTATGTATGTTTTGCCTCTCTCATCTTGGTTTCATAGCACACATCTCCAGAACTTTCAAGGGTTAATTTTTTTCTTTTTGTAGCAATAAACCTAGACTGAAATATTCTTCCTCTAGAGGCTTAACATTGCCTCACACTGAGCCTAACCGAGTCAGTCTGTCATTTTTTTAATTGCAAAACTGTGTGAAGAAGTGAAAAATTCAAGGAAAAAATTCTATATTCTACCATGGACTTGAAACACTAAGTGAGCAGAGATTGCCTTTCTCCAGCAGCATAAGAGTTAATAATTTAGGTTATGTACGTAGAAACTGTGACTTCACCTTATGAATTGAGAAGAAAAGCATATTTTCATGAATGCTGACTTCTTACATTTTTGGAAAAAACCAAGATCCTGCATTTCTGCCAAAAAATAGAGTCCCATTTTTTTCTCTCTGGAAGCTCATGTCACGTCTAAGTGGAAGCTGAGTATAAATCTTCTTCCCTAGCTTTGCCTTTTCTTATGTTTTCTCTGTGGAGAAGACTGCTCCATTTCTTTCAGGTGTACCCAAAATGCAGCAGGTGGAGATCCTTGTCAGTCTTCTGGAGCTGCGGGGTGAGAGCTGTGTTAGTGCACTCGGGTCAAAGGGATGAGGCAGGTCAGCCCTCCGAGCTCGCACGGCTCCTTGTGAGGAGCGTGAGCCTGTTCCTCAAAGCACAACAAGACCTGCTACACCCTTGCCTATAAAACCACTGCCTTGACAGCCTCACTCCATCGTATTTAATGTGTCAGGGATAAGTGGGAGAAGCCTTAGGTGAGTGTCTTGTTCAGGCACAGCACTACTGATGAGTTTCACGGTAGGTGATTCTCCCAGAGGTTATTTGTTTTTTAGCTTCACTCTTTCCAAAGGGAATCTTTAAATATTATTTTGCTGGAGAGGAAATAGTATTTTCTGACAGGAGGAAACAAGGTGATTAAGTGGCTAAAGTAAAAATCTTGGTGTTGCGGTAAATTTTTAATTCAGAAAGTAATGTTTGCTGCATTGTGGAGATTTTGGATCCTCTGTGCTCAGATCAGCCATCCTAATTTATGTGGTGGTGTTGTAGGACCTTGTTCATAGAAGAAATGATGGTAAATAAAATGGCAAAAAATTATTTTTATTGATTACCTTACCTTTCCCAACCACAAGACGCAGGAAGAAGTAGATGTAATCTTTGTTTCCTAATGATCTGAGCACAAAGAAGGAGCACCTCCTTATTAAACTGGAAAATGGATGGTCTGAATGCACATGTATTTCTATTAACACCAGGGATGTGGTTGAATCCAAAGCAGTAGGCACCTGGATAAGCAGGTGTTCCCAAAAAAAAAAGATCTTTCTTTTCTTTTCTTTTCTTCTGACAGGATAATTTTATAGAACACAAAGAAGCATCAAGAATGTGAGAAAATTCAGTTATTGGCTAACACACTTATTTTTACAGAACCTTTAATGGGCAAGCAGCTTGTAGGGACACCTGCAAAAACAGACCTTTCATAAAAGCCTTGCAGCCTAAATTTAGATGCGGGGCAAGAGGGATTGATCTCAAAGAGCACTAATGAGAAAGACGTGATTGCTTAGGCAGTTGGGGTTAGGAGGGACAATACCAGGCTGTGCAAAGAAAAATACCAGTAAATAATTCTAAATTTGTGAATTACATCAGTCTGAGCATAGTTAGAAATGTGACAGTTTGCACAGCTTGTTTTTCTGAATGTACTACTCAGTTTTCTGTGGAAGTGCAGCTTCCCTTGTTAACAGCAGGCCCTTTGTGAGGGAAGGTGTAACACAAGCCTGATAGTGTTACTTTGCAGTTTTTTTAATTAGGACTTCAGCTGTCCATGGACAGATTGTTGAAGGACTTTTGGGCAAGCTTTTTTCCTCTGAAGGTCTGGTGATTATCAGTAAGGTGTAAGAAGCCACTCCTAAGAGTCCTGCAAAAATGTTCTGTAGCTTTTGTCAGGATACCTAAAATTTGAATGTTGTGGGTTTTAGTCCAAGCTAAGACCGTTAGTAAAACTTTAGTTCTAAACACTCAAGGCACAGTAGTTGTCTTGCAGTTAATGCTATAAAAGCTATTGTTAAAAAAGCTTTTTTTTTTTTTCTAAGAAGTGGCTATACGTGTTACATTTTACAAGATATGTGTGTAGTAGGTAATATATGGTCTATATGGTTAATGGGGTCACTTAAAAATTGCATCTCTTGTGCCTCAGTGCAAACAACTGAGGATTTTAAGGAGGGGAGGAGGTGGGCTCTGCCCTTGTCCCCCTTGGCAGACTTGCTGTATTTACTAAATATGCATTTGTTTGTGGGGTGGAGGATGCTGACAGTGAAGTAGGTGTTCTTCCTCACTTCTCAGGTGGGACAGAAGGATCAGCTCTTCCAGAGATGGATGCTGTGTTCCTTGGCATTTTGGCCTTTCCATAAGACAGATATTTAAAAGGTATGTGCCAAGCACATGCCAGCTTTAAAAAGAAAAAAGTTACAGAGGGCATGAAGGTAGCATGTGGTAACCTGATCTACCGGAACCAAAACTCGGTATGTTCCTCTGTTTCTGGGAAATAGTTTGTGATCCTGAGATTATTAGAGTAAGACAACTAAAATCAGGAGGACTTCTGCCACGTTACTGGAGGTTATGCTTTCACCATAAATGCGCTGTCAAAGCTTTGCTTAGTCTAATTACCACTTGCCTCAAGATGTCCTCTGACAGCAAGATCAAAAGGTTCATTATATGTTCTGAGAAAAATCTTTATTCTATCCATATTATGTCTTCATTTTAATATAATCAAGGAGACACTTCCAGAGAATAAAAGCATTATAACTGTTGTTTGTTACTCTACTTGAGGCGGTTTTTTTTCCTGAATAGAGTATATAATTTGTAAAATTTTTTTATATGTTTTCTGTTTCTAACTGTATTCTTTTGCTTTTCATATATTATTTTGTGTCATAGGTATAGAAAGTGAAACAAACATGTACCTCTATGAAATGGCTGTTTTTAACATGTCTTTTTCAACACATCCCTTTCCCTTATGCAATTTGATTTTCACAGTCAGATCCTGTACTACATTGAAAACGTAATATATCTGGTTTTCTTCTGGGGTTTTCTCCCCCCTAAGAAATTGCAGTTAGTTCAGAACTCCCTCCAGAAAACAAAGTCTTTAAAATGTTCTTCCCAGTGCACACCTCTTTGTGCTTGTCTTTGCTGACAGCATTTGTTCCTGGCTTTGTGGGCTATTGCACTTCACAGGAAAACAGAAGGGAGAGTGCTGAAATGCACCGTGAATGTTGTAATATCATCTGTCATGTGCACAGAACTGTCATGTGGTGCGATATAAAGTTGGTCTTCACAGCGCAAACTTGGTCTCAAATTTGTGGTTCTGCCTGGAGACCAGCCCCAGGCTCAGTTCCATAAGCAGCTGTAGGCTGGGTCAGCCACCTGACACCAAGGCAAAGCTTTGGGAATGTTCCCCATTTAAAAGAGGAAGAGGCTGTGATTTTTCCAAAACCACTGCATGAATTGTGGACAGCAGCAGCTGGGAACTGAGATTGACTCAACTTACTGTCCTGTGCCTACTTCTTTTGGTTTGCATTCCCTTCAGTGATGGACTAGTTCTGAAACTCTCTCAGAGACACCAAAACCTCTTCAGTGTCTCTACTTCCCTCATTTTGTTGTCTGCACTATTGAGCAGTCACCTTGGGGGAAGAGACTTACTCGAGTGTAGTCAATGAAATGAGGATCTATTTTCATGCTACAGGTCCTTCTGATTTTCATGATGTTTCCCTGGTTGCCTCCCTTGCTCCTCTTGGGGGAATAAGCAAACTGGCGCTGCATCTTTGCTGCCACTGGGGCATCTGGCAAAAGCACATTTCTTATTGGTACCCATGAACTCTAGTGGCAGCTTCACAGAGACTGATGATCACCAAAACACAGGCTTTGGGTTGTGTGAGAAGGAATCACTCTTACAGTGGAGTTTTGTGAGTGTGTTTGGGCAACTTTCTCTTGTCTGTGTATAGAGTAAGGCAGAAGAAAGAGTTGAGAAGTGGGGTTGAGATAAGGATATAAGTGGAGGAAAGTCTTGATGTGATCATTTGTAGGCAACCACTTCCCTTGTGCATAACACTTTTATGCTCTGGCACTTAGTTTTATTGCATATTTCCTTTTTTCTTACAAATTCCCAACTAAACCCAGTCTGTCCTGTGGGAAGTGCCGAATGCCCAACTGCCAGGTGAACAAAGACAAGGGAATTCCAAAAGCCTGCTAGGGTTTTCTCTATATCTAACCAATGTAGACTGGTATTGAATATTGCAGTGATGAGCAAAGACACAAAACTCATAAACAACTCAATCAAGTATTTAAAAGAAAATAATAAATTATATCTCTAGGTTACAAAATGAGATTCTGGGTTAAAAATGAGGTCCAGGGAATCTTGACTCTTCTCTTGACCTTAATGTTGGTTTTATTCATTTAATTACTAAAATAATCACTGTTACAAAAGACCAAGTGCTGTAATATTGGTGATGATGGACTATCACCTTGGTTCATCCATCATTAGTCCTTGGAGTTTGACTTTTAAAAATGAAATGTTGACAGTGGTTAAGTCTGCATAAATATGGTTTGCTAAAGGTTGTGGTCCTAGAAGATCTGAATTAACAAATATAGGAAGGTCACTTCTTTATGATTGTGAACGTCAGTCTCATTTTTTTAATTATATTAACTTTTATGTCTTTCTATCTGCTACTGTATCTGCTTCATTATTTTATTTTGGCAGTGTTAGACATATAACTCTTCTCATATACTTTGGATAAATAATTATTATGTTGCATAATTCAAGAAAAGATCAGACAGTCCTGAATATTTGAGTATCCTCTGTCCAAGATGATGCAAATAATTTTCATTTGTTGTCCTTAGCATTAAACTTCTGAAATTCTTCCAAGGTTTCTCAACCCTTACTCCAGCCATTTGTCAGGAGAAAATAGCAGGAGCTTTTGATTAACATTCAGATGACTCCTCTTCTGTTTTATCAGGAGTTTCTATGGTCCTTCAACCTCATCACCTTTAGATAGGTCCAATATCTTGCCCTTCCTTGGAAACTGCAAAATCAATTTGGTTCAGAGCTGCATCCAGTGTTGTGTAGTCCAGAGGTGGGGCACTTACTCATCATGTAATATGCTACAGACATTTAATCCTCTACATTTTTATATAGAGTAGGGTTGTTTTGGTTGTTTTGGGGGTGTTTTTCCCCTTCTCTTTTTCATACTCTGCTATGACTGTGTTGTCATGAAGGTTGTAGGGCAGTATTGTAGGGCGTGTACTGCCAGGTAGCCAAGGAGCCTCTCCTTCTGTGGGATTTGAAACTGACTTTTGTTTCCCAGATAAATGACAAAAGTACCACTCTCTGGTGTATTCTGGAGCAGGGATTTTTCAGTGCTTTGTGCTGCAGTGGTTTGATTTTGGATATAATAATTAAATATTCATTGATCCTGAGTGTTGCACAGACTGTAATAGGCAAAGTACTTGACTACAAGTGGGGTATTTGACTCCCAAACTGGATATCAAAAGTCTCCAACATATTTTATGCAACTTAACGACACGTAGCCCAAAACTGTGTAATTAAAAATTTTAGACAGGGATGCTAATACCAGTTACTTGTTCATCTGAGGTAACAATTCAGTAAGCACAGATAAGAAAGGATCTTTGAGAGCTTTTTAGTAGAGAATGATACTGAAGGTGAGCCCAAGAGCCTGTAAGTTTCCACATTTCAGACAACTGACATAACAAAATGCTGTTGAGCTGAAAGAGGAACAAGAGGAAAACAATTCATTAAAAAATATTGAAAGAAGAAAAGACCATGGCTCTGAAAAATGCTCTGTTCTCTTTTCTAATTTCCCTAAATCCTGGTAAGCTAAGTGCCTGCATGCTGGAATAGAAAGTGGTTAGTAAAAGGCTTTTATGTAATTTAATAAAAAAGACAAGAGTGTAGTGCTGAAGTAGAAAAAGCATCCGAGGTTTCTTTTTGCTGGAATTTTTGATTACAGCACTATTGTACAGTTTTATCACACTGCAATTACAGGTATGTGAAATACTCTGTGCCTGATAACACAGTCCTTTCATACAATTTAATTTCTGTTCTAAAATGGTTTCTGTTTTGTAAAGCTCTGAAATACCTGTTCTGCTTTCAGACTAAAAGTTTCAAAGGTGGCCCGTTTGACTTACGGCATAGTTCCCACTAAATTTAGCTGTTTGCAAGACAAATGGTGACATCTAGTCATAAGAGCTTAAAATTTATTTTTAATGGTACTGATAGATGACTGCTGAGTAGCTGTGGTTGTTAGTTCCATTCCATTAGCAATTTCTATAAATTTTTGGGATGAGTGTTCTGTAAATTGATGACAAATGTGTCATTAAAAAGTCTCTTCGCTTAAGGCCAGGTTGTGCCAGATGCCCCCAAAATAGTCTTGTGGGTTTTTTGGTTTGTTTCGTCTTTCAGTGTTAAAATATCACAGAATGGGATGACAGAGAGTTGTAAAAGGAAGGAGAAGGGGATAGTCTGAGAGGCTAATGTTGAACGTGTTGAGATTAATTGGCTTAGCTTTGCGTTTTCTGCTCAAATGAAAGAAAGGTTCTTCCAACTCGTGGTCTGGGGTGCTCTGAGCTGGCTGATGAAGGGGCTTATTTCTTTGGATTTCATTTCAGATGGTGTCTCAGGATATAAAAACCTCATATACTAAAAATACGTTTTTAGCCTCCTAAATCCTTTGGTGTGTCTGTGGTTCATAATTACAGATTTTAAGCTTTTAGCTTTTCCAGTTTGATGCTAGGAAAAGTAGGCACTGCAAATCTGAGTTGGTGTGATCTGGAGGGAGGCTTTGTGCCTGATTTGTGTAGAGTATGGCAAGAGCTGAGACCATGACTGTGTTCCATGACTGGAACCCCTGAGAGAGAAGGTAAAGACTCAAATCTACGTTCTGCTGTTCAGCAGACCACTTACAACATTAATGCACCAGAATCACAAGCCTAAACTGAGAGAAAATTGCAAAACCAAAGAATAATGTCTGATAGCCTTTGGCAGTTCTTCACAGCTGCAGAGTTTCTAATGGCAAAAAAAGCTGTGCAGCCTAATAGTCCTGGACTACTTTTCCTGGGGCATTTATGTATTTGCCAGTGCTGAGAGTCTGTATGCATTTTTTTGTATCTAATTTGATATTTTTATTGTAATCCCTTTTCCAGATTGTTTTAATGGTTGTGTGTAAGCCCATATAAACAACAGTAAAATCTTTAAAACCATTAGGGGAAGAAATATTCTAATGATTGAAACAGCTCTAAAACTTAGCTTAGGGAATATGCTCCTCAGTGTCTGCTGTATTGTTTGAATCCTGAAGAATCTGACATAGCCAAATGTTAACAAACTGTACATTGTGGTGTACAGAAACTTTATGACTTTAGTTCATCAAAATTTTTCCTTAAGGCTGCATGGCAGTTTCTTAATTGCTAGAAAATGAAGTGACTGTAACATGTGGGATATACAGGGAAAAAAAAGTGATGGTCCTAGTTCATCATCAATTCAGGATTTACTAGGAGTTTGGTATTAAAATATTTATTTGGCTCTAAATTAAAGATTTTATTACGTTCAGTTGTAAGCCTTTAGTTGTGGCTTATAATTCAACTGACAGAAGCTTTCTTAGAGCGTTCTTAGGATTTAAAAGGATTTATTAACTTTGTATTAATCCAACGTTTTAACTAATTAGATTATTTGATTCAAATACAATATTGAAGTCTGCTTTCTGGATTTGCCTTGATTTGGTTGCTATCTGTTTATTCCTGATTTAATTTACAGTTATTTGCATTAGTTCTTGGGGTTTTGTTTTGGTTTGGTTTTATTCCACTCCCTCTAAAAAATCTTAACCATAGCAAAAAAAATTGTATTACAAATGTAAACTAATTTCTAATATTAAAAAAAAATATTCCATTTTCCCTTCTGAAAAAAAAGAAGGAAAAAGGAAAAGGCTATGGAGTGCTCTAATTGTTTCCTTTTAGATATATTGACTTTTTACCATTTAGAGAAATTATGCTTCATGAGAAGCCTTCCCTTCTTTCATTATTTTTTTTAAAGTTTCCTTTCCACAAGAACACAAAAGTGACCAAAAGAACCCATATTTTGCAATTTCAAGCACATATTGCACTTTTAAGTTTTAATCATTGTTTAGTTTTTACAATAGCCCATTATTTCAAACTCCTCATATTCCACATATTTTTCTAGCCTGAATTTGTCCTCAGTATACATTATCATGGCTAAAATGAATAAATCCACTTTCTTTTTCCCTCATCATTCTGACCATCACTTGAAATTTTTCTTATTTAGCAAATACTGGTGAGTTCTATGTCAGACTGTCTTTTTTTATGTCTAATGAGATCCACATAATTTCCTTATCCTGCAGGAACTCTTGGGCAGTGTAGTGTTGCATCATCAGCATTTTGGCTAAGAAGAAGTGACGAGGAAGGAATTTACCTGTGTCCAAGGGATCTAAACCACAGAATGTCCTTGGCACTCAAGAATTGCTGCAGAAATTAGGGCAATGCTTGTTTTACGCTAATAATCTAACTCGTGTACTGGGAAGTAAAAATAACTCTTCATTGATGAGGGAAACTTAGTTTTTCCAGTGGTTTGTGTAGTTATTAAAAGGAGTTTATGAAGGAAGCACAAGAAGGATCAAACAAGATGAAGTTGTAAAGAAGTTATGTGTGTGCGTTGGTGGCTACAAAATAACGCCTAGGTGGCTTTGTTCTTCCCAAGACGAAACCTCGGATGTTGAGGAATGTATTGAGCAGGAAGGTTACATCATATAAAATAAAAATTGAGCACTGCTGCACCTAAATGCTTCTGCAGGATTTTCCTTTTTTAGCCAGGTAGATAAGAACTGGCAGGAGATGGAGAAAGAGCTGAAAAGTACAGTAGAATCCTTCAAGTTCTTAAAACCCGCAGATGGAAATAACTGGGATGACTGAAACGTTTTGGGTGATGATTGAGGGAAGCAGGGATGGGAACTGATGATTTCGGGGAGAAGGAGAATTAATTCCCTGGTCTTGATCACCAGCAGTCTTAGATGTCTCTGTGTCGTTGGTTTAAGCAATATATTCAACCTCACAGGAAAATGTATATTTTTGTTCTTCCTGTTCCTGCTTCACATGGCTTGTATGAGTATACATATAGATTTTTGTTAACAAAGAATATTTTTAAATGGTTTTACTTACCTTTTGAATCACAAGTCATGCAACTTGTGATAAATAAATAACTGCAAAGTAGATTTGGGTCTGTTGACCCAACAGTGCTTGATGTGCTTCAATATCTGAATTCCAAATAAATTTGTATTTTTTGGTCATTCTTAGGACTGTGTTGCTGCACTGTTGTCTGTGTTTATTCCATGAGGGCAGGATTTTTTTCAAGAAATGTGAATGTGATGCAGTCTGCTCATAAAGTGGGAAAGGAATTTAATAGCCAAGAGTCCTATTTCTTATATTATTCTGTTAGCTTTCCTGAGTTTTTTAGTATCCACTAAAACATTGAAAATGGATGAAGAGTATCCAGGTTCAGAGGAAAAGTTTTATGACCAACGCTGTTCATAAATTTGGAAGAATCTTGCAAAAGAAGTCGCTTGCTGAACAGTTTTCTGCATTGAGTATTCTTTAATATAAACATTCTTCCCTCTGTCCTGCAGAGGAGGGTTTAGAGGGTGTGGGCCTGGCTGAAGGGACATTATGTCAGTGTGACTTCCTTTGTGTTGCATGTGTAGTGGCTCTTGGAAGAAGTTATGCACGGCCTTTGCCAGAATGGCCCAGAATAAAAAACCACTTCACTGAAGAAAGAACATTTGTCACAGTGGAATATCTGAGTGTGTATCAGTAAGATCTCATCAATGTCTCTTCTTTCAGAGACAATGTTTGGTTATTACTGCTAATGACATTGAGTTATAAATACTGGATGTTCAATGAATGTTGCCAACTCTATCCTACACTGTGGGGAGAAGGGGTGGATTTTTTTGGTGCATTAACAGCTTCATGACTATTTTCATGACTATTAGTTTGAAGGTCACATGTCCGAAAGCAGTGAGAAAACAGACTGTCAGGGCATATGGATGGGGAGAATTTCAGAAGGCTCTGATGGAATGTTTTCTTCTCAGATTCTTCAGCTTATTAGTAACTATTTTCTGAGTCAAACAAACATTTATGATTCAGTAGTGTTTTAAGCTACTGTGTTTTTTTATGTGGCTTCATGGCAAGCAAGGCGGCTGAATATTGAACTTTTGTTAAGTTAAAGCAGAAAGAAACATCTGAAGAGCAATGAAGATTTTGTTCCCTAGTAGCTTGCCTTTATTTTTTTTCCTCCAGCCATAATAAATGTATTTACATAACAAAATACACTCTTTCTTGGTATAGAATTGATTCTCTGATACATCTTCACTATTGTGTCTACAGCTATAGGACACTGACTTTGACACAAGAATTAAAATTCATGAAGAAAGCGTAGTGCACTTTCTTTTAAAAGGTTAGAACACTTTGAGGTGCTAGTCAATGAAATGCTAATAGATTTTTAATTCAAAAACTTGAAAAGATGCACCTGAAGATAGAAAAAGGTCCTTCAGCTGCAGTTTTTGAATTAGTTCTGTTGATGTCAATGGTAGTACACTGGTTTATGTCAGACAAGGGTCTTATATTCTGCACTCAATGTCTAAAACATTAACTGTATCTAAGAGTCAGCTACTATAAAGACCACTCAAAAATTGAATAATATGGCACTTAGTTTAAAATGGGTAGGACTGGACACAGTCTGTGACGGTTGAAGCAGAGTTATAAAACTAACTTTATAAAGAAAAATATTAGTATTTACCTGTTGTAAAGTAGTACTTCTCTGAGTGGCTGAGTTTTATAATTGGTTTTATTATCTTTTCTTAGCAGAAAAACTAGTCTTTGCAATTGCTCTCCAGTAGCTAAATAAAATAATTGATTCAAAAATTTTTTGTAATTAAAGATGATAATCTTTTCTTACCTTATTAGTAATGCCATATAATACACTGCTGACTCATAATTTGGTGCTTCGGGCAATTGGAAGTGTATTTTCCCCTCATAATTCTTTTCGTATCTCTTGCGTCCAGGGCTCAAAAGCCACCCTTGCTGGTCTGGTTCTTGTGCTCTGGCCTGCCCACAGAGCTCAGCTGGCACAGGTAGAACTTTTCCCAGAGAGTTTTCCCAGCAGCCAGGGGTACCCAGCCTGCCTGGAAAGCGGGCGGCCCCGCTCCGCTGCTCTGGCCAGCTGTGCCTGTCTGGAGCAGCAGTGGTTCAGCCAGAGGGCACGAGGGACACCTTGGCAAGTGCCACCTTTGGTTTCACCTCTGTGAGGGGATGCCAGTTGTACAGATTTACCTTGATTTCTCTTTGCTGATTCAGGGAAATCACACCACCGCAAACGGGGATTGTTTTTACTTTATTTTTCTCGTCCAGTCTTGTAAAGTACAAGAGATTTAAAATAATTAAAGGAAACCTCAAAATATGACCCAGGAGAAGTAAAGAAAAAAAATTTTTAGAAGCCATGCTTGGAGCCCATCACTAACAAGAATGCAAAACCCACACAAAATAACCTCCTAGTTCATATTTCAGAACGTTTTCTCTTCCTGTAGTTTCAAAGTTAGAATGCGAGACTGCTGAGGAGAGAGAACAGCTTTTGAACAACCCAGTGAATGAGTTCTATATTACAGTAGTGAATTTTACATTTAGTGAAATGCTGTGATAAACCCACATTATTAAATACTATGCTGCATAAATGCAATGAAAAACTATTCATGTGATTAGCATTTTCTTACTGCATACAGAGCACTGCTTTATTGAAAAATCTCTACTATTATAGAACAATTTTCATTTCAGAAGAATACATCCATCAGAAGAAAAATGCTATAAAGGTTAGATATGACTAAATGACTTGAAATTTGGAAGCTCTTTGTGTGCAGAAGAAAGGACAGTGGGTGATAAAGAACAGGAAAGGACAAAGTGATTTGTATACACAAAGGCCTAAACAAAGTGCTTCTAGAACACTGGTCAGAATGTGAAATGCTTAAAAGTCATCACACTTGCATTTCTCTTCCTAGCCATTTTAAATTTGATGAGTTAAGTAGATTTGTTGAAATGATTTCATGAATAAAATGCTTCCTTTATTTTTTCTCAGTTTGTGGAGCTGTGGTTATTAGAATACCTTATATGAGATTTTTTAAAATGCTTTTAGGTGACTTGTCAGACTGTTAATGCTGTGTTACATCAGCAGTTGAAAGCATGGGCTTAAATGTTTCTGGGGGAAAAAAAATATCCCAGGAACCAAGGACCATTGATGATATTGATGAGTGAATGTACCAGTCAGCTTCTGATAATTTCATATCAGGGGAGTTCTGCCTGGTTTAGGAAAAATATTCACATGAGCATCTTGGAATGTGACAACAGAATGAGTCTTCTAGAAATTCTAGACTCAAACAGAAGGTAAGAAAAATACTGGAATCAAATGCCAGTCTAATTATGGTTGAGGTGGGGGTTTTGGGGCTTTTTTGGACAGCTCCTGTACAGTGGTTGTAGTTGTACACTGAGGGGGGTTTGGGTAGACTGAGGTGGACATTTATTATTAGATTACTTGAATAATCTCCTGTAGGAAGGGATTTGGAATGGCTGCAATCTGTCTGCTTGTCTGTTTTAATTTTTAAATATCATTATTCTGTATAAGCTGCAAGAAATCATTGCGTGCATGGTAAGCTGCTTACTAAAATATCCCTATAAAAAATAGATGCTGTGAATTTATAGTATGCATGCAAAAATGCTTACATTTTTTCACTTATTTGAACTCACTTGATAAAAACCATTTGTTTACTAACTCAAAATCAGCAGAGGGCAAGTTACAGGGACAGCAATGATTTCTGGACCCTTTGAACCAGGTTAAATTATAAAAATGTTGTTCCTGGCTGTTGTGACCCAGCCCCATCGTGCAGCTGTTTCGTTGTCACAACTGTGCAACCAAGGGACAGGACAGAGAACAGCTTTAGCATGCAATTATCTTTGTGTTTTCATGTAAACTCCTTTGTCGTATTACTGGATTGCCTTACAGGTGTGAGTATATTTACCTGTGCAGGAATTGAAATGCTTTTTTCCCCTTTTAATAGCTGAAGAAATGAGTCAGAATAGGAGTGATAAGTGAGACCTCTACATCAGTATAAGAAACAGAACCACATTTTTTACATCCCAGACTCGTATCTTTGCCCAGGGGTAATGTACCCCTTGAATTGACTCACTCTCCTAAACCATGAAAAGCAAAAATGTGGTACGTGACTTAATACACCCTGCTCTCCCTCCTGCCTCTGCTAAGGAACAAATGCACTAGAAATGCCACACAGGCCATATTGCTTTTCTGTCCCATGTCCCTGTAGGAAAAAAACCCATCCAACCAGGATAATGTTCCTGGTTTGCATGCACAGACAGCATGGCAGTCTGTTTTTCTTTCTGATCTTGTCTCACTGGCACCTTGCAGCAACGATAAGGCAGCAGAGGACTGAGACTTGAGAAAAATAACTTCACGCTTTCTGAGGATTGCATTTATTGCAAAGCTGCTTCTGAACAAGTGTTATGTATATATAGAACTAGTGGTGCAGGAGTTAACACAGAGAACTTCGTCACAGATTTCAGATTTCAAAGGCTTAAAGAAAGCAAAGTGGGGGAAGAAGTTAATCAAAGATCAGTCCCCAGAACTATTAGCTTTGGCTCTGACCACAGAGGTCATAGCACTGTCAGTTTTCTTTCTTCATCATCTCTCAGTCGGGTCTGTACTCACCTTTACAAGATGAGTGAGTTGTGTAAAACACATTGTAAGATAAGTCTGGCATCTTGAAGCCTTTTAATTTACTGTCAGCCTCTGTTTTTCCTTTAGGTGACAAGGTTAAAGGGCAGTCTCAAAACTCCAGTGATTTACTTTCCCTTCCGTCCTGTTAACTGAAAGGCCACTAGGAACTAAGTGACTGACCCGCATAAAAAACTTATTAATAATCATTTTGTGAACAGGACCCTGTAATACAGTGGTAGTTAAAGCATTTTTCCTAGGTATCAGAAATTAATTTGATATTAATTATGTGGTTCCAAGGTCATAGTAAAATCTTTTGCTTGTGTATAATTAGTATTTCTTACTACCACTAGGGACAATAAATGAAATCGAGCAAAGCAAGACTTCTAATGCTTGGTTTGTATTCACTCCTGCCAGCTCTAGCCCTGTCTGTCTTTGATTTTAGTGGAGTTACTCTTGATTAATAATAGTGTATATTATACTTTGCCAAACACTTGTGAACAAATTTGTGGCAATTCTTATCCAGCACTTTGCAAATATCTGGACTAAAGGCTCAGGCTTGCAAACTCTTAAGCATAACTTTTCATGTGAATCAAAATATTGATATTTGTGAGCCAATTTAGATGAAACATTACAGCCTTTACACAATACTCCATATCAAAATACAAGTGCTTTTGGAAAGGACCTTTTTCTTATACCTGAAATTTCCAGATATTTCCACAATGAAGACCCCTTGTCAAATATTCTTGGGGGAGATGGGGCACTCTGACCTAAATCAGCCTCACTCTTTGAAGGTACAGGGTCAGTCTTGGGCTTCCCAGTTACATGGACCTGTGGGGGTTTCTTCAAGATGTTGTTTTCACATGGAATGGATTCATTTCAGATGAAGTTAAGTCTTACACCAGGGAAATTGTAATATTTTAGACAGTTTTCTCAACTGTTTTTGTCTTACAATGTGCAAAGGATCAATTTTTGAGTAACCATAATATGAATGGTCATTGCAAAGAAACACTGAATTCAGTGGTATTACTTGCATGATGGGGGATTCTTACAATCAAAACCTTACTTGTTGCTTATTTTGTGTCCTCAGTTTGAGATTCTTGGGGTACTTGGGGAGCAACCTGATCCAAAGTCCCCAGAGGTTTACGTTGAATCCCTTTGAGTGTAGTGCTGTTTGCTTTGGATCAGGGCTGTTGTCAGGATTAACTGCAGGTCATGTGTAAAAAGCAAGCAAACACAAAGAGAAATACAGATTTCTAAAAAGGTGAGGCCTTTTTATATCTTTCTTGCAACTCCTGAGTTCTGGGGAGTTAACTGAAAGACCTCCCTTTCTTCCTTGCTGTCTTTTCTGTTTATTCTGTGATCATGAGTAAATTTTTATTAATTCTGTGACTTTGCAGAAATTGTAAAGGTCCTGGGCCACATGATGGTGGTCCATTTGTTTCCTTGACACACAAACGTGGTTTCTGCAGCTCACCGGCTCTTTTATTAACAGTGTGCTTGACTCAGCTTAGGTCACTTCAAGAGTTCTGCCCTTACCCAACATTTAAAATTTACATTTAAAGTAGAACTTTCCTATAAGTTACTGTACTGCATCTGCCTATATGTATTCTGTAGGGGGACATGCATAGCAAAGGTTGTCCAGGAAATTAATTGAAACAGCTGACTGCTTTGTGTCTATCCTTCATCTAATATTTGCAAATAGTGTGCGACTAAAAACAATACAGCAAATAAAGCTCCTCTGCTTCATTGCTTCAAAAAGCTTCACAAACATAAATTACATTTTTTGATGAAAGACCATTATCAGCCAAAATGGATCAATTTATCTTGAAAAAAACAGTGCTTTGATTCTTATTTGGTGAAAATTGTATTAAAGCCTTTGAAATGCAGGGTCTCGTTTCCTGTAGTGGGTATGTGTTTGTCAGTGCCATTTCTGTGTCACTGTGGAACACAGTGAATTGTAAACACAGGAGACTATCACTATGGAACACTGGTGGAATTGTAAAAATGCTTGTTATATGATATTGGCTCTTTTAAATTTTATTGTAGTTTGTTATGCCAATAAATCTATCCTAGCATAGAGCATATCTACCAGATGCTAATACAGAATTCAATGGCAACTGTTAAAATCCCCAACTCCTAAAATACTTAATGATTTGATGTTATTGTTTGTGGTGGACTTTGTTTTGCTGGGGGTTTTTTGTTTGGTTTTCTTTTCTCTTTTCTGTGAAAGATTCACTGGGTTGGTACTGAAGATTTGATATCTTTGGAAGAACAAAATATGCAGACAGGTGTGCACTTGCTTCATTGAAATTTAAATTAGTTATGAATTCTCAGGAATGAAATCAGCGCTTTCTGTCAGGAGTTTCTTGTGGAATTTCTCACAGAAATGCAGTTGCAGTTGCCTGTGGTGAAGTGAGTGTTTGCTTTTTGAAAGAACTGAAATCAAACCTTAACACATTCAGAAGGTTTGCTCTAATGTATATTTAATTGCCATCCTGGAGGCCAGTTTTCTTTTTGTGTATTTGGAGGCATATTTTATGGTTAATTTGTTTTTAAGTGTACAGAAATTCCAAGCGTTGCCTTCCCAGTCCCCACATAAAATCCTTGATGAGATGGTGCACAGGGAGCTCCTTAGAGGTCAGGGGGAAATCAGGCTGCTTCATCTGTTGGTTGAATTTTTGAGTATTTTGTGTTCAGGGCTATTGAAGCCTTCAGGAGCACAGTTTCTTCTCTTTCTCTCTGTGAAGGATTTCTAATTCTGGGCAGCCGTTCAGCCACACACTGTTATTTTTCATTTCAAAGTGCTTTTCCAGCCATCCTCTCTTGTCTTGTTTCACCCATTTCTGTAACCTGAACTTGACATGAAGGATTTTGGCTGTAGTTCTTAGACTTTTGTTTTAAGAGACTAAAACACAGGCTTTGATGAGCTTTAAAGGTTTGTTGTCTCTAAGACATGTTTGTAAAAACTTAAATTCCACCTAGTTTGTGGATCCTTATCTGTTCTGTAGTAGGAAAGGTAAATGCAAATTGGCACTTGAGCCCATGACTACTTTTCAGTAAAATATTGTTATTTAGAATTGGGCAAATTGTTTCCCCTCCCAAGTTAAACAGAATGGCAGTAGAGAATAGCAGTAGAGTGCATTTTAAGTGGTTTAAGAATTGGGTGATTGACATATCTTAAGATGTACCTGTCAGTGGGAAGTTACAATGTCATGAGAGTGGTTCCAGTGAGGCTCCCCATGGGGGACTGTGGGTCCCACACTACCCAGGAGGTTCATTAGTGAGCTCAAAGTAAATCACTGCTGCTAAAATTTCCTGTAAATGATGCTAAGATCCTCGTGAGAGTAACAATAATCTGTATGTCTCTGTCATATAGAGGAACAATGTATGCACTCAAGATTTTTCTGTATTTCTTTTAAGACAGCAAAATAAATTAAAAGAAACAAACAAACAAATACCAGTAGTCCTCCTAGGAAAGAAATGATTGTGGTACAGTCATACTTCTGTGACCCTGAGAAAGGTTTAGCTGTAATGATAAGCAAGGACATGTGAGTTTCTGGCGAAAAACTAGCTCAGGGGAGCAGTACCATCACACAGCTCCTGCAACAGTTAAAGCAGCAGGAGATGCAGAGAGATGACTTTTGGCTCTGGATGTGGAATTGGCAGGTTCAAGATAGGAATGCTGCTTCCAGTTGAGAGGTCCCCAGCTCTGGAAGCAAATTGCAAGGTTTTAGATGATGAGGGGAAATGTCCCACACAGATTTGAAAGACTTGAGAAAATGCCTTTAGCTAGGTTTGCTTTGGATAGCTTTTCGTTAAAAAAACATAAATGGAATCTTGCATTCCCAGATGAAGGTACAAAACACTAAGCTGCAGAACTATGCCCCTGCTAGTCCTGCTGATTTACCTAATGAATCATCATTTATTATGTGTAATTTCAGTAAAGAAGGAAGAATATGTTTCCTAAACAAAAATAGTCTAAACCCTGATGCATTTGGCAGCATTTTTGAGGGGAGATAGGTGATGGAATATAAAATCTTTTAGGAGAAGGTGGATTAAAAATGGTTTTTTTCCGTATCCTAATTGACTATTGTTCAGTTATTAGATGAAAAGATTTTCTACCAAACTGGCTTTGGAAAAAAAGCTTCTTCTACTCATTTTGGAAGGATCCCTGACCAGGTTCTGTCTGTTTTTAAATGTCTGGATTGAGACACACCGAGGACTTCAGCTGTGGGACAGATAATGTATTGCAGGTAGACATCAGAATGTTCAGCTCTGCTCGTGTAATGAATGTACAGAAGTTAAAGCACCTGGAGAAAGGTGACATTAAAAAGTAAATTCATTTGCCACTTAGGATTCCTTGTGTTTAGGAAGTAATTGGTGGCTTGCAGGATCACATTTTGGCTTCATATCCTAAGGAATTGAACACATTTATTTGGAAGACTGAAGACTCAGTGCTTCATTCTGATGACCCGAAAGAAGTTGATTACACTCTTCTGAAAATTCATCCATATCCACCCTCAAGTGAAGCCTTTTTTACTGCATTATTGTGTCAGATTTTGACAACTAAATAATTCTGAACACTGTTCTCCCAGAGAAGTAGAAAACAAAACGTCTCAGAATGATTGGCACCTCTCTATCTACGAAGTGCAGAGCACATTAAAGTGATGCATGACTTTTCTACAAGTTACTGGAAGTGGAAGGTTCATTCAAGGAACGTTGCCAATTGTTCAATGTGGTGAAAAGCCAGGGTTCAGGAGCATAGTTGAGTCAAGTGATCTGCCACAGACATTGTGCTCTTTAAAAAAAAACCAAACCCAAAACCCAACCCAAACCAAAAGCAAGCACATGTGCATTATGTTGTCATTATTGCTACAATTCACATGCTGGTTGTGCCTTCAAATTCACTCAGGAAATCATGGGTTAACGCAGGATGTTAAAGTATCAAGGTGCATCTTGTGGTTTTTGGAATCCATCCCCTCAGTTTACCTGTTTGCTGTGCCCACACTTGGGCGAGGCTCATGCAGAGAATGTCTCTTCTCTGGAGATTCCTCCTGAATGAACAAAGGAGAATGAAGAGGATGGATTTGTACCCTGCCTTTTTTCAGGTTCTTCACATCTGCAAACCTCTTTTCTGAGACAAGGAACAAGTGACTTGTTTTTGCTTCCTCTGAAACTTGGCTACTCATAGCAGTGCACACAGAAAACTGCAACTTGTTTTTTGTTACTGAAAGATCTGGGTTGTTGAATAGCTGTCAGGCTTGCTTTTATCCTATTACTTGTTCTCAGGGAGTAGAAAGTGCAGTTTGACATTTTGGGGGAAAAAGCCTAAAACCTCACTTTCAAATGTTCACTTTCATGTTCCCAGAATGACCTTTTTTTCTTTTTTCTTAAATCCTAACAGTCATATAGAGTGTTTCTGTTTAGGTCCAATCTGTGTATTTGTGTGCTAAAGTATTGCAGTGATAATGAGTAGATGTTCTGCTCTAAAGAGTGAAGTTCACTTTTACAAGAATTAGGCAGACAACAAAAGAGCTGCTTAAAACATATTTAAAATATGCTTATAAATTCTGCATAGCATTTCTGCCAGCACCTAGCACATAGGTAAACAGCGCCTGTACTTCCAAAGAAAGTAATGGCAATTTTTCAACAGATTCTTTTTTTAAAGTACATCTTGCAGGTCTAATTGGTAGATTAAACCCACTCAAACTGCAAGATTTGATCTGGCGTGGTTACTGTTTGTATCTTTAAAAATAAAACCCCTAAAAATAAAAGGCACATTCAGAGTTAATGTAAATTTGCATAGTGTCAATTAAGTTAATGATAGCATTATAGTGTATTACTGATCTAATTGTCTTATTTATTTTTATCTTTGTACCTTTATTTTTAAGTTGGCAGAGAGAGGGATTTTTTTTTTAAACTATGAGTGGAAAAGTTCTTAAATGTCAGCAGAACTAATAACATCAGATCATCATCTTAGATTATTGTAAACTTTTAAATATGGCAAGATCTACAGCTCTTAAGATGCCCGTTGCAGAAATATTTGGAAGCAAAAATGTTGACACTTTCTATTTAAAAAATCCTAAGTCAAATCAATAACTATGCAGAGCTCTAACTTGCATCAGTCTTTGTTGATTAGGTGAAATTACCATGGCATCAAAACCAATTCGAATTGCTGAAAACTGTTTTGTTCTTCTGTTGGCTGCTGTTAAATGTCTGTCTCAATGGCTTCTGTCAGAATAGAAGAGTATCACCACTAGTGATGATAAAGTAGATTTCACTGCTGGTGAGGAACTAAGTGATTGATATTTAGGAGTGAGGCGTGCTCTGATAACTCATGCCTTTTCCCTTTTCAAGTTTGGAACACGTCATTTGAGGGGGAACTTAAACTGAATGAGGCATACATTTGTGGGAGAGGTACATCTTGGGATGAAAGGAATTTGCTGTACTTTTTTGAGCCTCTGGAGATGATACAGGGAATTATTTATTATATAGGGAATTATTTATTATTCATGACAATCTTGTAATCAAAGCTGACAGCAGTAAAATATGTGATTAATAGATTGTTCTTTAAGCAGATTACCAATATGAATAAACAGATAATGCATAGATGGTATTCCCATCTACACATATGTATTAAATATTATTGAAAATTACAATTCTCTTTGTCTCTGCTTCAATTGCATATCAAATAATAAAACTTAGACCTCATTGAGCTCCCACCTTAAGTTTTCCTATTTCTATGCGTGAACTCGATCACTGCAATACTGATATTATTACTTGATATTTTGCATTGTGTAATTGATCTTAGCCCACTTATTCCTATTGATCAGAGTGAATCGGATTTCAGCTGTCTTCAGAATAGTTGTATTCCCTCCCAATTTGGGATTTCATGCACGTTTGAGTGACATAATAGCTGCTTTATCCAAGCACACTGTAGTTCAGCAGGCGTTATCGTGGATGGATCATAATGGCTTTGCATCTTAGTTTTGTGACATAAAGCTGGTGGGGAGAAACATAACAGGAGTAGTCATTGAGAGCAGCTGCTGTGCTCTTCTGGAAACAAATAGCAAGAAACACCACGGTTCCTTACTCTTCCATGCTGCAGCACCGGCATAAATCACCGCAGTGATTGGGATAATCGCTGCTAGGCATGATGGCCCACATTATAAGACCCTGAGATTTCAAGTCTCCCACCGTTTTTCGGAAGATAAAGATAATCCTGCAGATAACTCAGGGAAGGTATTCTCTGCTTGTTCTGGGAGCCGAACCTGCGCAGGATAACTGTGCTTAAGAATCCACGCGTAAAGCGAGGTTACCTTTCCAATGTCCTAAAATTGGCTGTTCTAGTAGCTATAAGCTTGTAACTTTTACAGCTCCGTGACAGCTGTAGTATGCTTTAGGATACAACAGTGCTATTTTATCTTATATAGGAAGATCTTTTTCAGTATGAAAGTAAAAATCTGCTAAATAATAATCTTTGTAACGTAATTGCCCTCCCTGTAGCAAGTCAGAAAGTGGCATATATAAAGGCACTGAGACAAAGAACAGTGCTGCTTGCAGACTTTACCCTTGCAAAGTGTAAGAGCTAAGTGTATATTAGGAGACCATTCTTAACACAAATGTCCTTTCATATCTTTCTGTGCTCTTCCACATTGTCATGGGACTGTCCTTGGAAATACTGAGTGTTCAGTTCTCACTGTCTGTCTACTCTCAGAAATACTCCATCATTTGTGGTGATTTTGTATCTAATGCACAGATACTAACTTTACTTTTCCCTGTCCATGGCCATTTTAATATATCATAGCTGAAGCTCTGCCCAAAATCTTAGTCATTATTCATTCTTCTTTATTCATACCCCAAAAAAGGTGATGATCACTTCTGGTAGTGGAATTAAGTGATGTACTTTCAGACATCTCAGCCTGAAAATCCAGGGAAAGAGCAGAGCATACTGTGCAGCCAGCATTTTTGAGAATGCATTATTGCTAGAAACAAAAGTAACATGAATTATTTACCTAGAAATATTAAACTGGCTTGAGATCACTGCTGGACACAGAGGGAGTTCTGAGACTTGTGAATCATTCATGAAGCTTTACTTAACAGACTTCTTTTTGTCTTTGCAGATCAGTGAATCATATTTTATAACTTTTAGGATGTTTCTCTGGGTTTCATTCTACTTATAATAGGGTTTTTTTCAGGGCTTTCTAAGGAAGCACAAATCAGTAACGTTACATTTTTATGTTTACTTTTTTCACATGTAAGGATGTGTGGAAAGGAGCAAAGTGGTGTGGTAAAGGAAGAGGAGGTGTATTCTAATTTCTACATGTCCCATATTTGTGGATACTGGTTGCTGTGGCACCCCAGTACCTGAACCCGTGGATAGGATGGTCTTTATCTACTCCTGAGCTCAGGTTTGCTCAGCAGCTCTCACAAGTAGGCCATTGTCTTCTGTGCTTTTTTTCCTAGTTCTAAAATAAAGTTGCTATTAATATATAAGGATTTTATTAAGCAGCCCTTTGAAACCTATCTCTTCTCCTTCAGTGACAGTGAAAAGCTATTTGTGTCAACAGTCTTCCCTTTTTCAGACCATTCCAGAGGTTTTCCCAAACAGGGGTGAGTACTATTGCACACTCAGGACCATAAAATTTTAACACTATTGTTATTCTCTTTTCCTGCAAATAACATGGCCTGGGCTGCATAAATGCTTGCTTTGAACATGTGGTGATATATTTTAGTGATGAGGCTTGATCCATGTCTCCAAATGAGAACAAAAAGAATATTTCCATTCATAGATACACAATCCATATTAAACTTTCAGAGCCCCAGGCACACTCTGATATTTATACTTAGACATTAGAACTACTGACATGAAAAATGTTGCAGGCAGTCGTCAATCATTATTATGAAAGAATTGCAAACCAAACATCCTAATGTGCTCTAATGTTTACTTATTTTTCAGGAGAGTTTATTAAAAATACTGCTTAATGTAACTAGAAATTTGTTTTCCTACATGTGAGAATTTACACGGTTAACATTTGGAGATGCATCACCTTATGCTGGTTTGGGAATGTTCAAATGTGAGCCTCTAATAATATTCTTGGGACTTTTAAATCTTTAATAGTTTCAAAGTCTGAAAGTAATACTTCTGTAGGAATAAAAGGAGAAAAAGCATGAGTGACTTTGGAACGCCAACGCAAACACTTGGTGCTTGATGTGGTATCACAGTGAGCTTTGACTGCCCCTGTTACCTTCAGATGTTGTTGATGTGGGTTCTTAGTTAAGCTGGATGTAGTATTTTGTCTCAAAGCAAGTTTAATCTCAAAGCCATGTGTCTTCTACTTAAATAATTACAGCCTGTGCTACTACCTTGCTAAGAAATACTGTGCACAATTATAAACTGGACACCAAGTAATAAAGACTTATTAAAACCCTCCGAATGGCCTTATTTAATGGGAAGTCTGCCTGGTGGTATCATACACCATATTAAGTTGATTAGTATGTGGCTTTAAAAGGCAAAATTACAATGGAGATATTGCACGTAGCACCATATAAAGTGCTGCACATGGAATATAATGAGGATTACGAGAAGCCAGTGATGAAAGTCACACCATTGATGTGCCTTTGCTTCTGCAGGAAATTCACACTTTCATTTTGTAGCCACAGGGGCACAAAAGTCACCAGTGCTTCCCTTCCTGCCATTTGCCCCCTTAATCCTGTCAGTGTGGCTGTTTCACAATTCGAGGGAAGGCATTTCTCCCCTCTGTGTATTTATGCTCCATGTACAACTGCTGTCCTTGTGCAGCCACCCCCTGCAATGAGTTCATGGCTAAGTCCCTGATTCTGCATTCAGTCTGACACCTTGGTCTCTGTTGAAGGTTTGCTGAGATCAGTTCCAGGATCACTCCTGGTGAATGTCTAGGGCAGCCACTCAGGTATCTTTTCCATCTATTGAAAAATAGCAGTGTGAGGAAGGAAGGTTTGTCTGCCCTAGGTTTGAAGAGACTGTGAAATGTTTGTCTGTAAGTATATATTTGCTTTTGAAAGCCAGTGAACTGACTTTTTGCTTCAGTGCCTTTTATCTGCTGCCCATGAATTTCCTGTAACACTCAAACGTTACCTGCATGGGTCCTTCATGAATGGCAATAACTCTTAATGTTGTCTGAATGCAAAATATAACTGTTACATATTATGGAAATATTTTGGATTTGTAAGTCTCAGTGTTACAGGAATCACCAATTGGTGAACTGAAATAATCTCTTATGTCTTCTGTAATGAGAGTAGTCTTTCTTAGTGTTAGTTGTTTCCTGTGAGGGGGAAAGATTAATTTAAGGAACTCACTGGTGAACTTTACAACCTGCTAGGATTTTGCCATGTTGTCTGTATAAGCAAGCAAATACCATTTTTAATTTTTTTTAATCTAGATCATAAATGTTCATTCTGGTGCTGTCCCAGGCAATGCTAATTATCTGCTGCAGCATAGTCCCCACATTTTTTCCAGTCTTCATATAAATAAGAGTGTTGATCTATTGCTTCTTGTAGAAGATGCTTCCCATCAAGATGAAGCACATTTGGAAATGGATTTTGTGCACTGAGTGTCATTCACTGTAAGGACATGTTCTCTTTTTCTTCCATTTCACGGTTGTATATCATGCATCAATCAGCTACTGATTCTTTACTTGAATGTGAAATATCAGAATTCTGGATTTTGGTTTTAGTTGCGTGTTTTGGTTTTGATTCTTGGTTTTGTTTGGGTTTTTTTTTGTTTTTCTTTCATTTGATTGTTTTTAATTTCCTTCTAGCTACAAGCTTTAGGGAGAAATTAAAAACTTACTCAGATCCTTCCTTCCTTACTACTATATCTAGCAAACCCTGATTAAAACTTTTATTATCAGTTCTTGTATAATATTTAATGAGTTCAGAGGATCTTCTCTAAAGAAAAATTGAATCTACACATACCTTTGTAGTATTACTGAGGTACTGGGGCATAGACTCACGTGCACCTTTTATTGGTGTTAAACAAGTTCCTCAGAGTTACACTCTGTTTTGCAAATATATGTCTTACTTGCTGCTGCCTTTTTAGAAGAATTTCTCTCTTTTTGATGGTTTAGATTTTCAATATGATGTGTGAGAGGTCAGGCTTGGTGACTTTAACAGTCCCAGTGTCTTCAGTGTCACTGTCTGTGGTCTCTGAGCGTAAGAGTCGCCCCAGAAGTGCCGTCAGGTAACTGGCTCCATGAAGTGTTTGTTACCCATTTGGCTTCCATCCTTCAGTTTAGATGGCAGAAGCTGGACGTAAATAGAGCTAAACCCGGTGAAAAAAGAGCAAAAGAATGAAAAAAAAAAAAAGTAATCCAAGGCTCAGACTAATAGTAAATGCTTTAACTTTTTTCTTGGTGCGACCTAGGGCTATTGGAAGGGGCATTTCTTAAAGGAAAACTGTCTGCAGAAGGAAAACAATAAAAATGTTTTCCTGTGCATTCTTCTGGACTTGATAACAATTTCTCCCATGACATGCAATGCAGGATCCCTTTTCTCATGCTCCTTTCCTGGGCAGGAATGACTCCCGCAGCTATCTGAGCTCCAGTATTTTGCATACATCAGTTCAATTTTTGTTACAGTGTGTAACCAATGTAAGGATGCAGAAGCATAAATAAACCTATCATAACAACTGAACTAGAAACACTGTCCATCTTATTTGCTGTCCAAGTGGAAGATATGACTTGTTTGAATTCTCCTGGCTGCCACAATTTTTACTGCCATCTAATGAAGACATCAGAGTGCACTTCCATCCCTGCCAGTGGCACCACGAGCAATCCTAGAATAAAGTACTGTGTACTGTTTCTGTACCCAAGACGTTCAAAATTTTTTCTAACTCAAAGGATGCAAATCTAGGCAGGATGCTTTTGTAGCTGAAGTTGCTCTGGGTGACAGGCAAAATACTGTGGATGTGATGCAGTGTCAGTGATGTAGAAAGCAGGGCCCTTGTCAGTGTCGGGGTTTGCTCTCGGGGTTTGGCTTCTGTGACTTATCAGTCAGAAGCTGCCTCAATGTATTAAGCTCTAAAATATTTTAACATTTCCTCTAAACCAACATGTTATAGAAATGTTCTATTTGACATTTGCAAAAAGAAATCATTAAAGTATAATTATGAAAGGAAAAAAATAACTAGTTTTTCACTTTTCAAAATATGTTGTCAATTATATTGATTATTTATGTATCAGCTTGGCCAGCATCTCTAATGCACAAGTAAATCTGTATGAATTCATGATTCATGATTAAGTGACTGGTGCTGGACCAGGGGAGCAGCTTCAGATCTGGGCTGAGACAGGAGCCCTTCCCAGGCACATGACTGCCATCCTTCTCCTCCCTCCCTGTGCACCCCTGCTCAGCCACACATCCCAGCAGCTGCTCAGTCTCAGAATGCTGGATATCACCCTGTCCTCTTCTGCATGAGAATCATGATTTTAGTAGACATGCATTTGTTTGCTTGGTTTTTTTTTTTTAGTAAGCTGTATATTAAAATCTGGAATTGATACTATTTGCTTAGTACGTAATGAATAATCAAATTATATTATGTGATTGATGCTAATTGGACATATTTAATAATTAAGTGTGTGGACTCTCTCTTATCAGACAGGTAGTAGAACTTCACAACAGGATGAGTACCCTTGACTAAGGTTAGCTAACATTAACTCTTCTACAAGGATACAAGAAGTCCTGATGTGGTCTACACAATGTACCTAATATCTAAAATCTGGTAGTTATTTGTAGGACTTTCTTATTGCATTTATAATGGCGTGTGGAAATTCTCTGATGAAATATTTAAAAATAAATGTTATATAGGGTTAGGTGCCACATCACTTTAGCATTTAACTATGTTAGGTTGCTGTGCTGGCAATGGACTGTTTATCCCCCCTCAGGTGTATGTATAACCAGCCATCTATTTTACAAGTGAAAAATAAATGCAATAGAATCTCAGCTACTAATTAGAAGTAGCACCTAGAAACCCAGTACTTGGAAATAACTCTGTGCTGAAAGATTTCAAAGGCTTTTTGTCTTAAAAAGCAACCATGTTAGAAAAAAAATGAAATGCAGGTTGTTTATTACATTATGTTTTATTTTCATTGCCTTGTGGTGTTTCAGAAGAAGAGTGTTTAACTGGCTGTAAGACTGCAGAGGCATGAGTGACAGCTTTTTATCTTTTCATAGCTAAAAATAAAATTATGTTTCATAGGTACTCCTGTAGTTATTGCTTATTTACTGAAAATGCGTTATTTGTTGTATACTCCTGATATTCTTCCTTGAGGTAAGAAGAACAGTGATTAAGTTCTGCAGTGAGTGCCAGATCCAAGCTGTGCCAAACGTTGTCAGTGATGAGTTTCAAATATTTTGAAAGTTACAGTTTTCTCCCAGCTGCTTTCCTTGCTGTATGGAACAAGTAACCTGCTCCTGCCAAGGGGTAGCTACTCTTATTTTTAATTTTCTTTTCTTTTTTTCTTTTAAAGTGAGAATTAAAGCACTTCTTTCTTTTCTCTTCTCATCTCCCAAAACCAAATATGCCAAGCATGTCCTCATCACTGAGCAGACTCATAGTGCTGATATTTCACTCCAGGGAGCTTGGAAGCTTTTATTCCTCTGCTCTGCTGCTGAGTAAGGAATGTGAAAAGTCTTTCTTAGAGTCATTGGTATCAGGCCAAGGGTTCTTGGCATCTACTTGAAACAAGACATCCATCCTCAAATGTAGTAGCTATTTTCTTCCTAGGAAGTAGTTTCTTTCCTGGGAAACCCCAATTATGGGTTCTTTTCTTGGAGAAAAAAAGGTGGAATACCTCTGTTTCTTCCTCAGGGCTGTGCATTGAGAGCTGATCCAATGCTATTTTTTTTTTTTTTTTTGTCTAAGATGAAAGTAAGTGTTACAGAAATAGTAATGTTGTCTCTGCCTTTTGGGTTTCATGTTTAGGGAAAATGCCACTGAAGAAAAAGGAATGTTTGTGCTCTGTGCAGAAAGAATATGTATGCAGATGGATTTTGCATGTAGTATAGAAATCTATATACACATCTTAATTGAATTATGTAATAGAAATTGAGTAAGTAGGTCTTCAGATCAATCACTGCATCACGTAACCTGTGATTTCCAGTGGCCCAAGTGAAAAATGTATTTTCAGATTCAAAATGAACCATCTCCAAGTATTCAGAATAGGTTTATCCCTGAAAACTTAAGCAGTGTCTGGATCCTTGCTAAAAGCTACTGAAATGCTGAGGAGCTGAAAATGTGAGGGGCTAAAACTGAAAATGTGAGGGGCTAAAACTGGTTGTGAGAAACTGGATGTGAGTTTGCCACTTATGTTGCCTTATTTTTATCTCTACATAAAAACATTTCTAATGCATAATGAAAACCTGGTTTTGGTATTGTGCATGTCTGTGCCTTTGGCAAGGGTCCAGAATGCAAAATATTCCTGAAGCACCAGCTGAACCTCTTAATTCTCTGTTGTCATTGCTGGGTAGGGAGTTTTAAAGAAAACTTGATTGCAAAGGTTTTTAAACTGTGTTTCTCTAAACTCTTTGCTGTTTTGGAAAGCACAGATCCTTTGCTTCTTCATACGTGTAATCTATAACAGAAATACGTTCCCTCTGTGCAAAGCTATAACAAAGGGCAGCATTTGAGGCTTTTTCCTATAATGAGTGAGGGGGAGAGAGTTGAAGAGTTGTGCTGTGATCTCCAGTGACAAAGTGCTGAATGAACAGTGTAGGGCCAGACCACACAGGTGTGTTTGCAGTGTGCTGGATAGTTTGGATATAATTTTGTGTTTTCACCGTAACAGTGACTTGTTTCAGTGACACAAACTGGATTCAGAAAGCTGAAGTGGGGCAGTTCACAGAGCCGAGCAGAATGGGCTCCAGTTTCTGGCGTTTCCTTACTGTGTTTCACATTGCACTACAAAATTAAATGGATTTCTTTTATGGCTAATTCCCCCCAGGCATTATTATAGTGAAAGGTCTTTAGGTAAGGTGTTAATGGCATCATAGCAGGATTTGTTTGTTCCTTTGTCAGCTCATAACATAATATCAAGAGCTATAGTGGATTCTGCACTAAAGTGTTTCAAGCAAGCCTGCATGCTCTTTATAAAGAAAAACCCAACAGGAAATTACCGGCCTGGTGCCAGAATTGCAGGTCAAAATCCTGTAATCTGGACTCTGAAAGAATTCAGGATAGAAGGACATAATGGGCTCTTTTAGCCTTGAAATCTCTGAATCTACTGCAAATAATGAATGCAGTCTATTCTGTTTACATCAGTTCTGACTGTCCAGCCTTTATGTACTTGGAATATATAATTTGGAAGATAATACCAAATTCATATACTGCATATGAGTATATTGCACTACTAAGTGGCTTCCCCGTAGTGACTTAAATTTCAACCTGTAAACTAGAACAAGTTTGAGTTTAGAACTACTAAAATTGATCTACACTTGGGAAATACAGGAGCATTTCTCTCTATGTTTTAATTTGGTGCATGAAGGGTTTTTTTTCTAATTGCATGGAAAATGAAAATAGAACAAGATCTGTTTGACAGTTTCACTGTCAGAAAAACATTTAGCAAAGATGATAAAAATAAATAAGTGTAAATAAATTTAAGATCCCTCATTTAGCATGATATTTAATATTCTGCCAAAGCAAAATGTTTAAGTTTGAAAATACGGATGTTCTGCCAAAGGCACAGTTACATCAAAACAAATTTTGTTCCTGCTGATATTTGTGGATCAGCCCTTCTTGTATGCCCTGTGATAGGTTCCTGTTAATGGAATAGAGGAGAAAAAGCAAGGATGCTTCTGTTCAGGGTTTCCTCATAACATAATGGTGCTTAATCTAGATACATTTATTTTAATAATTATGTATGTACATTATGAGTACCAGGTATATATTTTTCAGCTTTGTTTTTTATGCTTTTTTTCAGCACTCTATTCAATCCTTCCAGCTCCTTGCCTCCCTTTTTTGGGGGTGCAGAAATAAATAAAAAAAAAGAAACAGGTGTGTTAAACTTTTAACTGAATATTTTCCATGTGTCTGAAGCAGTTTTTGAGCAAGTCTAGACTTACTAATGAAGTTAGCATTTCAATGAAAAAAATGACATTTTTACTTAGAAAAACCCAGAAACTAATAAAATCAATAACAATGTTAATCGGAAAAGGGAGCCTAATTCAAATGGAAAATAAAAGCTGAATTGTTTGAATTATCTGATCAGAAGCAGGTAAAATTCTCTGGAATAATTTTTAGGATAAATTTGGAACCATAATTTAAATATTTATTCTTTGAAACTAACATATGACTAAAGTATGGACGAAAGGCCTATTGTTTCACTTGCACATCCCACCTGGAGGAGGTCTGTGCTCCTCCTTCTGTCAGGAATACTGTCAAATTGCCACTAAATGTTCATGCTGGTAAAGAGCAGTTGTTGGCTTGCCAGGAATGCCATTGTTCAACCTTTCCTTGATTTTCTTCTTCTTGTAATATTCCCATTCAGCTACATTATGTTTTAAATTAATTGTAGAGATAGCACAAAATGTCCCTAACTAATGTGTCTCCTTTGTAGTTTTGAAAGAAATAAAGTGAAGCACATGATGATGATGTTAAGATAGAGACTTAATGGCTTGTGTTCCTTTCCATTTGGAACCAAGGCTTCAGCTCTGAGCCAAATAAAATCTGTTGGCAAGTGCTCCAAAATACAGTCAGAATCCTGTCCAGGCCAGTATGGCAGGGTTAATGTTGATCTGTTTTGATCAGAAGGCTTGTTTGTGTGAGTCTGAGCTCACACCTGAGCTTTCTGTTGGCATCCTGAGGATAAGAGTGTTCCCTAGGTCGTTTCATCCTCCGGACCTGCTTGCTGCTCTTAGGGAGCTTGCAGGGAGCGTGCCAGGCAGGGTAGGACCTGTTGGGGACCCTACACAGTTACTGGCACTGCCTGTCCCATTGCCCACACTTCAGCAGACCACTGGAATTACATGTACAGACTAAACAATGGCATCCAGAATGAATGAGTGCCAAAGGAAACTCTGCCAGTGTTTTCAAATGTTGGTGCCAAATCTGTGTTTCCAAGTCTATGTTGATTAGACACCTACAAACTCACCGCTTAATTTTCAAATTATCTAGCATGGTTATTCCCCAAGAACTTCAGTACTGTGGTAGGTGATGAGCACATATGAAAACAGTACCGTAATTGCTTTAGTTTTGTAAGTTGAATTTAGCTACACAGGATTTGATAATTCTGGGCAAAAACTCTTAGTGGCACATGTGACTTTTGAATGTGTAATTTCTATTCAAAGTGCAGATGACTGATGAGTAGAAATCATTTAATATAAACTAGTATTTAAGGTTCATGAAAAGATACAAATAAAATCACAAAACAGTGCCTTGATGTGATTTATATATTAGTGGTTGCATGATAATTCTTAAGAGTGAATGATCTTATCTTTATCAACAGGTTTTTCTCATAAATCAGAACGAGACACCTCCTGTTTTGGAAAAAAGGCAGGTTAAATAATTGTGAACAGGAACTTGCCTACCTTTGTTTATTTTTATAATAACTTTAAATATTTTTTTGTCCTTTGGTAGTATAAAATAAAAAAAAGAATTCCTGTCAATTATGTAGTACTGTGACATTTAGCTGCACCTGCAAATTTGTGGGCCCACTGCATTGCGAAGCAAAATTTTCATTAACTCCAGTACAATCACGATTTTAGCAAAAATGTCTAAATTCTAGCAATACGTAGACATATTTTTCTTTTTTGTTCTCTGATTTAATTGACTGAAGTTGGAGAGTTATGATACATGTTACCACCATCTTGCATGAAACATATGATGAGATCTGGGTAAAACTAGTTTGATAGTATGCATATATTAATTTCATCTTTCAAATACCTGTGAGTACTTATTTTCCACACAAACATCTGCAAGCTTTTAGAGCAGCAAAGAATCTGACTTTAGCCTGTCCTTGCTCTCACTTAGGGCTTAGATATTGCAATGCACAAGCACTGCAGATGTAGGAACAATGGTGAGCCCTTGGGATTGAAAAGTTTAGGAAGTTCACATTCTTACAGCAAACTGAAATACTCAGTTTTATTTGAGAGTTGTAATGATATAAGAATAGAGAAGCATGTAAATCTTCCTTCATTGGAATCACTGCGTCTTCTCCAAAGTGCAGCCTTGCCAATTCATTCAGCCCGTGTGAAATCCAGCCTGGGCCACGCTGCCGACTCCAGGGTCGAGTTGTCCGTGTTCCATCCAGCCTCTCTCAGCAGAAAGGTCAGCTCCCAAGGCTGCCAGAGAAGTGCTGCTCTAGTGTGGTACTTTATTATCCCTCTGGGGAAGAGGCTGGAATAGGATGTGTGACCAAAACTGAGAATTTGTTCCCTAATTTTCTCAATAGTCCAGGGACATGTACGTTATTTGGGCAACAGCTGTCTGAGTCCATTGCCAAGCTGGCTCAGTAATGATCCTTGGTGCAATGCAAGAGAGCAAAAATGCTTCCACATAGTTGGGAAAGCTGAGGGCTTTTGTCAGAAACTTTGGACCTGGCAAAATGACAATATTTGGTGTTTCACCATCACTGTAATGTGGGGTGAGAAAATCAAAGTGTTAAAAGTTTTGCTACTCTTCATCTTTAAACTTTTTAGCACTTTAAGTATATTGTCTAGTTTGAAGGCTCTCTCTCTTGCTCTCTCTCCCTCTCTCTTTTTTTTAACAGAGAGAATGCCTAAATAAAAGTGCAGGTACCTGAAGCTTTCCAGAAGGAATAACCTGCTGGACCTTACTGGAGCTGTGTGGCACACCAGCAGTGATGCAGCCTAGAAGGAAGGCTCTCTGTCTGCCATGAGTGCAGCCACTTCCCATCCCTTTCTTTTGGTGCTGATTTATTGTTAATTGCATTTCAAACAAATTGGAATGGACTAATAGACTGAAGTCTATTATCCTAGCTTTTAACACAATGAAATCACGTTTAGTGCTTTGCTCTGGGAGGGGGGGAAATGAATATCCCTAACATTTTCCTCCAAGTAGTGACAGAGGTACAGCTGGAGATTTCTGCATTACAAATACTGGGATGGGAAAGTGTGGAGAGGAATGGCAGAAACAGTAACATATTGTTTAGTCCATCAGCTCATTGCTCCTTGGGTTAGATAACTGCCTCCCATTTATGCTGGCACACACTTAAAGCTTTGTATTTTCATTTATTTTTGTTAATTCACTTTGTAGTGCTTTGTCCAGTTGTGTTAAAAACTGAGGGAGACTTTTAATTCTGCTGATAGGAGAATAATTATGGCACAACTGCTAATTTCTTTCAACTTTTTCTAATTGTTAGGCAGCTCCTTAAATTATTTTAACATCTTGCTTGCATATTGATGATTTCGGAAAGCTGGAGCTCAATTGTAGCTCTGTTATTCTGAGTGTGCTCTTGAAACAGAAAATGAGACAGACCCTGCTGGGGCAGCCTGGATTTGAGAAGTCTTGAGTGAGCAGATCTATGTAAAGGTGTTTTTCTCGCTCCCAAGCGGTCTCCCAGGGGAGCAGAAGAGAACTGCATGGCAATTTCTCCACGCAGGGAGGCATCCAGCAAGCTGTTTCTGGATGGCAGGACCAACGCCCTCAAACAGTTACAATATAAGTTATGAGTTAATGGTACACTTGTAGAAAAAGCTTTGACATTTCTAAATTAGAACATCTTTCCCTTAGTGTGGGAGTACATAGACGAGGAATATATTTTTCAAAAACCTGGATGTGATGTTTTAGTTTTGCTGTGAAAGCTGAGAGCACACTTGGGTTCCACAGCATGTCTGGGAAGAGCCCCAGGACAGTCACTGCAGTTTTATTCAGCTGCATTCTCTGTGATTATGTGCATTTATCTGCCTCTACCTTTGTTGCCTTTGTGAAGTAAATCAGCACCTTCCCTCGTGTTTCCATCTTTCCATCATGTCCGGAATTGACCTAGGCAGCAGACAGTGATGTTTTTCCAGCCGAGCTTGTCACAGACTGCTGCCTGTGGCTGATGGTCGCTGTCCTCCTTATTGCCTCGCACAGCTCTGCACTGAATGTTTCCTCATCTGCTCAGTTCAAACTCCAGAGGGCTTGGCTTTACTGCACTATATATTTCACTGGGGTTTTTTGTTTTTATTTTTTTCCACTGTAAATCAGTGCCCCAGTGGATTTGTTAATATTCAAGAACTGCCTGCTCCCTCTGTCCTGTCGGAAGTGCTGGCATGGGGACAGTGTAATCCTGAGGCATGATCCTGTGCAGTTGCAGTTGAGGATGGATGGAAATTTGAATTTTCTGGGTCAATCCCTGCCTGGTAACTTCATTCTGGAGTTGAAGAAGGTAGGAAGAGCAGAGCTAATTTGTTTGTGCCTGGCTACTGTGACTCTGATACCTCTATTTCTGTAGCTACTGCACTATATGATCTCCATCTGGTTTTTCGTTAGTTTGCACTGGGCATAGATGGGAAAAGTACGTAGAAATCAGAAAGTACAGGAATTACCTGTGTGTACAACTTTGCAAGCCATTTTGAATAGGGAATCTTCTACATAATAAGAGGTTGTTTGGAAAAGTACATTATAAGAGTACATTGCACTATAAAACTAGTGCAGAATAATTTTTTCTTGAAAGCATTACTAACAACAGCCTAAATTTTTAGAAAACCAGTGGAAATCTTGCTCAGCTGACACATGACTTAGCTGACATACTGAAATTTGGTCTGCATCTGTAATATCTCTGTAAATGACTATTTTACTTAATTAGTAAACACTTCATTAGACAAAGATTTGTCTAGCACCTCCTGCTTATTAAATCAGAAGGCATTCTCTATTTTAATTAGCATGACATTTTCTATAATCAATTTGATGAAATGCCATCTGCAGTTCTAATAATACTGTGTACAGCAAAGGCTGATTGACATATGTGTTGACTGCAAGGTATCAACTTTCTTGTACGTTTGTGTTTATAAAACCTGTAAAATATAAGGAAGAGGAGGACTCTGACTTGCTAATGCTGCTGTTTGTGCTGCAACGCAGAATTTTACTTAAACAAACCAAAACTTAGTAAATATTTTCAGTGGGAAAACAAGCATTAACAATCTTCAGGTTAACACTGTCAGCAGTTTCGGAAGACTACCCCGAGGCCTCCTTATTCTAGATATTATAGAACAGATTTTCAGCATTGCCTGAATTATTTCCTTCTCTTTACTTCAGTTTTTAGACTCTACTTGCTCTCTCAAGACTGTTTGATAAATTGCCTTAATATCCAATGGTTTCTATGCACAAAACTGCCTGAGTGCTGATCTCCTTTGGGCAATTATCTTAGGCTAAGATTTACAGTGCTATGTGCAAATAACCAGCAATTAGCAGTCTGTTTACCTTCTTTATAAATCAGTTTTTCCATCAAACTATTCAATATCAGTATTAGTAAATTCTAAACCACTACTGAGCCAGGTCCTGGCAGGTTGGACTTGCTCTGTATCCATTGAAATTCGTTGGTCCACACAAATGTATCTCTGGAGTTACCATGAAATAAACCTTATTATCATCAAGTAGTAAAAATCTAGCAAATTTTCCACCAAACTACTTTTGTCTGGCAAACAAAATACACATTATCCATACTGTGAATTTAGTAAGAATCAGGTTTTTTTATACCCCAAGGAGTGCTATTGATTCTGCTGCTCCTTGTCAGTGCTAGCAGCTGCAGAGATTATTCAAGTTAATCTCAGTGAACATGATGGCAAAGTAGATTTACAGGCTAGGCAGCTTTTAGTTTTATAATAAGCTTGGATGGCTATGATGACTGTTAGAGGCTAAAGAAAAACACAGTGTGTATTCACAGGTCAAAAATCATCACTTTAAACCTCTGAGAATGGAAGAGACTAATATTCAATAAAATAAACCCACTGGTAGAAACACAAGTCTTGCCTGGCTAAGATGAAGCATGCACAGAACAGTGGAGGCTCAGATTCAGTAATCTTTTGAAGTCCTGTGGCTTTAGTGAGCCTATGATGCTCCTCTAAATTTTCATAAATTCTCAGAGTTCATCCAGGGCGTGATCCCTGCTTTTATACTTTACCAAGGAAACCCCACTTATTCCTGAGGCTGTTGGATCTTTCCAAGTACAACACTGATGACTTAGTACTTAGTTGACTGATCATGTCTCTCATATCTCTATTGGTCTGTGATCTCTCGTAAAATATCCCAGATTTAGAGACCTACAGAAATGACAAAGCATTTCACATCCCCTTTGTTCATTCACATGAAGGACACAACTACCTTCCTCTTGACTCTTGCAGCTGAAATATGCAGACAGTAGGTGTGTCAACATCTTAGGGCACTCAGGGAGACTTGAGGAATTACTCCATGGGAGAAACAAATTAAACAATATGATAAGCAGCCTGGAGCTTTTTGTGTCACGTACATGTCTAAATATAAAAATATCACCAATAAAAGAAGAAAACTTCTGTTAGTTGGATCAATATCGATGTGAAAGTGAATAGAACACTAGAGCAAAAATCAAGATACTTTAAAATTTGTGGTAGCTTGTCCTCTCAGCCCAGTCTGTGTAATTTCAATAACAGGATGAGCTGTTTACTTTCAGTGACATGTGAAACTAGATTTGATACCCTTCAAATAAACCATCACCTTTCAGTGTCCTGCTTTCAGAAAGCCAATTCATTAAAGGCTCTGTAGACCCTGGGCCAAATTCTTACACTAGAACAATTCAGAGCTTGATTTGCAGAGGTGATGATGATGATGTATTTAAGGATGCAAGTTGATTCATTTCCCCCCTAAGCAATACAGTATTTTTCATTAGAATTTAAAAGGACCTGGATTTTTTTTTTTTTTTTTTTGGTTCATTTGATCATATATGATGTCATGTGGAACTGTGAATGCTGCAGAGGAATTCTGTAGTATTTAGGACACAGTAGGGTGTTGTCAATGCAGTAAATGAGGGTAAATTCAATAAATGAAAGTAAAGAAATTACCGCAGAACTGATGGGGGTCAAGCTGCTTGTCAAGAATGAAAAGTTTTGCATTGATTTCTTTTCATTTTATGATAGTTTGCCTGTATTTTGACATTGCCTGGAACAATCTATATTAGGCCAGGCAGAGTATAGAGCTGCATTTCCTGCCAACTCATACTCTGGTCTTGAGCAAAACCCTTACCAGTGCTGAACCTAAACCAGGAACAATAGTCTTAGTGAAGCTATTTATAGGAAATGCTGCTTTTATTTTAAAAAATGCTTGAGATTATCATGATGCTGTATTTATGTAATGGTTGTGTCACTGAGAGTTATATTTATGTTATTCACATATACATCCAAACTATGATTTCAAATGGATGGATTAATCACTTCAGCAGAACATGTGTTCCACATTCTTTGCCTAGAGATAGAGCAAATGATGAAAATATTTAGTTTTAAAACCATACAATAGCGTAAGAATGTGGACATTTAGCCTCACAATGATAAATTACCATTGGTTCTGCAGCTAATACAATTCTGTAAGAGGATGTTGCTGACTCATGTGAATTTATTATGCTGTGATAATCCCAGAAGAATTTTGTTTGAGAGTTTCTTTTCACTTGGTATTTTATTTAATGTGTCATTCTTTGTGCAAGCCAAATAAGTTATAGAGAACCTGTTGAGCATCAAGTTGTCCTGCAGATCTGTATAACCACTAGGCAACCTCCTTCACAGTCAGCTTTAGAAATAAGGTCAAAATCCAAGTGGAATAAATTCTTCCCAAAGATAGTTGTGCATAACAATCCTGCCTACCTCTTTATTTTATTTAATGATACTGTTTTTAATTGTCCTAATGTGTTTCCCATTAATTCTGTTTAATTTAAGCTTTAGATTTCATAAAATAAATCAAATACCTTGGAAGAAAACCCAATGTACAGTTTCAGCAGAGTTGCCTCTATCAAACATAAGACTGTCAAATTTGTTTAACAAGATCTATGTTCTGTAAAGTGCTATCTTGTATTAATTATATTGCTAGCCACTATTTTTGTGGGGAGAATCCTGGATTTATTGTGCCATTATTCTTTTTGGACTGATTTCAAGATAAGTTATGTACAGACCCTTGGTTGTCTGTCTTCACCTTTTAGTAAAACAGAATCATCATTCTATGCTCCAGAGTTTCCAAAGTTTTCAGAAATTTGACAACTATTACAATTAGGAAATTTTCAATCAGTTGTTTTAAAGACTGTTTTTGTCTACATCATCCAGGGCTGGTGACTTGGTAACACAGCTTTTTTGCTGAGGCGTTCCCCTTTGCTTAAGACAGAATGCTTTGTATGCTACCTGTGTCCTCAGATCAATAATGTGACTCTCCTGTGCTGTAGTTTGTGCCCAGCTGAGAGGTTTCCACATGATGCTACTCCTTGTTTCAAATTAAATGAGAATTTCTTCGAAGTAAGAACTCTGCCTCTCCGAATGGCATTGTGAAGTGTCAGAGGTCCCTGAACCTCTTCGTGGGGAAGACACCAAGATAAGAAACCAAACAAATCCATCAGCTGTGCAAATGGGTGATACTTAGGACTAGGTATTGTTTTCTTTTGTAGACTTTCTGACTCTGTGTAATAAAAATTTCAAAACAAATATATGTTTATGGTTCTTATTTACATTTGAGCTATCAATGAAAAAAATCATCATCACGTTGTGTGACCATCAGCTATTACATTATCCAGCCTGACAAGCTATTGACTGAAGGAGACTTCCATATTAATTACTGTGATTTCTTTTGGAGACTGTTATGCTCTGTGTTTACATGGGGTTTTGATATAATCTTTTACCTGAGAACCTCCATACGTTTTTCATTTGATGTATGCACGCCAGGAGTTAACTGCTAAATCCCATACAGAGGCAAAAGCCCAAGTTCAGAGAGAGGTGTAATTACTGTCCAGCAAAGCCTGCCTTTTCAGGAGGTCTGACTCAGTTTTCTGTTCTAATTGTTTGAATAAATTTTCTTCTAACTTTAGAATAAAGGCTCTCATTTACGTCGTTCACAGCACTTGCTATTCCAAATGTTTCACACTGTGTGTAGGACTTGCAAGAAGAGCCCGAGGACTGTGTATTTTATGTGTGGTCTGTTAGGAATTTTAGGGGAAAGGTCTTGAGTGAATGGGATTTGGTAGGATTGCTTAATGATGCCATAAATTCTGTCGGCTAAATGACACGTAGGAAAGTAGATAAACGAGAAGGAATAACATTCTGGTGCTCCTCTGGATTTGGGTAGCGTGTTAGTCTCACCCATGGAGCCGAAATGCAGTGTTTGGAGCACTGCTCAGGCAGGGGGAATGAACAGGGACAGTTCTTGACAGCTGTTCTGGGTTACAGATGCCATTCCTCACATTATGGTTTAGTCATAACTAGGGACAGCTCTTTAGCCAGAAATCATTATATTTGCTGTAATACTTCTTAGCACCACGATACAGTGGAGATTTTCAGTGCTGGAGTTCCCAAAAGAATACATGCAAAATAGCCTAAAGCAAGCTGCAAAAACTATAGTGTTCTGTAATTAGTAACTTGAAACCAAACCTGTCTGCACAGTGCTATTTCTTTTTATTCAAAATGAATATTTGAAATCTTTTTCTTTAAAAGAAGTTGGTGTTAATTCCACAGTTCACATTCTAATTTGCCTTCCTAAACAACAGCTCTGTTAATACTGTCCTAAACTCCATCAATCCCACTCCACTTCCCAGCCATGGTCCTGAAATAGCTTAGTAAGCTCTTCTAATGAAGCTTCATTAATTTTACAGAACATACTAGAGGACATTCACCAGAGCTGTATATCTTGAGTTTCTGTGGAGTCAATTAAAATAGAGCTACATTTTTCTGAATAAGCGAAGCAGTTTTTTTATGATAGCATAACCTTTTTCTCCAGTCATGTTTACTTCCCACTTCATAAAATTCAGGCATCTGTAATGAATTTCTCAGACATTACTGAGGATTAGTAAAGTTCTTTTGTGTTTCCTTTAGGCTTAATTTAGAACTTTTCTTATGTTTTCTGTATTGTTATAATAAAGTAGTTCCATTTCATTAAGTACAAATCTCTTATATGGGTTTTAAATAACTTGAAAGATTCAGCACCGATCTATCCAATCTCTTATTAGAAATAGTGGGGAATTTGGAAGGTTTTTTTTAATTATTATTTTTTAAATCAAGGCGTATGTAGTAATTGTGTATTTCTTGGTAATTTTGCAGATATTGATACAAACAGATGCAAAGTCCTTTTCATAGGAGTCACAATTAATTTTAGGTTTCTTTTTTTTCTTGAAGTGTATTAGATTATTCTTCTCACGAGAAATAATAAATCGTGAGTAGTGGACGGAAATGTTGCAACACTTCATCCCACAGTATTTTAAATGTTGTACAAGTGGATCTATTTAGCTTTAAGCCTCCCTTGCTAACATTTAGCTTTCATGGAAATTTGGTTTTCTGTGGCCCAGCACTAATCACAGAATATGGACTGTCTTAAGATAGTCACAACTTTGTCAATCCCATTACCAGAAAAACAGAATAGTGCAGAAGTTTTGTTGGAATCACTTCTAAGGGGACATGTGAGTATGACGTCCAGCAAAAGCTTTTTTTCTTTTCAGAACTTTACTTTCTTATGTGGCCAAAAATACATATGTATTGAATGAGGTGAGCGTGCTACAGGGCATAAACTGGTATTTTTGAAGCTCATGAGGCAAATCAACAAAACATCCGTCTTGTTTAGGTATTGTAATAAAGATAGTCTAATTAATTGAACATGCTGGTTTTCTCTACAGATGTATTAAATACTCGGTGTGTTTGCTAACTGTTTATTTCTTTGTCATTGCAGATACAGCAGTGGTGTATAAAACCAGGAATGGACATGTCGTTGAACTGAATGTAGAAACAAATACAACTACATTATTATTGGAAAATACCACTTTTGTGAGTAATATATATTATCTGCTTCTTTCTTAGTGGAAGTCTGCTAAGATTTTTTCCTGTAACAGGAAGGAGCGAGTACAGTATATAAAAGTTAGAGAAGATATGTTTATAACCTAGGCTAGACTGCATGTAAATGAAAAGTGTAATCTATTCCTCTGTCCGTTCATGATTTCTGGATTAAGATATTTATTGTTTTATTCAAACTACAAGTAAATAACCAAGATGTTGGAGGATTTGCTGTTGGTTGTAGTACATGCTGTGTTCAGGCCATCTGAAGGGTCATGCTTGGCCTATGTGCTGGTGAATCTACATTATGTCTGTTAGAATAAGATATTTCATAAAATGTGGGAATGCTACTCTAAATGTTGATAGTTTTTCACTATTAGAAAAGGGGGGGGAAGTTCATAATTCATGGGAATATTTTCCTTAAAGCAATGAAATGCACAAAGAAAAACGTATTTCCTAATCCTTTTAATTTCTGGTTTAGTTGTTTCTCTGTGCTTTAATGGCAAATTAGATGATTGGGGATTTTTCCTCTTTATCTTGAGTAAAGGGTATATACATGAATGGTTTCTGACTAGCAGTAATTGCTAAGAAGTGCTTTAATACTTTATTCTACATTTTCTTTTGCTTTGCTTGGCACTGTTATTATCAGGGATACCACTTACATTCTACTCTGTAATTCTTGTTTATGAGGGTTTTGCAGCATAAACGTGTGGCTTGTCAGTCGTTCCTCATAAATACTCCATACAGACCAGTGGCTGTTATTGTTACTCCCTGTACTTTTAATTTAATAAAATCTTTTACACCTGCAGACTCAAAAGGATGATTCATTTTCATCAGCGGTCTTTGGCAAAGGCTGGTTTTATTCCTGGTCTGTTCCTGGCCTTAGCTGATAGAGATTCCTCTTCTCAAAGCATAAAGCCTCAGATGACCTTTACTTCTAACTCCTCAAACAAGAAAGAGGAGAGTAGAAGTTCAGGAGAAGAAACTTGATGCTGATTTCCTAGGTCAGTGTAAAGATAGGGGAGAACAGAGGAGAGAAATTTATTTTAATGGGGTGTGTGGGGCTCCCTTCCTGTGAGCTGCACCCTTCCAAGTGCTGGGATGTGCCTCAGGGTCCTCTTAGCCCAGGAAAGGCTGTCAGACACAATTAGAAGTGGGTGAAAAGGTGAATTTCTGTAAAGTACGAACCATAAGTGTTAGGAAGCACTTTCCTTCTTATCCATTTATGCAAGTGTGTGTGAGCACTTGCCTGGCTAGTTGGAGCATTAACTGTGTCAGGCCTGTGTGTTGCCTTTAGTCTCTAGTTCAAACACAAGCAGCTGCTTGGGCATCCCTGGCTATAAAACGTGACTTTAATGACAAGACTTGCGTCTCCTCACAGATGAATTCATACACTTTTGGCTGCCAGCATTTGGCTTGTGCTGTGGAGTGTAATGCCAGCACGACAAGCTATTCAGGCCGTGGTGCTAAAGCAGCCTTGCCAAGCGACGATGGATTGGGAGGGACAGGCTGCTTCACACCGCCGCTGTCGCCTCTTTCTGCACACTTCTTCTTCTCCGGGCTTTTTATGGAACTGATTTATCCTTAGCTCACACAAACTCAGTGAGCTCTGGACACTAGATATCTCATGTTAATTAGAAATGTGGGAAAATAGATAATATTCAAGCAATCATTTAGCAACTATAGGTGGAACAGAGTTAAATAAAAACCTAAGTGCATTTTTTCCTGCAGAACTCCTCTCTTTACATAGTCAAAAACTAAGAGAGTTAGAATTAAATAAAGTGAATTCCAGCAATTATTATTCATATGGAAGTACAAGAAAAAGCCAAAAGCAGAGCAGAAGGCTCTGTTTGTGGTGTTTGTTGGTGTATGTTTGGAGGAGAACAGTGGGAAATGTTCTGTGCTGAGTTGTCTGTTGACATGGTGGCCAACAATCCTAACAAGATAACATTACTGAGGCAGGCTGAAATCAAAAGATGTCCTGTTCTTCTAAGTTTGACTGTCCTCAAATTCACACTGGTAAATGTAATCTTCCAAACTTAGACACCTGGATCGTTAATCAAACATTTTTCTTGCTCAGTGTCACATCTGCTTAATCACTGGTGCATAATTAGAATGGTGGTGGTTTAATGACTATGCAGAGGTGTCTTGGATTAATAAAAAATACAGCAGAGATCCAACATAGGCAGTGGCAATGCAAGTTCCTTCATTCTTTCCTATCAAAGGGTTTTAGTCATGGAAGAGTCACCTTTTGATGGGAGTTATTAGTCTGATTTCAGTCTGCATTCACTCTCCTGTTTGCCCCTGCTCAAGCAGCCCACAGAAATGGCCGGGTTATCTTAATAATGTTAATAATTGTCCATGGAAAATTCAACTGCCATGATAAACCCATTGTGCAGAGGCAAGGGGCAAGTAATGACTCTTTGTCACTCCTGATTGACTGCGTCGGAATCGGCAGCTCAGGAGAGATTTTCTTTTTCCCCCTCATTGGTAAGCTCCTGAAGCAGCCTTCCACTGGGCACAGATCACTGGTTCTTCTTTTGCATCTTGGAGACTGCCACTTTCCTGCAAAGTACCCATCTTTTGTCCTTCTTTGTGTTGCTTAGAAATCAGATATCCCTACTGAGGATCTGCTCTGCTCACTAAGTAGATGTATCAACAGAAAAGCAGACTGCAGTTTAAAAAAAAAAGAACCATGTTACATTTTTTTTTAATTTAAGATTAAAAAATGAAGATTTAAAAAACCCCAAACAAACTTTTAAAATTACCTTTAATAGCAGTCATGTACCTGTAAAGAAGCAAAGCTAGTGTTTTGTCATTCTAGGATGCCCACTTCTCTTACATAGGGAAAGTATCTATCCCAAGTTCCTGAATCAAATATTTTTTCCAGTTTCTTTAGGTTTTATTTAGAAATAGAAGAAATTCTTGCACTTCATTTGTCCTTTTGGAATGGAATCCTTTTCTACAATCCATCTACTAGAAAACAATCCGGCATTTATATCATTAAACTCTGAGCAAAGCAATATTATGGGTAACAAATACAGTGACAGAAGCGAAAAGGGTAGCTTGTAAAGCACAGAGAATATCTGTTAACACCTCTGGGTGTTATTATTTAAGGACGTTTCCTAAGACGTGTTTTTCCGCTGACTGTATCCGTGCAGTGCCCCGTGTTTCAGCTGTCTAATAAACAGTTAATATCCTTAGCCAGCAGCATATAAATGTTCACAGCTGGAGGCTGGGCAAGTCTTCTATTAAGAGCAGCCAGAAAAAGCCCTAGACATTAATCACTGTGTGGCATCCTGATGCTTGTGATGCTGCCTCGATACGTGATTACAATATGTTCTCTATCATCCATCTGAGCTGCCTATCACTGTGATCCTAAGTGACAAGCCTACTAGTTTTTCAGCATTTAGCAATATTTTATGATACATCCAGTTCCAAAATAAGTAGAATTATGCCACATTTGTGTAAGCAATTGCAGTGTTTAACAAACATTTTATTTAATCCTTTTGCCATCAACTACTTCATAAGGTCAGTGAGAGCAGGTCACCAGTTCACACACAGCCCAGCCACAAGCTGGAGAGGAGAGCATGGAGAACCACATGGATTCTTTTGCTCAGGGGAAGTTGTCCATCTGGTCCCTTATTATACTTCTAGCTCAGCTTCTCTAGTCTGTTTTACAATCCTTAAACACAAAATGAAAAATGCAAACACAGAGATGACAAAAAATGTGTGTAGGGACTATGTGTTCTGCTAGGGAACTTTCCAAATGTGTTGAATCCTGGGAAAGAAACCTGCAGAAATTTTGCCTTCTTTTCTCCCTCTTTAAAAAAGCTGCAGTAATTATGAAAGTGATAAGGCTTTTGTCAGCCATCAGTTTCACTGCTTTTATGGTGCATGTGTGCAAAATTACTTGGATGCCATGCATTCACCCTAGCAAACACTCAGTCCAGGATCCTTGGTCAGATGTGAGTCTACTGTGACCCCTTAAGCCTTTTGGGTGTGGATGATGGGATGTATTTTGACTCATCAGATAAGAGGGTGTTGATTTGTTTTCAGTACTGGGTGATACAAGTATAACTGTTCTCAGTATGTGAGCTCTAGAATAGGGTCTTGTATTTACTACAGCTTCCCCCCAGCTGTACACTTTGGATTCTTCCAACACCCAGCAATTCCTGACTTGCTCTCACCTTGATTTCTGTGCCTTTCCACAACTCTTTTCAAGCTCAAAAGGAAACTGCATCGTGGTGCGCAGCAAACAGTCAGTGCTGAGTGGCAAACCTATTTCCAGAGGCTTGTCCTGAGTACACACACCCTGGAGCATGTTGTGGTGTTGTGTTCCTGTGGGCCATCTTCTACACAGGGATGGAGAGAGAAGGATCCTGCTGCCTGCGTCAGAAGGGTGACAGAGCAGGAGTGGTCTTGGCTCGTGGGTCACGGTCAGGCTGTGACAGCCCAGCTGTGGAACCCCTGTGGAGGCCTTGCAGCCAAAAGCAGAGAATGAGAGTTTCAGTCAGAGCAGAGCTTTTGGCAGGGACTGTTTCGTGGTGTTTTACAGAGCGTTGTTCATAAACAGCCCTACTTGTTCTCTTGCTTTTGATATTTGTTTTGTTTTGTGCTCTCCACCACCACATCCCCTTCCTCTTTTGACAGGAAGCTCAGTGCAGCATCATAATGCAATTATACTTCTTTTGTTGATTAATGTAAATTTAATAGCAAGAGTAGTTTACACGCTTATATTTTAAGAACCTTGCATAAGAGATTAATGAAAGAGTGAATAGTAGTAAATACATTAAATAACGTTATATAACCACCTAAATATTAATAGCTGTAGCAACACTGGACATTTTAATGACCCACACATGTCGTAAATAGATGGTTATGAATACTGTAACGTTATCTCTACTCTCCCATGCTCCTCCAACTGTCCAACAACCCCCTCAGCACGGCTTTTTCAGGAGAGTGGTTTTATGAGGAAGGGTTTATTGTTGCAGTGCACCTCTGTGCATCGAGGTGGGAAAGCCTGACAGATGGAAGGGTTTGCGTCACGGTGGTTTGGTGGTGGCCATTGGTTTTTGTCCAAGGGAAGGAGGTTTCAACATAGAAAATGCAAAACTGCCAGATAGCTCTGTGTGGGATTTCCCTAAGTAATATTCCTGGTAAGACTGTTCGCTGATATAGTAAACAATTAACGGTTAACTGTGGAAAAAAACTCCTGTGATTGACTGGTTACAGGATATTGTCTAGTAGGGAGGCCATGGTGCAAGGCTCATGCCTATTTTTATGTTTTACAGTTTCAGGTGGATGTGGGGAATTTGGTTTATGTTTTTAAGAACCACCCATCCGTAGCATTGAGGTGTGCAATATAGAGATGTGTAATTTCCTGAGTAATAATATTGCCACCAAGCTTTAAAGTAACATTCCAGAGGCCTTGAAATATTTTATTCTGGATGAATAATAATTAAAAAAATAAAGCCTAAATGTGTGTTAAGGGAGCACTAAACAATATTTGGAGAAGGAGAGTAATAGGAGTATGGAAGATGAAAATTTCTGGGGAAAATAGTAGCACAAGAAACTGAAACAGAAAGAACAGTAAAACTAAAGGAAAAAAACCCAAACCGAACAAATAAATAAACTCCACAACAGTGAAAATTTCTTTTAATCAGTTTTAAGTGTGATATATTATTTCAAATAAAACCACACAACTGAAACTATGGAAAAAGAATACTATGGAGTGTTCAACATGTTGCAAATACATTCTTACAACTCTGGGCTAGACTATATTATAGGTGACTTCCATCTGTCTGCTCTATACCATATTTTTGAAGGATTATGAATAAGGCACTGATTTAAATGCTATAGAAGTTAAAATCCACAAGAATAGTAAACCAAACATTTTATAGTATGTGAAAGATGAAGGGAGCAGCCACTACATCAGTAGCTCAGACCTAGGGGTTAAGAAAACAGAAGAAATAAAAAGAGCTGATACTTAGGGGCCCTTGTTGAGGATGCAGAGCCTAAACAAAGTGTAAAGCTTCTCTTAAACACAATCATAACAAGTATTTCCATTAACAGCAAAACACATAGAGCATGGAAAGTGAAAAAAAAAAATCAATGCAAAAGACTGACTTTGGAAATTAAACTTGAAAATACATTTTTCACTGGAATTCTGTGTTCAATTTTAAGCACCTGAATGGAAAGGTGGAAGAAAGGCCAATTATTCTCTCTGTGCAGAACTGTTTTAGCAATATTTGGAATGAGGATGAGATTTTTGCCTTCATTTGGCTTTCACTGTTGCAATCTGTGGTGACAGTGCGACTGGCATTGCTTTATCATGGCATCATCACATCTTGCATCACTGTCAGGAGAAGAATTAAAGCTGTTAACACATGAGGTATTTCAAAGAAACCTAGAAATGCAACGTTTCATATGGTTAAACCTAATTATACAGTCAGTAGGAGCTCTGGTTGTGTGAGGAATGAAAGATCAGGTATAGGATCATTCATGTCTGAAAAAGTAAAATGATCTCAAATGCAGCAGTATAGGAAAAACAGATATCAGGTGTGTGAATTAAGCAGGGAAGTGTACAAGTGTTTAAAAAACCCCCACTATTATTTGGCTCAGAATTATGCAACAGTGTGAACCGTGCCTAATTTAAGGATTACAGCAATTTCTCTAGTCAAAGTGTTTTCTAGTTGCGTAGAGCTGATGGTTTTCATAGGGATTTCAACTCTTGATGTGACTGAGGGAAATAAGGACATTACCTTCCCTTTTGTGTTCTTCCTCGCCTCTGCTGTGGTTTGGAAAGGGATTAGGGTGTGTGTGGAGGGCACAATGTTGAATTACCCCAGCCCCTAATGAGCTGATACTGGGCATAGAGTTATGGGGCAGCATTTAGGTCTGCCTTCCTTAATGAAGGCTAAATAGCTCCTGACAAAGCAAGAAGCTTGGGAAATTGTGGGTATGCAGACCAGTGGAACAACCATCCTCCAGATTTTTGATAACAAGACACCCGAGGTTTTTTAATTCCCAGTGTATTTCCAGTATGATGTTTTCCCAACACTTTCTTCTACACTCAAAAATATGTTCTCCTGAGAAGAGAACAAACCCTTGGGGTCAGAGTCTTCACAAGTTTCTTTTTAAAGAATAAATATATCTAATCCCTGTGGAGAATGTCCCCACTGATAATCTCCCGGGAGCTTCAGTGGCATACATCTCTCCTCCTACAGCAGGGAATGAAACTTTCTTTAAAGCCCTTCACCAGCTGATCTAATCTCCTCAGTCCTGGAGTCAGGCATTGGTTGGTTGATGAAATCCCTTAGACCTGGTTGTGGGGAAAAAAATGAATTCTGCATTTTTTTTTTTAGTGACTCACAGATCGTGAGTTTACTTGCCATGGTAGGCAGGAGGAATGAGTCAGGTGATTAATTTTCTGTTGTTAATTTATAAGGGCTTCTCCTGTGTATGCTAGTAGGCAGTTTCTGAATTAATTGCCAAAATTGCGCTTGCCTTTACCAAAAAAAAAAGTTGCAGAACCAGAACTCTAAGGAAATTTTTCTCACTTTAAATGACTTTAAGTCACTTAAATCTCTCTACAATTCTACTAGAATTAAACATCTCTTTCATTAAAGACTTGATTGTAAATCCAACTTAAATAAATGGGATGATTATGCTTTTATGAGAATTTAAAGAAATCAGCATTGCGATCAGCTTTGGCAATGAGCACATGATTTCTGCTGGTCTAATTTTTAGTTTCATGTTACTGAAGTGAAACATTAAAAAGTATGAAACAGATTTATGTTCCTTTAACCAAGAATCATGCCATTGCACTAACAAAAATAAAAGTATTTTGCCAAAACCATTACCTTATAGTTTTTGGCATTGCATATACACCACGTATCTGAGGCATTTCTTGAGGCAAAAAAAAAAATTTGCAGGTGAGTGCAAGCTGAATGAACAAGTTCAGTAGGATTCAAATCATTTTAAGTCCCAAATCCACAACTCTCTATACTTGGATATAGAATATGCAAGTAGTTGTTGCCTGGAACTGCCAATAGCTTGCAGCTGAGCTCCTCAGATGTTTGTATAAATTGCCTCATTACTTGTGTGGTGACACAATCAGGGACTGGAATTCTTATTAAAAACACGAAATAGTATGAAATGCATTCCCTGAGAATGAATTTGGAAAATTGCCTGGGTTATACAGTGCTGAAAGCTGAGGTAGCAGGGCAATAATTAATAAACTGCTAGAAAGAAGAGAAATTTCACTTCTAAAAATATTTTCAGTGAAGTGCCAAGAAAATGGAACGTTACTTGTAGGTTACCACTAACAGTCTCTGCTTAAAGATGGTTAACTCATCAAAGCAAGATTGGACACAACAGAAATCTGTTCTGAATGCTTTGTAGATACAGGAGGATGGTTTTAGGTGGGTTTTATTTTTTTCTCTTTCTCAGGACTGTAGATTTATCTTCTAACTTCTGATTCTGTCACGCTGCTGAATCAAACTAATACAATTTATCTTCAAAACTAATTTTTTCCCTTTGATTTTTTTGGATAGGCTGATTCTAACTGTATTACCTAGGAAACTGAGTTTAATCTCTATATCAAAATATAGCATCTTTCCAGCTTACTGAAAGCTTTTTTTTTAGGAATAACTCCTTAGCTACTCTGAATGTATTAGTTTGTGGCTTCTGGCTTGTGTACCTTAAACACCTGTTGAATTCATTCGTTTAGCAGTGGGCTAAACAGAACAGGATACTTAAGAAATAAAATAGTAGCTAGATCTTGTTTTACGTAGCTATTTGGTTTTTTGTTTTCATCTTGTACCTTTGTGGTTCTAGTTTTTTTCTGTCCTACTTTTTCTATTCTTATCTGGATTTTTCACTTCTTCCTTGCCTTCTGTAAATAGGCCTCTTGAGATTAATTTAAAATTACTTCCTTCAGTGCCCTTTAAAGCACATTCTTATCTTTCTCAGACATTAGAGTCATTAAATTATTTCTGACATCAACATTACCCCTTGATTAAATTACAGTCTTGAATTCAATTGGGTGCCATGTAGTCTTGGGTAGGTGTAAAGCATTATTAGTTTTATAATGCTACCTTATGTTTCACTTTGCTCTCTGGTAAGAATTTTCTTTATTTTACAACAGACTTTTCTTTGGTGCGAGTTGTCTTGCAAAGTGTTACATATGTGGTGTTAAAAGAAAAGCAGTAGAGACACAGAGCACACCTATTCTTTCTCTTGGAAGTTATCTTTAAGGCTAGCCTAGTGATGAATCTCCCTTATAATCCTCCCAACCAAAGTGTCTTCCTTCACTCTCTGTGAATGAATTGGTTATAGTTGTTATCCTTGAGCTTAGTGCTTGTAGTGATGATAAAAAACTCATCAGCTTCTTAATTGGTATTTAGTGTTGAAGCCAGATTCATCTGTTGCCATTGTACTGATACCAGCTAATTAGGCCAAGAATTATTTGAGTCCTTTTGTGAAAATTGCATTGGTTTTGTAAACCAAATCTGTCTTATAAATGTGAAGTTCTTAAATGAGCTGTAAGAAAATTTGGGAAAAGATTCATTTCTTATTGCAAACTCACTTTTATTGTTACTTCATTGTAGGTAACATTCAAAGCATCAAGATACGCTGTTTCACCAGACTTAAGATTTGTTCTTCTTGCATATGATGTTAAACAGGTAAGCAAACTATTCATAATCAAAGAGCCTCTAAATGAAAACTCCAAAAACCTTGTTGTTTTGTGCACTTCATTTGTGATTCTGTGTAATATAATGTAATGTAATTCAGGTACTTGACTTCTCTTCTCAAAACCTTCTGATGCAATGATGGTGAAGTTTGTGTTTAGGTGTGTATGGAAGTATTGCCTGGTTCTCAGGTAGGTAAATTGCCATGGCTCCTCTGAAGTGCCGTGCTGGTTTTGACAGTAGAGGTGTCCTATCCCTTAAACTGTTTGTATGAAATCCTGTATTTCGATATTCCTTCTGTTTTAAACAGCCGTACTGGTCATTTATGGACTATCCCACAAAAAAAAAAAAAGCTAATTGATGTCATGGAAGTTGTATCGTGGGCTTCAGAAGTCTGAAACCTGATAGTCTGAAATCTATATAATGCAGTGTATTCTTTGTTTCTTACAGTATTTAGAGATTTTGTAGGCTATTATGTTGTCAAAAAGAGTTTTGATCAATAATACCAGGTAGAGTTTCCTAAAGTAAATATTTGAACACAAAAAAAAATGAAAGAAAATAGTTTTATGAATTTCCCCTGTGCATATTGGTGTTTGTATAAAAAGTGCTATTCAAATATGAACTGTTCTTCATAAAAGAATACTTCTGGATTGATGGACTCGGTGGTTATTTGAAAAAGTTTGGCTTGTTTTGTTTGTTCTAAAGGTGTTGATATAAGGTGATTTCTTAACTTGGCATTACATCCGAGTAGGGTTTTTGTCTACCAATTCCAGTGGATTCCAGATCAAGCTCTTCTTACAATATGCATCTGTCAGTTGGAGAGAGCTGTTCAGTTCAGTGTTTTTCTGGTGAAGGGTTCCAGTTTTATTCTTGTCTGAACAACACTTTCTGTTTCCCTTCTTGATTGCTTCTTATTTTGTGAAAGAGTTTAATAATCTCTTGTACTGACTTAAAATCCTCATTTGTTCTTTTGAAATTTTGATTTTGGATGAATTTTTTTGTTTGTTTGTTTGAGATTTTCTTACTACTAATGTGTACAGCTGATAGAGGTAAATGAGGAGAATATTAAAGTATCCATCACACTTGATTACATCTAAATGTGTTAGCACCAGGGATGAATCCTTGCCCCACAATAAAGATGGTCCATTGGCATGCAAATAGCTCTCAATGCATGCTGAATCTATCAATTCACAGTAGAATTCCCCTTCTGTATTTCATTCGTGGTTTTGTGCCTAAAAGAAACTTTTCCATCCCTTCACAGTCCAGTTACATAGAGGAAAGAGGTTTGCAGCATTTACCTTTTCCATCCAGCCATTTCCTTCACTCAGGGGTATTGACAAGAAGTAATCGAAATGAGAAATGAACAGGGTTGGGCAGTTTGTGGTGGTAGCCCTGGGTGGCTTTGGGCCAGGCTTGTGTTGCTTGCTCTGGACTGCTCCAGCCGAGCTCATGGCTTTCAAACCAGAAATAAACTGTGATTGTTGTGTCTTCTACAAGCGGTGGTGATGATCCTCACATTTGTAATAGCTGGACATTGTCACTCAGATATAAGTAATACCATTGAAACATCTTAGCTCCTGAGAAAAATATGTTGCTTAAGGTGGAAGGAAAAAGAACCAAAAATTGTGTAAGCCGACTCATTCAGAAGTTGCAAAAAATATTATTGTGAATATCTGGTAAAACTCCTTTTTTTCCTCCAAAATTTCTGATTCTTGGGATATTTGTTAGGCTACTAAGGCACTTTTGTTTCTTGCACATCTGTTGGAGAAAAGACATGCAATGCCTTGGAACTCATATTTCTTCATTGCTGTTGCTTCCAAATTAAATCAAGAGTTAAGTTAGTGTTCATACTTTTTGGGCCTTACCAATTTTTTTTTCTCAGTCAGAGCAGACTTACTGCATCTAGATGAGGGGAAATCCTCCTGTCTACCTTGCTTTTTCCCCCAACTGCTAACTATAAATTATTATATTTAGTGGCTCTACAATTAAAAACGATACTAAACAGCATAATTTGGGAGTTTCAAATTAGTTTCAGTAGAATCAGTAGGGCAGATTATTTTTTTCAGACCTCCACTGAGTGTAACTTCTTACGAAATTGAGTATTTGCTTATTGTCATGTGCTGCAACACACGGTTGAATCCAATAATACCCAGTTCAAGGAGCCACAAGTAACTTATTGTAAGTGTTTAGCTGAGCTCACCATATGCTGCAAAGTGCCACAGACCTCTGGACTTCTCTACCTGTATTTGTCCCTTATTTTTCCTTCTTTGTTGAGATGTAGGTGTGTAATTGTCCTGCAATGTATTTGATGGCATTTCTGCTTTTGAAGACTGTCAAGACTTTGGGTTTTTTTTTTTTAATTATAATGGTTGTTTGCATACATCAATCTGTGTTCTTCATAACATACAGTAATACAGCTGGAACAGATTTATTAATCAACAGTTTTGTAAATAAGCTAGTGTGTTTCAGCTGAACAGATTGGAGGAAAATACAGACAAATACTTCTTCAAGACATTTTGTCATGAAATTGTAATTAGAAACAAGGTTATTTTGATGTTTAGATTAAAAAGAAATGTTGATTTAAATTAAATAGTTGAATATTTATTTTACTGTTGTCAGCATTTTCTTTAATCTATTTTATGCTTGGAATGGCAAACTTTAATTAAATTTGCAGTTGTTTCAGCACAATTAAGAATATCCTCTATGCATAACAGAACATAAATCTGCATGAAAATAAGCCATCTTTGAATACAAAAGTAATAATTGAATGGATCATTTAAATTATGCTTAATACAAGGAAGAAAACCATTTCATGTGGCATAGCAGCTGTTTTGGTATAGCTCTATAAAAATATTGTGGAGGAAAATCCTTTTGCTATGGAATTCAAGGTGTTGTAAGTTGATTTCTGGACATCAGGTTCCCTCCACCTCCTTCCTAGCAGGTCACAGAACACAAGCTGGCATCACTGGCATGAGCCCTGGGGCTGTCTGGTGTTTCCTGCTGTAAGACAAGGCTGTGGCAATCATAGAGGTACTTTCTCTATGTTCTTTGCTGCAGTGCTCCACAGTTCTCCACGACTCTGAAATGCTTTTCATCAATTCTCAATTTTTTTACTTTGCCAAAGCCTCCATGGATCAGCTGGGTGTGGTGTAAATGATCTTTCCTGTCTGTCACTCACCATAATTTGGTTGGCATCACTGAAAAAGTCTCATTTTGCAGGGCCACGGATCAGTAAGTAGAAACTAATTTGGGAAATGAGCACAGACATCCTTGCTGAATGCCGGGCCATCCTGATTCTTCTGGGGCAGTGGGAACACAGCACCAGGGAGACCATTATACCCATTGTATGCAGAGAGGGGACGGTTCTGCAGTGCTGTATCTTTTTGATTTTCCTTTGAAGATTGTCAAGGTGTGAGCAAAGAATGTGACGCTCTGAGTGACAGAGTATCTGAGCCAGTTGAGATTTCAAGAGGAAAGATTATTTCACTCTTGCTTTCAATAAGGACTGTGATAAAATGACATTTTAAATTTTGCTCGCTATTCTGGTGGTATTATTCACAACTACCAACTCTTGATTTATAGTTTTGATTAGAAAATGAAAATCAGACACTCTGTTCCTGCATTAATGGTAAATGGGGCAGTAAGTTTGCAGAGGAGTGAGCATTGAGGTACTAAGAAATTATTTTACCATTGGGGAACTTCAGTTTTCCTCATGGTTATACCTTGCAACTTGTCCCTGGACTCCACGTGGAATGAAAATAAGCTTGATGTCAGATATTGGTGAGTTTTTGCTCAGACATCATAGGCACGTTCTCCCATTGCTCTTGCTGGAGCCTAATGTGCCACAGAAGAGCAAGTGAAGAAGTAGGCGAGATCATTTCCTCCTTTTCCTCACGTGATTTAATAGTCCTTTCCTTGTGACTTTTTTTTCCCCTCTACAAGCAAACTGTTCTTTCCTTCTCCCTGTTTTCAAGCCCTTTTTGAATACCAAGTTTCAGGAATTTTTCCTACTTTATTCTCTTTTCTATTAATAATGCATTATTTTCTGGTTTAGTATAAGATTAATTATGTGTTAAGTTTTTTTAGCTCTTGATTCAGAAATGTGCTTAAAAACAGATTAAAGTTCAGCTCTAGTTTAGAAGCATAAGCATTTATATACTGTCTAAAAAATAGAAATTTTTTCAAAATGTAATCTTTTTTAGCCAAAGAATTTGAATAAAGCAATGTATTTAGCTTAAAAGAAATAGCTTTTAACAGTTCTTATGGTAAGATCAGGATGAAGAATAACCTAATTCTCTTCAGAAGTATATGAGAAAAATAATTTTAGATCTAAATGTCACTCATCCAGTAGTAATAGTTGGAAAGTGTTTCTGAATATTTTCGGTTTAATGGATTGAAGTAAAGACGAGAGCCCAACATAGTGTCTGAAGCACAGAAACCCCAAGTTAGTTCTTTGATGCCTGTCACCACTTTGCTGCTCTAATACCTATTTTTAGAGGATAATGACAGGGAGCACTGACCACAGTCTACAGCGAATGAAGGGCAAACATTCTCATCGAGCTTTTAGAGATTGCCTCTGATACTGGCTTACTCGAGTGCACTGAAAGGGTCTTCAGGAGTTTGGCTGCAAATTAGGAGAATCCATGAGGGGAAGGACTCAATGAAGTCTTAAATTATGATTATGTGTTCTGTGTTAGAAGATTGTCTTTCTGCCAAGTGGGTGGAAAGTAAATGTTCAATTGTCAGGAAACCTCTTGGTCAGTGAAATTAATTACTGGATTTTTGCTCTGAAGAAGTTAAAGAAATTACCTTGCATTATGCCTTACTTTTAATCATGACACTGTTTTTAGCAGGTGCAGGTGTTTTCCACAAGATAGTTTATATTTGTACAGTGCTTGTGAAAGTCTGACTCTGAGGGGCATTATCTGCAGTACCAGCTAAGGGTTGAAAACATACATAATGGAGATGAAATGAAATCTGTCATCTAGCACATGGAAACAGCACTTTCTCAACAAGATTATTTCATACAAAAGAATAACAAAAGGCTTTTTAAACCAGCAGTGATCTGCCCAACAATATTTTATATAGCTCTTTCTGTGAAGTAAAGATCTGATATAAAATTCACGCTATCACCTTTTTCCTCCAGAAATGCATGCTTTTTTAGATAAACCTGTTTTTCATGTGTATTTCTGGAAGTCCTCAGGGTAATCTTTCATCTTTCATTTGTTCATTTTGAGATGAGTCCAGAATCAAATGATGCATGTGCATACTCCTGAACTTATGAGATCGTAAATAAAAGTCTGATCCAGACATGACTTTACCATTCATCTTTATCTCTTGTCAAGAACACGAAAGATCAACTTTTATCAACTTTTATCAACTTTTATCAACTTTTATCAACTTTTATCAACTTTTATCAACTTTTATCAACAATTAGGGCACACACAAAAAAAAAGGGGGGGTGATTTAAACAAAGATCAACTCTCCAAATTTGAAATTATTTCTTGCAAATATTTTTTTCGTGATATATTTATTTTATTCCTCTCTTAGGTATGACAAGACAGGGTGCTTAAAAGGTCAGATATTGAGCAACTCATGGAATTAGTCTGCTCAAAGTTTTGCCTTCTAAAGGCTGTTGTTTCACTTTGTGTTGAAGGTTTAGATGGACAGCTTAGAGTCTGGTAATACAACAGCTAGGCTGTAGGTTATCTTGTCATACTGCTCTTCTTTTGCACATATTTGGCTTTATTTTATAGAGCTCCACAAATATGCAAGGCGTTTTAAAGATATAAAAAGCTAAGGTCTTTGCCTGAGGAGATGATGTGCTTTTTAATAAAATCTGGGAAAATGAATTTTATGACCCTATGTACTATCATGGATTATCCCACAGGAGTGAGTATTCATGTGAATACATGATGTCCTACTTCTGTCCAGGATTTTGCCTAAATTATGTGGCAAAGCATAACCACCAGTCCCCATAAATGGAAGCTGGGGAAAATAGAAAGGATGTATTTTATGGTGATGGGCGTTGATGCTTGTCTAGTATTTGTCTGATAAACAGACTTCATGTTTTGTGTTGAGTTGCCGTCCTGTGTAAGTGCTTGCATTCAGTTCATCAGACAGGTTTCTACCTCACTACTTACTAGAAGTGGCAGAGTTATACCTGGAGGATCTGCATATCCTTCGCTTTATTTGTCTTTATATCTACAACATTATGTAAGCATTGCTGGTGTGTTTGTGATGGGATGTGGGGGCTGCTCTCTGTTACTGTGATGGCCTGTGAGACAGGGCTGGAACTGTCACAATTTCTTCCTCAAAAAAAATTCTGAACTAAAAAGGTGGGAAATTGGAGTACTATTTGGATGCTTCCACTGTTCCTTTAAATCTAATATGATAACTGTCCTGTCACATAGCAGTCCATATGCATCCATTTCCTGTTTTTCATGAAGGTTGTGCTGATTTATATGTGCAAGTTCAGCCTGGTGTAACAGTTAAAAAAATAGATCACTTTTCATAATAAACCACATGAGACAAGGTGCTGCTGCTTTTCAAATAACTTACTGAGTTTTTCTGTTCCATTTATACTTACAGGATTGCTGTTCAACCTCAAGTTTTATAAGTAAACAAAATAAATAATTCTAATTTAGGTAGAAGATGGCTTTCTTCCCTTGTTCAGAGTTGCCAGAGTTGAAAAATCACAATACTTTTTTCAAGTTCTTGTTCAAAGCCAGTATTGAAAAAGAAGACTGTACTGTGGTGTTGTTCAGTAAAAGTGGATTCTAGGGCATTTAGCTTTTCAAACAAAATGTTTATTGACAGAAAAAGTGTTTATTTTCAATAGTGCTGTCATTCCTATCAAGTATGAATACTGTTATTTCAGGAGGACCTAGGTGGTGTCCAGCTGAGTTTCTGAGATCCAGCAGCTTAGAAACTCACTTTTAAGATAACTCTGATTTTCGTGTGGTTCTATTCCTACATCACATAATAATCCACGGGGACTGGAATCCCCCTGTGCTAATGCTATAGAAATAGGCAATATTGCACTATTTAAGTCAGCAGTTCCCCTAATCTATGAACAATTTATTTTATACAGTATAAGTTCTACTTTCTGCTGTGAAACTGCCAACCCTGTGACATCCTCCCTGTTCCTCTCTTGTGCATTGATAATATGCAGAAATGTCCCAGAAATGTCCATTGTGGGTGAAGAGTTTGTCTGTCACAGCCCATGGACAAAAAAGAACTGTGTTTAAAAGGTGTTTGGTTTTTGTTTATTAAATCCCACATCCCTCTTGTGTGTACCAATGATGTCACCACTAAGAGTGTACAACTGAAAGCTAGTTATGCAGTGATAATGTCATGTTTGGGGTTTTTTAGAAGGTGGGCCACTAATTATATTTTTATCAAATATATGTGATAATAAGTCTTCCTTGGTAATGCTGAATGGAGAAAATAAAGGGCCATTTTTTATCAAAGAAGGCCAGCCAAGGACAGCCTGAATAAATAACAGGGCAAGGACTTTTAGGAGTTCTAGTTGGGGGCTGTATTAGTAGCTGTTAAAGGCTGGAAAAGCTGAACAGAGCTTTAATTTGTTTGAGATCTGCCAGAGTTCACCACACACTAGAGTCAACTGATGAACCCACCTGTTTTTAACAATCCTTTGTTCCATGCTCCCAAAATATAATAATTCCCTTCCTCACTACCAAAAGAATATGAACTAAAAGAATGTTTTACACATCTCTCAGGTTTGACAGGTTTTACCCTGAGCACCAGTCATTGTTACTTCAACTGCTGCTCGTATTGATTTCTCAAATACAAGAGCTGGCTCACATCAAATACTGTGAATAAATGACTTCTGAGGAGCAGAATCACTTCATGAACCTGACTGTGCCATTATGTGAGCACATTTCACTGAAAGTGCCATGTGTGTTTTGCATGATGCAGATATCCACGTTTTCTACAGTGACGTATTTCAGGTCTAACTTACAGACACTCTCTTTCTATATGGACTGAAAACAAACAAGATGGAATTAGTGAAAGAATAGCCCTCTAAGCAAATGCCTACAGCCCAGTTTGTGTGTTCAATATACTTAGAAAATCCATTTTAAACAATGGGGTTTTTTTGCTTTTATTTCATTTTTCATAATATTCTCTATCTGAAATTCAATAATAATGTATCTTACTGAGAAATGTGATATGCATTATAGCTTTCTCATTAAACTTTTAAATAAGATACCATTAGTATTGATGAATGTAATCCCAAATGGTCACTTAATCTTAAAATTGTCATTGATCACACATTCAGAATCTTAGTCTTGCAGCCAAAATAGTATATATTGTCAGTGGTCATGAATTTTATACCAATAGCAATTAACATCTTTCTTTGGCTGCAGTGTTACGAATTAGATTTACAAACTAGGCATGACTTAGTGAGTTCCTGGGGTTTTTTTCTTCCAAATATCTTTCTAGAGGAGCCATGGCGTTATTCACATGTTAAATGTATCATAGAATCATAAAATGGCTTGGGTTAGAAGGGACCCTAAAGAGCATCTTGTTCCCTCCCCGGGCCATGGGCAGGGACACCTTCCACTATCCCAGGCTGCTCAGGACCCCATCCAGCCTGGCCTGGAACACCTCCAGGGATGGGGCAAGGATGGTATATAAGGATGTATTAAAATATGTAAGTAAATATCAGTTAAAATATTTATTTTAAAATATCCTAGAATTTAAATATGAATACAAATTAGAAGCATATACGAACCAAAAAGGGTGATACTTCTCCAGTCTTATCGGTTTTGTCATACATCTTTTGACTGAAGTCTGTCAGCGATGCTATCTTGAAATCAAAACTCACAGACTTTATCTGCAGATCTTATTTCATTTTTTTAAATGCAATCAAGCACAATCAGACTTTGCCTAGAGAGGCTGTGCACTCTCAGGACCCGGCTGGACCAAGCCCTGGGCCTCCTGCTCTGGCTTCAGTGTTGATCCTGCTTTGTGGAGCCTTCCTGAAATCCTTTCAGTGTGGCTGAGTCTGTGAGTCAGTGTCATCACATCAGCAGGATTCTCCCTTGAGGTAAAGATTCCCAGGATTTAAAAAAAAAATTAATCTTTATGTTTTGAAACAGTTTACAAGAAGGAAAACAAATGTCAAATGTCTACTCAAATATTCAGTTTCATAAGGTGTCAAATAATTTGTAAATATTCCTTAAACTATTTTCAATGATTTTATTTATCCTTTTGTTTTATGTTCACTTGGATTCTTAATCTCCAAATGTTTCCACATCTTTGTGTATATTAGAAATCTCATCCTTTGCCTCTCCAGATACATGAACAGAGACAGTTCTCACTGCAGCAATCATGTGTGGTTGGAAGAAGTTCTGAAATATTTCTCTGCTGCAAAAATGAGGAAAATCAGACAAAGGGAAAACCTTAAGCTCTGACTGAAGGTTCACAATCACTTTTTGTTGTGATTAAGTAGTCAAACAGGCTGGCCAAATCTGGAAACCAATTTTTCTAAAATGTGAGAGGGGAAAAAAATAAATATGCTTTTCAATTATTCTGCATAATTCTGTCTCTATCAGCAGTACACATTGAATTATAATTAAATTTTGCTTAAAGTAGACAAGTGGGAAGAAAAATACGGTTAAAAAAAAATTCCCAGCAGTAGTCTTATAACTTGCAGCTTCTTTTTAATTCCAAATTGCAAGTTCCTGGTCAGAAGAATATAACACACAAACTGAAAGCGTAACTATACCATCCTTAACAAATGTTTTTAGTCCTGAAGGAATGAAATTTTGTATTAATCCAAACTTCTTGTTCAGGGGTGGGGGTGTTAGCCTTTTTGTTTGCTTGTTTTCATAAGCAGAAAAAAGCAAGTAGGTTGACATCTTAAAATCCTGGCACCTTTTTGGAAAAAAAAATTAGTCCCTCCAAAGACAAATTCAGGTATCAGTACCTGTGGTAAGAACAACCTGTAACAATGAGGAATGGTCCAAAACATTATCAAAGATGTTTAAAAACTGTCCCACAGAGAATATCTGCCCTTCCCAAATGCACGTACAGAAAGGATGTATAACCTGGAGGGTGTTCTGTGCCATGGCGCCTCCAGAACTGCTTGTCACGTTTCAGAGAACCAGTGCAAGCACATCAGAATTCAGTTTTCTTCCACTATCTTTCACTGTGCAGGAAATATCATTAACTTCATATTCAAGTAGCAACAGTTATCTAGCAGGCTCCTCAAGTGCTTATCACTTCTGAACTTGATGAAAATGCTGTTAAAGACAATGGAAGTTTTTCCATTGTCTTTAAAATGGACTTTTGGATTAGCCCTTGTCTGCCTATCACACAACTGTAATAAAGTCATCTCTGTAGTGTGACAGCATCAGCCATGTGGACAATGAGTGAGGCACAGGATTTTCAGCAGGATCTTGTGGAGGATGGATTTATCAATGTTTTCAGTAGCTCACCTGTGCTTTGAGTAGGCCTGTAGGTCTGTAGGTTGTTTATAACTTTATGAGGATCAGTCATCTTGTTTCTCGTGGTGTTTCCTCTCTGTAGGGACAACTGTGACAGACACTTGTGACAGCTCCCTACTGTCATTGTTATTTTCTGTAGCATTTTGAGTGCAATTCACGTGGCCCTGATGCACTGTCAGCTCACAGTGGTTCTAATTGCCATCTTCAGTGTCATCATCTTAAAGATATTTTAAAACTGTGTTTTTCTCCAGTGGAGAGCCTCCTAAATGTGGTCTTGATCTGCTTTTTGTGGATGTTGAGACAAGAATTGGCTCAAGTTCTTGTCACTGTCAACTTCATCTGCCCATGGTTTTCTTTTCTGACCCTTCCTTTGCTGTTTTAGCTGACATGTGTGTCAATGTGCTGTGTTTAACACGTTTGAGAGGCTGCACAGGGGAGTGTGAGCCACTTTATTCCTCTGCCTTTCCTCCCCCATGGGGAGCTGGGTTTGGAGTGGTATCACTCCTACTTACACCAGCTCTTCTCGTGTTGGGATTTATGTTTTAAGAGTAAGTAGAAGATGGACATGGCCTTTGCATCCTTCTGTGATCCTGCCCCTGTGCTGGCTGGGCTCACAGAGTAGAGGAAATAAGTAACTGATGCTCAGTGCATCTGAATCCCAGCCTTTCCTGTGATACATCATTGTGTCTGTACTGTCCCCTGGGGATGGCTCTGTCTGAAACTGAGATCTAACAAAGTCTGCTCAACAGCTTGAACTCCCATTTATGTTCTGATAAGGGATTTATGAATTTATGTCGTTCATTCCTGCAAAAAATCACCTTTTTCTAAACTTGTTATGGGGGAGGGGTAGTAGGAAGGGTGTGTTCCTATGATTGGATTAGCCTGGGAAAGGTTTGCCTGTGGAAAAGCTGTTCTTGTTTTCATGCTCTATCCATTAATGGCATAATCTGTTATACCTCTTGATGGTTTATTTGTTTATACATTTTGATAGTTTGCAGCTGCAATATCTACTACCTCTAGTCCTTACTGGTCTCCTGTAGTCCCTGTGTTGTGAGACTGCATCAAATTATTCCACAGAATATCCTGAGCTGGGAGTGACCCCAAGGATCACGGAGTCCAACTCCAATTTCCCTTAACCCTTTGAAGTTCAGTCCTGGGTATGACACAGAAAATGAAACTGGCAGAAATAACAGTGTCTCTCCAGCACATGATGCCAGTGCTACTTTATTTTTGTCTCGGATGTCTTCTTGAGTCAGCAACATGAACAGCAGTGGAAGTTTAAGTACAGCAGTATAATGAAGATCTTAAAGGACATGGTGTTAAATGTGCCTTTAGCTCATCATAATGTCCTTGAGGGCAAGGGCAGATCTTTGGTATTAATGTAACCTTTTTTTGGAGGCTTCTTTCAGAGAGTGGACTGCATAAATAGTTTAATTTACTGTACAGGTCTCAACACTTTGTTGTGAGGTTTATATTTGTCATGTCTGTGAATGTTGTCAAAGGTGAAGAGTCTTTTCTTGAAAAATGTGGTGTTATCTTACCCTGGAATTGTACCACAAAGGCTCAGGTTGCCATAAGGGTTGAAGAACTTACCTGAAATAGTGTAAATGTATTGTAGTTAGATTTAAATTAGCAAATTGAAGTGGTACTCATCATTTTAGTGGAGGGTATATTGCTATTTAATTGTTAACTTTTCTGTAACCTGATCTTGTACATTTTAAGTTAAAGAAAGCTTTTGTATGAATGTTAGAGAACTTAGATCTGTCTTATTTTTGAGGTATTGGTTCTTATTTTCATGTGTCTCAGTCTCAACCCACATGTGATCACATAATGCTGTGGTCTGGAGTCTCAGTGATCTGAAAAAAAGATCTTGCTCTGATCATAGAAATCCTCTGTACAGCAGCTTTCATTCAGAGATCCCCAAGTGAAGCCTCATACTTCTAACAAGTCCTATAAAGGCGTTTTTTATTTTGAATATATTATATGTTTACATACTCAATTTTTTAAATTATACCTGCAGGCTTGTATCTTAGCCTTATGTCCATACTTTATTAAAAAAATCTTTAATATTATGAAAAGCTCAGTTGAATGCTTTCATGAAAAACTTCTGAGATATTTCATGATGTACTATTGGGCTTAATTATTCATTTTGCTAAAATATTAGGAGCGTTTGGAGTGGATGGTTGGTAAGACTTTCACACAGGAAGATAAAAAACAAATACATATCTATAAATGTACAGTAATAATGTAGCAATTAAATTCAAAGTTTGGTTTCCAACACCTTGAGACATGTAAAACCCAGTCCTCCCCAAAAGGGCAGATATGAAATTGAGAATGAAAACTTGTATATTAATAGTATTTCTCGTGAGTGGAATTTCACTGTGACTCTCAGCTGTGGTATTTATTACAGCAGCCATCTGCTTTGGCAGTGCCATAGTTTCTTTTTTCAGTATCTCAGATGGAATTAAATTCATCATACAGTGAACACTGCTAGGAAAGTAAAAATCTAAATATGAGCTTGGCATTAAAGTCATTGTAGCTCATTACAATTTATGTCCTATTTGTATAGTGTTCCAAAAATAGAAGAACATCATTAAGTGTTTTGAATATTCAGAGAAAGGCTGTCTATTTGGGTGGTTTTGCTTATATTAGTGTTCCAGTAATTCTTGCAACCTTACAGTGAAATGGAATTTTAGAACTTGAAAATGTGACAAGGAAATGAATGGGGAGAAACACAGAATCAGCCAGGGTCACAGTGAGGAACAGATTGCTTTTCTCTCCCACTCTCTTCCCTTTTACTGATATCCCGTGATATGTCATTCTTAGCTCTTCCTTTTGCTGTATCTCTTAATAGTCTGAAACTTGCAGGTATTTGCATTTATCCTAGTAGTTATGTTCTGCCAGAAAACATTCCCAAATTCTTGCTGTGTTTTCTCTATGCATATGGAGATATACATATTAAAATACAACAAGTTAACTGAGAAATCTCACCCCTGCTTCTCTTTCTTCCTTCGCCACTTCTCTAGCTTTTCTCTTCTTGCCTCTCTTTTCTCTACCTTGGTTAGTGTTTGTGAAACTTTAACTTTCTTAATCTCATCCCCTCCCAGATATAATTATGCACTCTTACTCATTTAATTTTCCTTCTTGTTTCCTCCCCTTCCCTAAGAAAGAAAGTTCCCTTTTCAAATATGTTTCTTGATCTCAGAAAATCCTCACTTAATCTGTATTCTGCCTGCTTTATTATTTTTCCTCTTGTCACAATTAGTAATATCTACTTTCCTTATTACTTGTCTTATATTTGGCAGCTTTATAGATAAATCAGTTATAACCATCTTAATTATGTTCCAACAAAAAAAAAAAAAAAAAAAAGGGAATTCAGAACACACAGTTTCTCTGCAGTTTCTTGTGATTTGGCTACAGAGTGAGACTGGAGCGTGCTTGGGAAGTGATTAAACGTGAGGAGATACCTGATTCCAGAACTCCTTTGCTGATTTTGCTGGTTGTATCCAACGCTTAGAGGTGTTAAATGACCAAGATTGGATGCAGTGTCTGATTAGCCATAGTTCTGTGAACCGAGCTGATGTTTTTACTTCTGCCAAGTGCAGCTACATGTAATGAACTAGAAGGGTATCCATTCCAATTCCTATAAAGTGCCTGCCACTGGGATGGTCTATCAAAAAACTCCGAGACCACAAAACGTTCCCATGTATAGAAATGAGTTGAAATAACATGCAGAGTACAAAATGTACAGTAGATGAAAAATGCTGGCAGCTAAATTTGGTCCTCATTTCCACTCTTTTATGTCTGATAAAGTACTCCAAATGGATAGTGGATAGCATATCTATCAATCTATACATTTACTTAAATTATGGGAATGAAAGTCAGTGCCTGAGCTGTATGTCCCTCAGAAATGTTTCAGACCTTTTCTTTTTAACCTTGAGATGTTATGTGTGGTAGTATATTAAATAGGCATAAAATGTTATGATCATTGAGAGTGATATATGGTCATGTGTTCTCTTACAATGCATCAAGAATAATGAGTGGTAATTGGTTCAGGACATTGATTAAAGAGCTATGGAGATGTAGTTTACTACACAAATGCCCTATCAAATTTCATCTCTGTTGTACTTGCCACTTTATTACCCTAACCTGAAAATATTTTGTTAAAGTATGGCTGGACATATATCTATATAGCACTTTATGGAGTTACTCAGTCAAACTGTGGGGAAAAAATCCTTTCTTCAGAGGGTTTGTTTAAAAGGATACTCTTAACATCTCCCAAAGAATCGCCTGTGGAGGATTTTAGTGAAAATAGACCTTCAGGTGTTGTGTCTTTAATTGTGGAGGATCATGGGTGCTCACAAAAAGCCTGTTCGCACCAGACTGAACAGAATTCCTTGGATTTACCTGTTTAGTGTGAGACATTACCAGCAAAATGAGGCTAAAATAAAGGTTTAGTCACCATCCGTGGAGGTATTTAACAGTTGTGTAGATGTGTCACGTGGGGACATGGTTTAGTGGTGGGCTTGACAGTGTTGGATTAATGGTTGGGATGGATGATCTTACGGCAACCTAAATGATTCTGTGAAGCCTCTTGGAAATGACACACTAATCCTGCATATAAAATAGCTTGGAAATAATGATTTTGTTATTGTTAGCTGAGGAAGATATATAGAACACAATGTAGATTCATAGATTCTGAGAGATTGGTGTTTCTGACATGTTTCTCATTTATTTACATGATAATTCTTTTTCTGTGTTATCCCTACAAGATATAATTCTAATATGCCAAAGGAAAAACACAGTTCAACAAGAAGCTTTTATTTTGGAAGTGTCACGTTAAAAAATTGTATCCTTAACTAAATCTTTTCTTTTTGGGGGCATAAAGTGCTTTGCCAGCTAGCTTTCTGCATTCATAAGAGCAACACATTTGTCTGAAATAACATTTCCCTGTTTTTTTGTTTTGGTTTTGTTTTGTTTTGTTTTTTGAGCAGCATATTAAATGACAACACTGTGTGGTTTGCTCTAATAACAATTACGGGAAATGGAGAAATCACTCTTTTTCTACAATTCCCAAAAAAATGTGTAAGAAAGTATCTTAAGGTGGAAAAAGACAGATTGCCCTAAGCCCTCTGCACACATCTGCACTAAATCAATTTGGCATGGAGATTGGAAAGTCAGCTGACATGGCCTTGCACAGGAGGATGCAGAAGCAGTAGTCAAGATATCTGTGTTAATGTGTCTTTCTCCTGACAGTTAATCTGCACTGGATATCTCAGACTTTTCATGACTTTTTTTTTAATTCTCTGAGCAATTTTGCTCGCCTTTGCTCAAGAAGTGAGGAAGACCTTGAAAAAATCCAGGGAGATTGATGTGCTGTCTCATAAGAAGAGCTAAAAATGCTTGGTTTGTTTTATAAAAGGATGAGGTAAGGCAGTGCTTCTTATGCTAAAGGGCAGTGTTGACATGAGAACAGAGAAATGAAAGTAAACTATAAAGTGGAAGAATAAGTCAAAAGTGATAACCTTCAGAGCAGGGCAGTTCTGGGCCACTTTTCCAATGACAGATCAGAGACAACAACCTGTGCAGTTTGAGGGGGAATTTTAAATAGTCTCTGCATGAGAGTCTCGGAAAATGTGTTTGAGAGCAGTGGGATGCATTTGATAGAAGAGGGGTCTTTTTAAAGCTCCTTACTCAGTAGTTATGACAGCTGTTTCAGTGATTAAAAAACCAAAATAAGACTTTGTAGAATTTTTAAAAATATAAGCTGATCATTGAATGAGCTGAATCACTTGAACCAAAGTGAACATAAAGCAAAGGAGAAAAAGAGTAATGAAAGTGGAACAATTCTATACTATGAAGTGGGTGGACTACTGAAGTAGGAGGACTATATGACATATTTGCATGTCTAATTGCATTTGATCCCTTTGATCTTCACACTCTGATGTGTTTCTCCCTGATGACTTCCTGCTTTCAACTGACTTACATTCATTTATTTCCAGTCCTACACAAGACACTGTTGCCCATCTCTGTACAGTTCATCTGTAATCTATTACCTTTCCTTTTTTTCTTTTCTGGTTTTTATTTCCTTTAAAATGTGTACTGTAAAATATTTATTATCCAGAACCATTCACCATCAAAGTGAGTTAACAAAGAAATGTTTGTAAGCAAACTTTTGTGATAGTGGAATAAATTTTCTGGAGCTCTGGTTCAATGAATTCCTGCCCTGTCCCACTGTTACCACTGACATAAAACAGAATCACTCACTTCCCTGGAATTTCAGACAAAACATTTATCCATCTTTTCAACTTGACAGTGTTAGCCAAGGGAAAGGATTCAGTACCTTAAATGAGACAAAAATAACAAAAAGTAAAGTGAAATCTGTACTAAGTGGGATTTTTCCTACATCTCAGGTCTTGGCAGTGGATAAAAGTGACTGTACAAGGGTGAGCTGAATCCAGTCAATAGACTCAAAATGCACAGATACCTAAGCAGATTAAATAAGTTTGAAATCAAAGCTTACTCAACAACACACTTTAATGTAGACAGTGAAAGGTGTATCCTTAAGAAGACACTGAAAACTGTCATCCAGATATTATCTTGGATAATCAGAGACATTTCTTTACAGATATGACCAGAAGACAGAGTTTGCTCTCATTCTAAATATTTAATCACTTATAAAGATTGTATTTACCACAGTGTCTGCCAAAAATTAATTTCAAAATGTTTTAAGATTATATTTATGTCATGATTTTGGTGTATTGGTTGTATTCTGAGAACTGTTCTGTTTCTCTGATATCCTGGTTTCTCATACTTGTTTGTATCCAGTCTTTACTTTGGAATAAAGTGAAAAAAATCAGTTTCTGGGCTAGGGTAGTCCTGAGTCCTTACATTTACTGTGGATGTGATCACTGAGAGCTTGCTTGACAGGCGGTGAATGTAGCAGGAATGCAGAGGGGTCAGGACAAGATTTTTGCCCCCGTTGGTCCCGTTAAGGGTGACCTGTACAGTTCCTGCTCCTCTGTTGCTCTGTGAGGTGTGTGGGTGTCTGCGCTCCTGCCGCAGGGCCGTGGCTGTGCTGGGCAGAGCGCTGGGGCTGAGCACTGGGGGCAGCGGGAGGTTCAGCGTCGTGGCCAGGCTGTTCCTCTCTGCTGTGGAGAGGCAGGGATTGTCCCTCGGGTCACTGTGCACCTTGCAGATGTGGGCTGGCATGAAGGATGTCACCACAAAGGGCTGCCCTGCCCTGTGTTGTGCTCCTGCCTAATTCCCCTGCTCCTCTCATGTATTGCTGCAGCTTTCATTAAGTGCTTTTGTAAAAAGTGCTGTAAGATTGATCAGGGTATTTTTTTTTTCCTCTTTTCATATCCTGCTTATTGCTTAAATGTGGTATCTCTAGTTCCATATATGGCAAATAAAACTTGCAGTGGCACAGCAATTTTAACAATATAAGATCTTCTTAACGTCCTGATGCACAATATCTGTTTTCCCTTTTGTTCACTTGCTTTGGAGTAGCAAATGTAATAGTCTAGAGAACAATATTTTGTATTGATTCTACTTATAAAATCAATAAATAAAAATAACTTGGCACAAGAGGGAATTGAATTACAATCTTCATGGAAATTGTTGGAAGACATAATAAAACCTTAAAAATGAAGTAATATGTATAAGTAATCCAACAGCGTTGACTACATTTTTATGAATGACAAGCTTATGGTATAAAGTACTTTCTTAGTACTGAAGGTCTTTTTTTTATTTGTACCTCTCTTCCAAATCTCGTGGGCATAGCACATAAAAATGATCTATATTGTTTAGAGAAGTGTCAGAAAGGCACAATCTTTCAGAGAGGTCCTAAAATATGCTCTTCATTTCTCTTCTGCTTGTCTGCAGCTTTGTCTTCTACTCCTTACACTCCCCAGCTCTTACTGATTCAGTAAAAACTATTACACTGAGCTAATTGTCAGTGGGTTTTGCTAGAGCTGCTCCATGGCATTTGGTTCGAGAAAAGCCACTATTAAATAGGCTAAAAAAGCTACTATGCATAGTACTCTGGCAAAAATTTAGATCTAGATATCTAGCCCAGCAGAAGTGCAGTCTGGATTAGGTGAAGACGACTATACCTGGAACAGCTGAGTCACTCTGAAGTCATTTTGGGGCTCTCTTGGCCAACGGAGTCACTTTCCAGTTACTACATTGCAAAATCACTGTCCTGGGTTGTGGGGATGTAGTAAAACAATGTGTTCTCCCCCATCTGCACCAGCCCTGATGAGCTGTTAATGACAGGTCGTTTGCAACAACTGCCCGGTGCATGTTTGGCCCCTGGGACTGCAAGCTGGGGTTAGCTAAGATAAGGGGAATCCTGTGGTGAGGTGGGGCCTCTTTTGGCTTCACAAAAGACACGGCTGGGAGAGCTTCCCCCTGGAAGCGCGAAGAACAATCACACCCGTCCTGAGGAGGCCATCTCTGTTAATGGCCATCATGGACAATGGGCAGCTGGAACGACCTGACTGCCCAGAAGCTCCCAAACCATCTTATCTCATCATTCCATTGGGAAATGCTCCGCCCTGGGGGAGGTACTGGACATTCCTGCGGGAATATAGTGAAGCCTGCCTGGACCCTGGGACACACTCTCTGGCACCGATTCCAGGGGCTGCAGGGGACTGCCATTCCCACTGGACTGCAGCCCCCCCCTGCCTCACCAGCGCCCCACCCCGGGTGTGGCCAGAGCTACACCACAGGGGAAACCGGGTGGCAGGCGGGGAGTCTGGTACTGGTGTTTGTTGTGGTTATTGGTGGTGTTTGTTCGGCTGGGTTATATCTATCTATCCATAAATTTTTACTAAAGAACTGTTATTCCTTGTCCCATATTTGATCTCAAAAGCCTGGTGATTTTCAAAACTACAGTAATTCAGGGGAAGGGGAGATTCCTTTCACTCTGGGAGGGTTCCTGCTTTTCCTTGGCAGATATCTGCCTTACAGACTAAGACGATCACCCTCAGATTTTTTGTCTATTTTTAGATTTATTTTCCCTCACCCCTCAATTATTACTCATTATATGTTTTATTATAGCTGCTTACATAAAGAGGAAGACACATTTCTCAGTTCCATATAACAGATGAAGCAAAAAGATCTTGTTACTTTTGAATGGTTTTCTGCCTCTGAAAGTGTGGCGAGTCAATAAACATGTGTAAACATATGTTGGAAGAATTTAAAGAGAACAGAATATAAGGTTAGGATCTTTGCATATGTGTGGAACATGCTTCCTGAATTGTTCCATACCATTAAAATTGAACGCCTCTTATTTATAATTCTTCAAATTAATTCAGTTAATACATTATATAAGTCAGGAATTTGCATTTGATTGAAGATTATATGATATACTGAAGTGTGCAGCCTAAGATCTTTATGATTTTGCAGTCAGGCTTCCTGAGAACTCCTTTATACCAAAAGAGAAATATTATGTAATTACAACTGAAGAAGTTAATGTAAACAGCACCAGTTTATTGTTTATCTGATTTAGTTTAGATTTTCCTGAAGTTCAAATCAGTCATGGTGCACAGAGCCAAAATAAAACCCTTTCAAAACTGGGGTTTGGGTAAGGTGTGAGGGGGAAGATTTTACCTGGTTCTGATGTGTTTCCCCTCTACCCCCAAGGGTGACTTCAGAGTGAATCAAGGAGTGAATTCAAGAGAAACCTATAAGCATATTTTTGTGCTTATTTCCATTCTGTGGCTGCAAAGCGGAAGAACCTACCAAGACTCTTTCTGTAGTTGAGAACTTGATTTATCTTTCTTTTAGCTCTAACAAACATGCAGGGACCCTGGTATTTGAAATGTGCTTATCATTCAGATGAGAAATTCATTTTTCTCCTTCCTTATGTAAGTTATTAGACATATTCATACTTAAAATGCTTTATGTGGGCACTCATTTTATTCCTGACTGAAGAAGAATTTATCATATCCCTGCACATAATAATCTCCCCTTTGGGAACCCAGCCATTTTGACAGGAAGGGAGAAAGGGTGAAAAGATAACTGTAGAGTGGGAATATTGCAATCTCCATCACTGGATGCAGTTGTCCAGTTTCACAGTGTTTTATTGTCTGCCTCAAAAGACCAGGGGCAGGGTGGTGAAACAGGCAAAGAGGGGATGAAAACATAAAGAACATTTAAGTGGTTCAGCATTTTACTTTTTGCAATATCAGGCACTGTATTGCAGACCCTACAAATCAAACACAATAATTAGACCCACAGAGATCTTAACCACGACTGCATCAAATGTATAAAGCTGTCAGAGATCACAGACATTCAGGAACATGCTCCTAATGCTTATTCAGCCACAAAATAATGCAAAACGTAAAAAGAAATTCCAAGGCTCATAAGTTAAAAACCAAGACAAAAGAGTGTGAAGTTCTCTGACATTGCAATCTTTCAATTAAAGTGTTGTCCCAACAGTTTAAATGTACATTTAATGAGAATAAGAGCATTTTTAAAAGGAACCCATACAGAAAATGTAAGTTGGATTTTAGTATAATTAATTTTATTTTTCCTTTTCTCTAAATAAAAAAAACCCTAAACCCTTTAAAGTAGGTCTTGTCTGGAATATTAGCTGTGATGATATCTTGAAATTTTTTTGTGGTCTGCAGACTCAGGTAGTCAAGTTGAGTATGTGAGTTTGAAAACATCTTAATCTGTATTTGGAAATTGCAACACACTAGTCACTAAATTAAGTGTTGGTTGAAGATTATGGTTATAAAAGAAAGCATAGGGTTCCCAAATGTATATGAAAATTAAAGCTACTAACTATTCCTGAATAGGAAAATATGGAAGCATTTGTAGTAAATCCGTGTCTACATGATATTTCTCACTTCTTGCAGAGTCTGTCACAGATGAAATTACCTTTGTGTCCTGTTACAGTTGTCCTCTGTTGACTTAAATAGTATAGTTCTTAGTTCTCAATATCTTACCTTTTAATAACAAACAAGACATTTTGAGAATTTTGCCCATTTCTTTCATTAAGGAATAGATGGGTAAAACCTACCTCTGATTGATTGTAGTGACATTTGAAAGAAATTGTCATTTGAACAGAAAGCAGTTGCAAGAACAGATAGACATTTCAGTAAATTGTTAATTGCTTAGGTTAATTGTTTTCCCATAAGTAAATTAGAGACATCCAAGTTCTGGACAGCAGATGTGATAAGGGTATGTGTTTCTGTATGCAACTTTAACAAATGCTGCATAACTTCTCCTCAAAAATCTGGACAGCCTTTTGAGGAAAAAAGTGCTGAAATTCTCAAGCTCTTACCCAGTCAAGAAACTACATTCCTAGTCTACTACGGAGTTGGTGGTAGGTTTTTGGGGTTTTTTAGGTTATCTACCATATCAGGATGACTTTGGTTTGTTTTAATTACATCTGAAATCACTGTAACTCTGCTGGCTGCAGAGCTTTGAGGAACTGCCTCTCTAATTGTCCCATTAATGTGCCAAGAAGGTGTTTCTCTTAGCCTTCTTTCTCTAAATTCAGCACATTACCAGACTTTGATGCAGAGTGTGCCTAACATTTAAACCTGACTGTTCTTCATGGTTGCATGTTCATTGTCAGAATGCATTTCCACAAAGCTCTTCAGGAAGCTGACGCTAATTAGAAGGAAACCTTAGGAAGACTCAGAGTTTAATTCCGAGGTAGACTTGAGCTTTCTTTCATCTGTGGGAGCTTTCAGATCACCAGTGTTTATTTGGTTGGGCTTTTTAACATATTTTTCACCATTTTTTCCCATTTTCCTATTTCTTGCAAAGTAATAAGAATTTTCAAGCATCAAAAATACTTTTCTGTTTTCAAGAGTGAGGAGGTGGTGCTTATATTCTCTTTACATATTCATCCAGATCATATATTTAGAAATAATTTTGTAGTCCTCCTCCTGCCTGCCACAAAATGAGCTGTAATGACAACCAGAGGAGAATTAGTAGTGGTGAAAATTGGCAGAATTAAGCTGGACAGAAGGGAAAAGAAGGAGCCATTAGAGTTGGGGCAGTTTTTCAGTTTGAGACCTGCAATTTTTAATTTTGTTTTCTTTAATTGAAAAAAAATAAAAACATTGGTTTCTTGGTAAGACATTCAAACTCCAGATAATCCATCTATAAAGGCATGAAGTCAAGATTTTTGGTTTTTTATTTTGTTTCCCCCCCTCCTAGTAATAGCAAGTAGATTGGAGAGGCCTTTCTGAGGGGACTAATGTGAGAAGCAGGGAGGCCTGAGCTCAGTCAGCACTTGGAATATGAGACTGGAATGAGAAAATGTTGCAGCTCTTCAGCCTTGTTGTGTTGTACTGAATGAAAATGTGTGTTGAAGGAGTATTCAAAATGGGCATTTGGTGGCTTTCATGTTTCCTGTGACTGTTGCAGCAAAACTGGTTGGTGAGGGAGGGCCCCAGTCCATCACGTGAGCATTCCACGTAAGGATGCTGTGAGTTCTCATGAGCACAGCAAACAGTGGTCTCCAGCCCTGTGCTTCTCCTTCTCCCTGACTCCAGAGAAACGTGCAGTGCAGAGAATAATGAAGCAGTCCTCAAAGGTGTTTGATAAACACCAAAATTAGAAGAAAAAAGAATACACAGTCAAATGTACTGATCTGTTTTTAAACCAGTATAGACTAATTGCACCTTTATGTCTGCGGTGCTTACACAGATATTTGTTCAACAGAATACAGACGTTGCTATGGCAATCATTTTGTTTGTCAGATGCTAAGTAAACTCTAAAAACAACCAAAACAGCCTTGTAATTTTTTTTTTGTTTTTTCCTGTTGTGACTAGTATCTCCAACCCACACACAGCTGTTCCAAAAGAGCTCTCATGGGCATATAGGCCATATAGGCTTCACAGTTCGGCAGTGGCATCGCTGCTGTCAGAGGTGGTCTCTGCCCTGCTGGGTGTCTGTGCTTGTCTGCAAGCACGGAGCACACAGATTGCCCTCCTGCCCCCACGCTGCTCTGCCTTGTGCTGGGCACTCTTGCTCACCTTGTGCTGGGCACTCTTGCTCACCTTGCCTGGCGCTTGCCTGCCTGGTTTCCCACGTGCCTAAGATCCCTTTAAGCCCTGTGGGATCACTCGCTTTTCCTTCTGGCCCCGGTGGAAAGGGTGTTCTAGCCTGTCATTGTGCACAGGCTGCAGGGGAGTGTGCGCAGCTTTGTGAGTTCATGGGTCAGGGGTGGAAGTGTTGTTTCCTTGCAGAGCTCCGACTGCCTGGCTCTGCTTTTTGCAGCTTGGGGCAGGTGTTCAGGTTGATACTTTGCTTATGCTCCCCTTCAGAAGTGGAGAAACCCTGATCAGACCCACAAGTGCTGTTCACACACAGCCATCACTGACATGGTCTCTCCTGAGAAAGAGACTGCAGTGGGAAAGGATGAAAACTGATTCTTTGCCCAAAATTTCATCAGAACCTGTGAATTCTACTGGTGTGGATTTTTTCCCCATGCTCTCCAGTGAACAGTTTGCAGAGTCATACCTGACAAATACTGCCAGAGAAAGGACAAAAGTCCTCCTTTTTCAAATAAAATGTTACAACTCCATTTTTACCAGTGCTCTCTTAAATTTTTATCTGTGAACATGTTTTTATAACCTGTGACAACACATTGAGAGTAAATTTGATTGCTTGCAAGAACTTCTGGTGGACCTGTAACAGTGGCAGCACAGGTAACTATTTGCCGCTTTCAAGTTTAAGCATTTGTGTGTAATTCTTTGGTTCCCTTGCATCACAGCCATTGTGAGATGTGCAAGTGTGATGGTATTTTAAGAAGGAAGAAGTAAGAAGCTGCAGCATAAATCCTTTATATGGATTCTGCCCTTAATCAAGTCCAGAATCCTCCTTAATTTGATGACTACCCAGAAAACACTTGAGCACTGTTGCTCCCTTTGAAATAATAGCAGCCATGTCAGCAACATTTTTGACAATTCCATGTCCATGACTGTACCCATAATTTCATAACTTTATTCTGAATTCTCTGGAAGGTGAAAGCTTTATCTTGCATGGAGGACCAAGCCTTGACCTAAGATGTTTGTGTTTGAGAGAGAAGCTGCTGTTGGCTGGTTGCTGCTCAGGGCAGTGGAAGAGCCTTTAGGGTGGCTGATTTTTAAGATTTCTGTTTCTGGCTTTGATAAGAATAAGGAAAAGATTCCTTCAGCACCAAAGCAAGGGAGATTCCAGGATTTGATAACATTAGGCAGGGCATTGAAGAGGCTTTTGTGTTTTTACTCAAATGGAATTTTTAAATTTATATGCCTATAATAGCATTTTTCTCTGTTGTTTCTTGTTTTGGTTTTTCTCTGCAGTTACGTTGTGGGTTTGTTTTGTACTTAACATAACTGGCAGAATTTCAAATGTCATACAGGAGGCGTTATCAGACAAGCTATTAGCTGGGAAGCTGCAGACTTGGAATGCACATACATAAATAAACAGAGGCTGAAAGAAAAATGTCAGTATGAAAGGATGGGAGCAGTGGGTTTTAACTCTTTCTGTGTGAATGCAGCTTGCACTTGCTAAGGATTTCAAGTTGGCAAAGCCTTTATTCCTTTCACCACTATTCCCGATGATGATCATCAACCCCACAATGCAGCAGTGCAGGAAAGCTTTTTACATTTATGTTCTGAACTAACTCATGGACTCTTACAGCCTGTTTATGTGTAGTGTCCATTATTATATATGATATCTACAGGTGTGGTGTGTGCCTTATGGAATGGAACACGTTCCACATTGCTCAACTCCTGTGTACAGAGCACCTCTGGAGAGGGCAGGCTGAATGTGGGTGACAGGACTGGGGAAAGCTCATGAGCAACATGTTACATATTTTACCACAAAATTAGTGAACTAATATTTTAAAGTTTGCAACTTGTTTCGAAGCTCTCTACTGGAGGAAACCAGTGTGTACTGGGAAATTAAGATGACACAGAGAGAATCAGTTTTGCATTTCAGTGATCAGTTGTCTGTATTCCTTTCATGGTTGTCTAGGCAAGTTTTCTTTTTTTATGGCATCAAAAATTGCTATTGGTGTGATATTTCTTTTTGAAATTAGTTCCTGCATAATCTGCTGTGGATAGTGGGCTCTGCCTTTCAGCCTAAAATATGATAAAAGTATCCTTGACTTGAGCAGAGATTGTTATTCTCAGTACCATATCTAGTTCCACCCTGTGAAGATGTCTTTGACATCCAGGATTGTTTCAGTGCTTGACTTAGCAGCTTCTAAGCACTTAAGAAATAATGTGGTTAAGAGCTGGCTCCTGATTCCATTGTCTCCATTGACTGGATTCAGTGGTGAGGAATCAGGCTTTTTACATGCAACATGCAAGAGTGAAATGAAGACTTTAAACTCATTATTTATACTCAGTTAATGGGAGTCATTCTGAAACTAAATGTTCTTTAGGGGAAGCTCAATAGACCAGGGAAAATTTGAAGAAAATCAAATAGGAATAGCTAACAAACCTGCTAACTGCTAATACATCAGGTTTGGGTATGTCTGCAGTACTCAATCTGCTATGAAAACATTTAGAGACAGCTTGCAGGTTATAAATTACTGTACGGAGTGAAAGTAATTAATTGGAAATGTCAATGGCACTGTTTATAAGCTGTCTTCTCCCGGTGTGATAGCAAATTTTGGAGGGCTGTTGGATTCCTAAATTCCAGCCACCCGGCACCATCCGTGGTCTGCTGTGTGGGAGTTCTGGTGAGAGCAGAGGCTGTGAGTGTTGCCATGTAGAGGATTTAAGAGTCCACATTTTCCAAGAGTTGAAGACTTGTCTCCAACAACGAGTTCTTGAAGAGCTTGTGTACCAGAACAGCACAGGTAGTTGTAGGGGAAAATTCTATCAAATGTTTTTCATCAGAATTTTGTTCACAAGGCAGTTGTTGCTTTCATTTCCAGGCTACTGGAATCTTATTACAGAACAAAGGATCTTAAATGAAATCTTAATTTGAAAATCCTTGGCTTATCAACCAGTAAAAAGTTCAGGTCGTCAGAGTTAAAATTCTAGAGATATTTTGCCAGAACTGGAAACTAAAAAATGGTACTCCCTGCAGTTCTTTGAAGTTAGCTATGCAACAGAAACAGCCTATAATGCTCAATATGTACGAGCTTTAAAACACTTTCTATTTTTTATTATGAGGTTTTATATTGAAAAGCTTGGATTAGTGTGATTTATCAGGTTCCTTGAGGGATCTCTTCTGACTCCCAATAGCAGGTGTTGACAAAATAGAATAAATAAATACAATTAATCAAGATGTCTAGGTGTTACTCTTCATTTTGATTAATAGTGGTCTTTGGCATAAATAAATTTTGATTATTTACTTCAAAATCAGATTATTTGTACCTGAACAAAATCAAAATATCAAAGCTGGATAATGTGTAAATGATTATCAGTCTTACCAGAGTGAGCATCACCTGTGTGTTTTTTAACTATGCTTAAGCAGTTCATATAAGTTGGCTTTGGGGAGGGCTTACTAAATTTGCTTCTAAGTGTACTGAGTCCTGTTTAGAACCTGGGCAGGTGAGGTCCTTCCTGTAGGGCTGCTCTGAAGCAAAACGTGCACATTCATCTGCCCTGTGTCTTGCAAATTTTTCCCTTCCGAGAAGTCTGAAAGTTCAGACTTCCCTTATTTTAGTGAATTTCTCCAACTGTCAGTTCCACAGGATTGGAGGGTTTTCAAGAAGGAAAAGTGTTTTGTACATTAACGTTTTAGGGTTTTACCTGGATGAATATCATGTTCTGCATTAGATAGTTTGCAATATTTTAGCTGCAAATGCCTCTTTGTAGTAATTAAACTGAAAATGAATCTGATTATCTGGACTAGTCTACAAATTCCCCAGGGATGTTGGTTATCTGTTTCATGCAATGACTACGTAATTCTATACATCTCCATCTAGATTTGAAGGAATACACCTGAGAAATAATTACAGTTCTCATTTTCTTGGTGATGGCTTTTTATCATGCGGCAGTCTTCTTTTATTCCTGCCAGCTTTTATTAACATATTTCTATGATACTGGGCTCTGTTTTTTCTTTTTTTTTGTTTGTTTTTGTTTTGTTTGTTGTTGTGTTTGTTTTTGTTATGTAGTGGGCTAAAAATGATGACAGTTTTCTGACAGGTTTTATAGTCATTTCACCTGTTGTAATTTTTCTGCTGAAATTAAAAATCTTACCAAAGTGGTCAATGTTTCAGTTTTTTAGTCTGGTTTCTTAAAGTAATGAAGTTTCTGGAACATGGCCATCAGTTATTCCTCCTCTCCCTTCTCCCATCAAAATGTTAATATCTCTTATCCAGCTTCTGTGAAATAGAATTTGGAGGAGTGTCAAGGTTGCAAACATTCCTCAGGTGTTCCTCCGCTTGTCTTTGCAGTTGTACCAAGGGATCCAGATTAATGTGTGATGGATGATTCTGGGGGATGCCAACCCCACCCCCTTTCAGCATTTGGCTGACTTGGCATTCCTAATCCACAAGAGTTTGGAGGTTTTGTGTTCCCATTGCCTGTGCTTGGTCATCCTCTCCAAGCCCTCACCCTCCCGGGCTGTTTTCAGGGTGCACCTCGGTTTCTGTGTGGCATTAGCAAGCTGCCTTTGAGTGTGATGGGTTCGTGAGTCCTGTCACCAGACGTGATGAGAGGCCATTAGATGGTCACAGGCTGCACGTTCACTGCACTTGGCAATTCCACCCTTTGTGTTCTTGCCTCTTTCACGCAGGGTCTCCTTTCAAGCACTGTTTTGTATTGATTGATCTCAGCTTTCTCACTAGCTGCTGCCAAATCAATTTTCCTGTTTCTTTCTTTTAGTTCAGCGTGTTACCTGCACTTTGTTCACCTGCAGTCTTGACCAACTTATCTGAATTGCACTTGCGTATTTCTTAGGAACCGGTCTGTGCCGAAGGCCGGTGTTACTTAGCCATGCAGAATTGACTCAACATAAGCCAAGGAAGTGGGGCTTCTGGTACAGATTGCAGCGTTGGCAACCTGTGGAACACCATGTTACTCCACAGTGGGCAGAAGGGGTTAATTTTTAGTTTGCTTCCTGAATTAACTGAAATTTTACCCAGATTAGGCCTGCCTGGTCTTTGCAGTCCAGGATTTTATAAAAGACAGAGTTTTCCTGATTGAATCACTGCTAAGAATAGTCATATATTTTACTTAACCCTGACTGTATCTTGTTAAGCCAGAGAATTGGGGGGGTTTGTGTGTTTTCTGGGTTATGGGAGGTTGTAACTGGCTGTTTACAGTTTCCTAAATGCCTGTGGTTTTTTATGCATACGTTTTACAGTTCATTGAATTAACCCTACAAGTTCATCATCCTTGGTGCTGCTGTAGCATTCTCTGCCTGTTTTTGGGCAAGGACTGTGATCTCTTTGATTAATGTGAATAGTTCAGGTTTTTAACAATAAATGCAACTACAAATTAATAATGAAGTTGCATTAATTTGTAAAGTTCTATTAAGATATGCAATACTTTACAAAGTACATACAAAGTCCAAAGAGCAAGGACCTTTGGGTAAAAATTTGAGTCATTGAAGACATATCATAAAACAAATTAGGTTCTGCTACAGCACTAATTGGTTATAGGTATAATTTTGTGTAATAACATGTACCTTGTTATTCTTCAACGCAGGTTAGAATGTACATGGATGAATTCACTTCTGGATATAGTCAAAGTAAATTAAAGATAAAACTGTGTGAATTTTAATAGTGATTTTGTACAAGTTCTGTACTCATTAGTCTTTATGATCTTTATATGCTTAGGCATTTTTACCTGTCTTTTTCAGTGTTTCTATATTTTTATGTATTTTTAATGTCTTTTGGTTTAAATGTTTCAAATAATCTGTTTCATCATCACCTGTTACAGAAAAAGAATATGTGCTTAATTGAGTTTAAATTATTTTAAGAGTCTACAACCTATAACCATCATCTGCTAAGACAGAATTTCTCACTTGTAGGAGATGGTAACTTTGAAGTTGACGTTTCTTTTCTCTAGTAATGACTGCAACTGCAGATTCTGCACAAATGGCATATTACATGAAGTGAAAGTTTAATTACAAGGGGAAACTTAATTGAATATTTCTGTTTGATTAATAATAAAGAAGCAGGAACATCACGTTTGATTTTAGACAAGCCAAATAAAGGTTGTTGAAATACTGCTGTCAGTGAATTAAATGTGGTACAGCACTAAGATGTGCCTTCTTTCAGTGTTTCTCAAGGCTGAGCATGGGCTGCGACCTCTCTGCTTTGATTTCTGCTGTGTGTGGCACTCAGAGCGTGGTCCAAGGCAGACAAAACACAGGTCACAAGGGCTTAACTCCAGACTCTCTCAGCTGGTTGTCAATATATGGTCTTCACTTCAGTGAATGCAGCACTGTTGCTTAAAGGAGCAAGACAACAGCTTTATGTGAAAACAAACTGAAATGGTGGAAAGGCTCAACATTGTCCTTTCTTCAAGCTACCTGAAGAATCAATGACCCAGCAATTTCAAAGTCAGTGGGCCCAGTTCACATCTTACGTAAAATAGTATGATTCCAAAATGACCACAAAGAGGTCAGTAAAATTACCCTACGAGGAACCACCAATAAGAAACAGGCTGATGAACAAAACTGGGATTATTGTTTTTAATATATCAGAATTTCAGCTTTTTATGTGTATTTAAAATTGAAGACAGTTAAAGCATGTTGGGTTTTTTTTTCCTGTTGTGATTATGGATTCCTGAAACCTGCACATGTTCTTTCAGCCACAGTGACATCTCCCGTGCCTCCTTGCTGGGCTTTCTAACCAACAAACTATTCACTTCAGGGGAAGCTTGATGTGCTGCCAGACATGAGCTTTTTCTGGGCAGGCTGTTTATGGCATGTAGTTCCCAGGTGATTATCATATCACTCAGCAAGCAGTTGTTCCTGAACACACACGTTTAGTGAATGTACAGGATGTTTTTTTTTTACTGGCAAAGATACTTTACCTCATATTTGGATGCACAGGAATTAAAATACAAAAAGCTACTAAAAGTTCAAATGCGAGTTATTGGTAAAGTTATGCCTAATAGTTATTTTGCTGAGGAATAGACTTAAAAAATCTCCTGCTACCAAAACAACTGTAGCTGGAAGTCATCAGTGTCAGGCTTTACATGTTGTATAAGATGTGGATCTCCAAAAAGTGGTATGTTTTACAACATTGTTCTGGGATGCTGTTTCAATAACTAAGCTAAAATCCTCCTGAGCAGCCCAACCCACTTCTAAGAGCTTTAGTTTTCCATAGAATTTTTTGTCAGTAAAATTATCTAACGTACTACTTGGGGCTGACACCTCACACAGTTACAGGTGGAGATTCGGTGTGCTGGGGTCGTATCTTATACCCAACACAGCCCTGTATGATTTTTTTTTTCATTTTTTTAAATCAAAAAATGTGCTGTGAGGTACAAAAAAGGAGTGTGGTTCAATTTCTAACACTAAAGCATGTAAGAGGGACAGAAGAAAACTGGTTTAGTGTGGTTCAATTTCTAACACTAAAGCATGTAAGAGGGACAGAAGAAAACTGGTTTTGATTTTCAGAATATTACTGAGCTTCATAGGCTGGTGCTTATAAGTGGATACTGGTTTTTCTACAAATTTAAGAATTTCTGGAAATAATCATATGAAGTTGAGCATTAGCACTGCTTGATATTTTGATAAATGAAGCTGCCCTCATGATGATGCTTTTGAATTTACACCATAGGAGATTCAGACTTACTGGCATATCTGCACTATAGCCCATGTATCTAACCCATACCTTTTTGCTGTAAAAATTGAAATAGAAGCCTCACAATTAATCTGAAATGTATGCCAGGACTCCCAGTGCATAAGAATAGCCTGATGGTGCTGTATGTGAAGGAGGAGAAGCTTCTGAACTTTTCAGTGGGGGGTTGAATGTATATTATGGCAAATAGATCATTTTAAATTAATGTTCTGTACATTTAGGATAGAGTGTATTTTTACTCCTGCATAAATTGCCTCTGAACACAATTCAAAAACCCAATCTTAGGCTTAGCAATGAACTTTTCAAAAAAGTAAATTAATATCTTAACAGGGAAGAAATACAGTTTATTATAGAATCACCTACGATTGCCACTATAATTATGGCTTTGTCAGTATTTCTGCGAAAACTATTTTTTTAGGAGTTTTGGAAAAATATTCTTTCAGAATAAGATGTGGTGGAGTGTGCAGCTTGGAAGGCAGTGGCTGAGCCTGACCTGCGTTTATTGCTCTGAATAGACAAGTTTGAGTTTTCTCCTGTGAAAGGTCGTACACAAGTTGTTGGGAGATTCCCAGAGATGCTGACTTTTCTCTTTGAGTAGCCTTTTTATTACCTTGAGCGGGGGGACATCATGCCTAGGATGAGTCTGGCAGAGGTTTGTTTTTGCTGACAGCATCAGTCCCTGGAATGTGGGTCATGCCCCTTCCTGCAGGGCTGGCAGTGCCACAGCAGAGGGAGAATTGGCCTCTCCTCAAGGGCTCCAGCCTCAGGTGTGGTGAGCTGGGCAGTCCCGGATTAATGGTTGGGCTTGATGATCCTGGAGGTCTTTTTCAACCTAAATGATTTGGTGATCCTATCAATTCTTTGCTTTCCTTACAGTAAAAGATGTCAAATCTGCAATTAGCTCCTAACTGCTACTGTGTTCACTGGCACAGGAAAGATACAGAATTCAGTCTAAATATTTATCTCAATGCTGATTCATGTAGATTAAAAGGGTAGTAGTTGATACTGTAAATTACAAAAATAAATTTAATCCAGATTTGCAAGTTGGTTATTAGCCCAAGAGACCTATATAAGCTTGAGAGGAAATTTTAATATATTAAGGGGGTGCTATTTTACCACACTGACTTTCTGCTTTAAAATGGTGACTTTACTTTTTCCCTTCCCCTCAGTTGGCAGTCTTTGTTTTCTGAAACCATCTTGTGGTTCTGAAGAAGCTCTTTTGAAACTGATAAAATGAGAATTGGGGTAAAAATGAGGTTAAATAAATGAGATGAATAGCTAGACCTACTCAAAGGAAGACATTGAAAGTATTGACCAACTTATAGTGTGAGAATACTGATGTCTCACAATATTCTTGTAATGAGAACTAAATTAAAAGCAGGGAAAAATAATTAGAAATTTAAGAAAAATCAGTGATCCTCACTTGTTTAATCTGAAACCAAACAAGCAAATTTCAGTATTTTTCAGGAAAATTATAGGTATAGATCCTGGGGTCAGAGGGTTAGAAAGTGCCTCTTCTCCTGCTTTTGTGAGCTTTGTTTCAGGGAGTGAAGAAAGAAGAATTAAAATTCTTCCACCTGTCCAACAGAGATCATTATGTGTCAGCCCAATGAAGCAGTTCTTTCATTCCAGAAGTGTAAGGTTATAAAGATATTCACAAGTATAATTTTCCTCCTTAACTGGTAATACCATTTGAGCGTTACCAAAAAAAAGTGTTAATGAGTGATTAAAAATGGGCATAATTTAGCTTTTAGAAGTCCTACTCACTCTCTCACAATTTGCAGCATGTGTTTATACATTAGTAAAGTTTAATCAGATCACAAGGAAAGGATTTTAACTTGGAGGAAAGGAATCCTAGGGATGACGTCTCAGAGCAGATGTGAACATATATACTCATTTTAGGGATTGCCTAAAGACGGGATTCATTGATGCTGTAACTCTGGCTGTAGCATGAGGATGGGCAGGTTCTAGACTGTGACAGTGACTGGATGGTTTTCTTAAAGGGATGTTCAAAATCATGCAGAAATTATGGGTGTGATGTGTCAATCATGGAGCAATGTCTGTCATTAGCATGACGTTGGCGAGAGCTCAAAATAGACAATTAAAATTGACACTTTTGTCTTTAAAAGTAGAAAAGTATAATACTGTTCTCTGTATTCATACCTGGTGCAGAAACTCTAATTTCTGGGCTCTATCTAGTCTTCAAAAATACTAGAAACTGGATGATTTTTTCCAATTCTGTTCATTGCCTGTGAAGAACTGTGTTTCTATCCCCTTTACAGTATACCTTGAGATCACAAATAACCAGTTTGTACAACTTACCATTACCTCTAATCCTTAAATTACACTCACACTCTAACTAAAATCCTTGAAAGTGGCTTTCATGAATACAGGAGGGCACTGCTCTGTAAAAACAGTATTGCAATTCATGGAGAAAGCAATTGTGAGAGAAAATGTGTCCTGTAAATGGCCAGGGCTACTTCCCCATTCTGTACATCTTGAGGAGTACGTTTATTCTCTGGTAAAGTCAGCTAAATAAGCAGCATTAGTAGTTAATTAAGAGGCTGTTAAATATAAATAAGGCTGCCATAACCTGAACTTGTAACACAATAAATGGAAGACAGAAAATGTTGGTTTAAAATGTAGCATGAAAATTTCTGGGGCTAATACTTCAGTGTTTAATAGTTTGTATTCTCTTCTGTCATAGGTTAAATAAATACTGATACCATATCTGAATAGTTGCATTTTATACTCACTTTTTAGTAGGCAGTGGTTTTAGTAATCCAGCCCTTACTTACAATGTGATCCGAACATATTGTGAATATAGCTGTAATTTCTACATGCTTCAGTCTTCTTCAAATTAATTTCAAATAATGAAGGAGTGCCAGAATCTCACAGTGTGTCATAGTAACCTCAAACCAGTGTAAGATATTTGTATATGAAGCAAGCATTTAAAAAGTGAAGAACAGAATGACAAAAACATAGCACTGCTTTTTAAAATACTTTTAAATGTAGGCAAATAATTTTTGATACAAAATAACTGATTTTAAAATTTGTGTCATCTTTACATGTTCTGGCAGATTATAAGATTAAAAGTGAATCATCCAGGGCTTCTGTCATGCATGAGAGCACAATAAGGTTTGTAATATTACTAAGAAGAGAAGAAAAAAAGAAGTATTTTAACATAACATTTCCCAACGTTTTCCTAATTTTCAGATTAACACAGATCACTGAAATAATTACCGTGACCTTGTTAGTATTGATATTTATGTATCAATGATTGGTAGACATTTGAGGGAAAAAAATAAAAATAAAAGGATGTTTGGGCAGCTCTCAGAAGACACAAGAGGCAGGCTTTTTTTCAAAATAACTTTAGCCCACGTTCCTTTTTAGTCCCAGGTGTGATACTGAAAAGACTAGCACCAATGATGTGCAGTGAGGGGATGTGTAAAGGATTGTGCCTGGTAAAACTGCTTTTCCCCATCCCTGCTTCAGGGAAGAGTCAGGCCACACCTGACAATAGATTCGTAGTAAAAGTGTGTAATTCTCTTCTTACAGGAATTCATTATTACTTTTGAGATATTTCATTTCAAACAAAGGCAAAGAATAATCTTAGGCACGGTTTTCACAGTAATACTTTAAAACACAGAGTGACATTCGTGTTTTTTGCATATTGCTTTCATCTTCTGCAGAATGAGGGACATCCTGTGTTCCTGTGAGTACCTATGGCAATTCCACATCTTTCTCTTTGATTTCATAAGGTAATAGGAATTTGCAGAGGGTGTTTTATATAATGGTTGGTTTACTTAGTATGGTGTCATCAAAGATGAAGCTTCAATTTCATTTTCTCTGCATTTACTAATGTTTCACTCTTAGAAGATGGAACATTAAATATGTATCTATACATATTCTGTTTTCCTATTTTTCTTTCTTTTTAATAGTTTTTTTATATCATCATTGTCAGATATGCTGAAAATACAGTAGAAGCTTTTAAAAATAAATTAAATCGCTGCAGTAAAAGTAGTCTCACCAGGTTGTAGCAGACTGTACCCAACAAAGGACTGCAGAACATGTGATGTGTCTGCATGCATGTACACAGGGAGCCCTCCCTCTCCACATTGTCCTTTCCGCTAGAAGAGGATTCATGCACAATTCCTTTTGTCCTCTGTGGAAAAAAAATGGATGAGTTTCTCACTCCAACCCAGGCAAATTTGGAACCTCGCTTTGACGGGCTTGCAGACTTGTGCAGGCTTTTAACAGGGATTGAGCTGACCCAAGGGGTGCTGCGGCTGGTGCTTTGAGAAATCTCTTGTTGCTGTGCCACAGGCTGTGGGCTGTTCTCCTCCTCTGCTGCAGCAAGAGTTTCCTGGATTTGTTCTCAGAATTGGCGGAACTGCTTTTGCTCAATAATGAGGAAAAGCAAATTCCGTGTGTTTTGCTGGAAGGCCTCTATACTGAATAAAAAAGGTCACTGAAAATACTAATGTTCAAGGTCTGCCAGTCCTAGGAATGTAAAGCACTGTTTCAAAGCAAACTGTAGCTACAGGCAAATATTACATAAAGCAGCTTCTGCACCTTTGTGAAATATTTACGTATGTTTGAAATGAAGTTGTTCCTCGTAATGAAGAATAAGTAGTCAGCATACCTGCTTGGCTCTACTTTATCTTTTAAGTTTGAAGACTTTTAAAATGTGAAATCAGATGCAGATTTTTTTCTTGTCTCAGTGTAAATTAAAAAAAATATCAAATGAAGGCAAATCCACAAGCGTCATCCTGTTATTAGATTATTTTCTCCACTTTCACCTCTTTTTACAGAATTCACATTTTGAGTGGATTTAATTCTGGAAAGTTATCAACTTCATTGTATAACTGTGGGATATGCTTCTCTAAATGTCAGGTATTATCATAGCACAGCACATTTAGAAGAACTCAGACCGTATAACCCCAAGGTTATATGCATTTAAATCTGACTGCATTACATTTTATACAAGACAGAATATCTCTATGCAGAAAGGTTTGTGAGGTTTTTTTCTCCCATTACTTGCCATACTTCAAAATCAGTAGAAGAAACCCCCTCAAAAGCAGAGCTGTGAGGGTGAGAGCTGCACAAAGCACTGACATATTAAGGTTGTATGTTTTTGATTAACAGTGAGATACAGCACTGTGTTATTCATCACGCCAAAAAATGCCTCTTCAAGAACAAACTAATTTCTTATCTGGTAAGGGCTGTCAAAGGATCTAGTTGGTCTCAGCAGGCAGGGGGAGAGTGTTTGCTGGAAGAGGGGAGAAAAACCTCCCTTCCTGCACACCCAGGGGCTGTGGCAGCTGCTGGGAATGGCCCCAGCGTTCTGGAGCAGCCTTTGGAAGGGCAGCAGTGATTGCTGGGGCCTGGGTCTGTAGGTGCAGTGGGTGGTGGTCTGAGGATGCTCAGTAGAGTCAAGGGTTCAGCTGTTGGGGATATCAGCTGTATTTTATGTGTGATGGCAGAGCAATTTAGCGCCTGTTTCAAAACCGTGATTTTTTTTCCTTTTCTGTGTGTGAGGAATTTTGATGTTAAAAGGACACCTGTGGGAGTAGTCAATAATTGAGTTTCTACCAGTGATTCTTTTTCCCCCAGGGCTGCAATATTGTGTTGCAGCCCAAATTTTGCCTGTGATCCCCTTTACAAACGTAAGTTCTGTTTACGTCTGGCTCTTGAAAATGATTCTGAGAAAGGCATCCTGTATTCACATAGGATTCCAGTTAAAATTAATTAAAAAATTGACCTCATGATGCAATTAACTTCAGTAATGTCCATATGAATCTTGATTCATGGGTGAGCCACAGAACATGCAGCACAGTTGCTTTAAGCTGCATGAGTGGTCTGTAGTTGTAGAGCACTTGCTGATTCTTTTTCTCTCTCATATATATATATATATATGTTTAGTTTAGTTTTTGATTTTGTTTTGGTTTGGTTTTTTTGAGCAGTAGCTAGAAATCAGATTGTCTCCTGTTTTCATACATCATCTCCTTTGCTTGTTCCTGCATGGGCCTGCCTGAAAGTCTGAAGAAAATACATGACCCAAAAAAAAAGAAACAAATGCCTCATGCTGAACTTTGTACAGGAAGAGAATAATGGAAGCAAGTACAGAAAATCAGTCAAATACCACAGCCGGGAGTGTGAAAGCTGAATTGCACTGCTGATGCTGGTCCTCTGGGCAGGGTGGAGGATGATTAGGAGGGCACCTCTCCTCCTGCCCTGGCACCATGGCCACAGCACAAATTGAAAGTAAGAGAGAGGAACAAGAAGGGAGCTTCTGTTCACTTGGGTTTTGTGTCAGTGTGTAGTTATGGCATGGCTGGGTCACACAGGAGCTGGGATGTCCGCCTGGGGTGACTGAGTGAAGGTAAAGAGTCATTAGAAAATTCTTCAACAAATAGGAAAGGAAAAATGAGGGAAAAGTCAATCTGTCTGTTGGAGAGAGGAGGAACTGCTTACAGCAGTGAAGGGTAAAGTGTTGTCTCTTCTGCCCTGGTGTTCAAAAGCAAGGTTGGCTGTGACCTGGTTAACCTGACAAATGCTGAGATTGGGATAGTGAGAGAAAAGATTAGAATTGCCCTCCTGGCCCAGGTAAAAATTGCTGTAGGGAAGTACCTGAGGTAAAGTAATTGTGATGATTTTTAATCTCTGAAGACATATGGGAGATAGACAAGATCCATAAGACTGAAAAGGGCAGAGTGGTTTTTCCTCAAAAGAGAGCAGAAAGAAGGTTCTGAGGAATTTTGATGGAGAAACAGAGGAAGATTGATTTTTTTCCTAGGGAGGAGTTAAACTGCTTGAAAATACCTAGAACTTAACAAAGAGTAGGTAACTGCCAAGATCCTTCTGTAAAGTTCAAATAATACTAAATCCGTTTAATTTCTCTGCAGTTGTACAGAAAGCCTCGTGTGTGGAGAAGGAGTGAGTGGCCATGGTGTTGTCATCAAGGAGATGAGGAAATGTGGTCTAAATGGGACCACCATAATTAAAAGCAGATTGCAGTTCTGTGCTTGAAGTGAATGCTGGCAAATAAATAGTTTACTGTCAAAAAAGATGGATTTATATCTCGTAGGGCTCTGGCCAGAGACCAGTGTTATTCAGCATTTTCATAATTTGGATTATAGAAGAGGGAATACATTTATTTAAATTATCAGATAATATCAAACTGGGTTACCAGCAGCCTCGGGAACAAGATTAGAATCAAAAGCTCTATGAAAAAATTGGAGAAGTGATTTTTATATGCAGGTTGCAATTCAATAGATACAATGGCAAGCTTTTTACTAGGGAATACATTTACTAGGGAATAAATCAAGCAAACAAATACATAATAGGCATTGTATTATAGTCAGTAGTATTGTATAAAAATATATGAGACTATGGGTCAGGGAACAAACTGAACACAAAAGTAATGTCCTACTCTTTAGGAAAAAAACCTTTAAAAATGAAGTATCGCACTTCAGGGTTTAAGGACGTGTTTTTTGTAGGACATGTGAAGCCTTGAAAAGATTATTGAGGTCAAGAAAGAACATTTTTCCTTAACCTCAACAAGAGAAGGCTGGGGATACAAGTCTTCAAATATATAGCAGATTCCTGTGTACAGTCAGATGATGAACATTTTCCTTTTATATGCTTTTATGGTAGGAGATGAGGATTGGGTAGGTTAATTTGTGGCAAAAGAGATTTTAGTTGGAATGAGGAGAAACATTTCTAAATCATAAAACAGGTAAAAGCCAAAATAAATTTTTTCAGAAAGTTTTTAGAATTTCCGCACTTGGACACTTTTGTAACCTGATTAAACCAATGTCTTCTCTATGCTTTAGCAGCAGCTCACTGAGGTGAGACTGTGGCTGGTTCTCAGACAGATTTTTTTCTACCATTTTCCTTCAGACACTGATATTTTAGGTACTAAATCCCACACTGCTTGGTATTGCAGTCCCCTACTCACTCTGTTTCAGTGCAGAGGATAATCCAATAACAGAGAAAGTCTATTTACGCACATCTTTGAGACTTAACAAATTCCCTTTTCCTATTGATTGCAAAACCTGTTTAAGTTGCATTAAGTATGACCAGAATGTTGATAAGTTCTTCTGCACTAGCAGGCAGGGTGGAAAAAACTCCTGTTTCTTTATTACACTGAGCTCTCTTCTTGCAGTATCATATTATAGAAGTACATATTAAACCAAATCTGGTTACAGCATGGAAGAAAACTACATGATCAGTAAAATCAAGTAAATAAGAGGAATAAAAAAATTCCCAAAGATGTAATTCAGACGATCATGAAATAAGAACTGTTTGCCATCATGTATAACTGGATAACATAATTTAAAGCTAATCTTAGGTATTTGCAATTCTTAAATGTATTGGTGTCTGTCCCACCTAAAAGTAACATACATAATTTGCTATATTGATAGAATATAGAATTATAACTTGGTTTTAGTTGGCTATAATTTTTTATTATTCAGAAATATTGCAATGAAGTTGCACGTGAAAAATCCACTCAAGAATGTAAAGTTTCAGGCTTTTTTTTTTTTTTCCCCAAAAAGAAAAATTTTTCTGACAGTTTGTACACATCAATTTAATACTCAGAATTAATTGCATGCTAATTTAGTTAGACATGGAATAATTTGTCAAGGTCAGAAAGTTAAAGATAACTTGTAATTTACTGCTAAGACACTGTGCAGAGCAGTCTACACTCAAACCACTTTATTTCCTACAATGTATTTATGGAATGCAATGCACCTCTTTGCTGTGTGATAAATGCCTTTGAGAAGATGTTGGAGAATTAAATGTGTTATTATCAGTATGGAATAGAACAGATAACCTTGCTGGATCCAGTCTTGCTGTACAAAGCATTGCAGTGTCTTTATCTCATCTGTGTGTTTCAGAGCTGCAGGCAGCAGACAGGTAATTGCTCCAGAAGTTCTGTGCTCAGATCAGCTGCAGTGGCCACAGTGGGAACACCAGGGAATTTTGGTGTTACGTATTACAGCTAGGGATGGTCTAGTAGAGAATCATTCAGCCAGGAGCTGTGCCAGAAATGCAAACGGAGCTTTACAAGGCTGTGCTTGGGAATAATGGGAAATGCAAGTTCTCCTGGATAAAAGTGATAGGATCCTGGGTTTGCATCCGGTTAGATCAGCTCTACCAGAGTCATACATATGTGAAAAAGCAGCCTTCTGTAGGCAGCTCATCAGTTAATAATGGGAACGGGTGATGAGAGAGGTAAAACTTCCCTGACCAAAGCAGGTCATTAGCTGCCTGATTAACTTTACTTCTTCTGAAGTACTGACAGAGAAGTGTCTGCTAACAGAGAACTCGGTAGCATTTCATTACATATGCCTTAGCTGCCAAGTACCACTGGCCTAACCTGAACAAAAACAAAACAGAAAACAAAAGATATGAGAAAAAGGAAGTCGTATCTAATAAATTCTTAATCGACCCTTATAAATTCCCAACCCACTAAATGAATATTCAATTAATCATATAGCTTGCACCCCGGTGTAAACCAGATCTGTATGTGTCCTGTATTAGCTTGATAGTGCTGTGCTTGTAGGGTGCATTGCTCTTCGTGATTGCCATCCTTAATATTGAAAGAGAGAAGAGAATGATCAGCTTTGTAACAAGTGCTAACTCTTGGGGTCACGTTTAATGTCATTCCCAGAACATTTGCATGTAATCCATACGTGTCTGTGATCATTTAATGTTAGCTGCAATAGGAATGGTGCATAGCTAGGGTGACTCCACAGACTCTCATGAAACATTTATTTGTTTAATGGAAACCTGCAGTCTACATGTGAAACAGAGGCCTGAAATGTCTCGTTATGTTTGTGGGGATGTCTGTGCTCTGTACCACTGGGCACCATGAAATTTTGTTACTGAATTCAATCAAAGATCCAGACTCTGAGGGAGCGTTGAACCAGCTACACCACCCAGTCCTGGGCACAGAGAATACACCTGCACCCTGTGGGAGGGTGGATTTGCCATGAATCCTGTCCCTGCTCCTCACCATCTACAGAGCTGTGCTGCTTGCATAATCTAAGACAGGGTTCCCATCTTTGAAAGAACCCTGGATCAACATACATGTTTCTGTGATTTTTGGGGTTTTTTTCTTTTTCTCATCTCAGCTTCCTTACTGAATTTATAGATCTTACAAGTAAAATTTAATTAAAGGGTGTTGAGTTAGAGTCAATTCAAACTACTGCACCGTTATGAGGAACAGAGATTCTGTAATGACTTTGCTAAATTGATGATAAATTTCTGTAAGGGAAGAGGAGCTTTCAGGGAACTTTATGGTCAATATACAGATCAAAGGGCTGTTCTCCCTCTTGAAAATGTGACCTATTATGCATCTCTTATGACATATAAACCACATTAAAAAAAAAAAGACAAAACAAAAAAGCCCAACAAAAAACAAGACAAATATTTTAAAAGAGTATTTAGATGTTCAAAATGGACATAGTGCAGTAGTGAACAAAGGTTAGAAAACATTACAGCTACTGAGAATCTGGCCAGTGGATTTTAATGAAATAGCCAGTGCTTAATTGAAAGTCTAAGAAGTTCAATTTGATTAAAGTCATTATTAGTTTTAAAAGGGCACAAATGTGAATTTTACTAGGTAGTTCCTTGCATTAAAGTTGCTTAAACATTTTTATAAACCCCACTACTTAAATTAAAAAAAAAATAATTGATCTGTTTTTACTCATTATGTACATAATCATTTAGGTTTAATCATTGAATTCTGCACACTGAATTGCAAAGAAGATGAATTAAATATCAAATAAGTGGTTATATTATGGAATTTGCTCCACTTGAATATGTGAGAGGAATATAAGCACTTTTAATCAGGTATTTAATGTTAAATCACTTGAATTTTGTTGTTTTGATTAGGATGGCTTTAGCACATATGGAAAGGGTAATGATAACAATTTCTGTGGCTCATGTGTCAGGTATTTGAATAGCTAAAGATGCATCACCAGAAATGATCTTTAATAATCATGCTAGAAGTGTGCATCTTATTGATCTCATTGACTTCATCTGACACCCGAATGCATCCATCTTCAGAAAGTTTAGAATTCTAATCCCCACATACGTTTTATGCAGAGAAAGCACTAAAATTCTGTCAAATGTGGCCACAAGAGTGCCCTGGTACTATTGCTGTTCCTGCAAGAGACCTACAGTGTAGAATAATTTGTTGAAGTTATAACCTACCCGCATGGGTTTTTGACTGCTCACTTAGCCTCCATGAACAAATAACATATTAGGGGTGCAAATAACTGAAAAATCTCAGGTTACACTTTCTTAATCTATATGCATGAGTATATATATATATGATATACTGTGAGCATATATGTCCAGTTAATAGTAGTGCATACTTGAATTGCCTACTTAGTTGTTTCTGGGTGCAAATGGCACATTAATGAACTAGCCTAAGTTTACAGAGATCAATAAAAGGATATTCATCATAGATGTGATTTCTTGTAGTCACCTCTTTCCACGTACATCCACATCAGAGGTGGGAGTGGTCAACAGGATTAGGCAGTAAACTGTTTTTTATCAATACCTAGATTTCCCTAACAGAGGATTACTTCTGTCAAGGGTCTTTTCCTTTCATTTTTTCTTTGTCAGGTGACCTGCCAAAATCTGATTCTAGATTATTTCCTTCAAAACATCTATGTTGAGTTTCACAGATGTATTTGTATTCAGTTTTTATGGAGTGGCTGTTGAGAGCTTGTTATTCTTTGCTGTACCAACCCCCACCACAACCTTTACTTCTTCCTTGAAATGTATTCCTTTTCCAGTTATTATGGGGTTTGTAGGGGGTTTGTGTACAATTTCATATTTTTCTGTGTATGAATTTCACCCAAAAGTCACAGTTCCTGCATGAAGTTCATAGGCAGAGCTTATTTAGAAAAATATAGTTTTATTAGACTAGGGCAGGATCTCGCAAAAGAAAAATGTCCTTCTGAAGATCACATTCATAATCATGAAGGTACAATAACTGTATCTGAAATTAAGTGTGCTGACCAGAAAAATGAATGTTCCATGTAATAAATCATAAAAAGATCTGTTTTGTTTATCTAACAATTTTTTTGTATTTCCCTGAAATCTCTAGCTTTCTCACAAATGTTTTGGGATCAGAACAGAAGCTGAGAAAATGTGTAAGTGCCCTGTCAGGAGGTTTTGAAAATTGACTGGTAGCCCATGCAGTGGTGTTAAAAGAACAAATCCAGCTGAGTCCTTAACTTGATGTAGTGAAGATGGGCCATGGAAGCGTTTGAGTCTGAGAAAAGGTGTAGTGGTGTTGGTACTTGCTTAGCTGATGGCTGGTGTGCAAAATTTTGGGCACACTTAGCACAGCTTTTACTCAGAGATTATTAGAAAAATATTTTAAAGTGTCATCAATGACTCAGCTTTGTACTTGAAGCAGCAACCTGAGATTGCCTCTCAAAGTAAAACTGTTCTGCTCGCCGTGGACGTGCCCAGCAACACCACCAGACACAGTCTGTTCGTGAGTGTGGTGCACTGCCTGGTAAATCTTGTGTGCACAGGTTGTCAGAACAGGGCTTTGCTATGTACACCATTAATGGTGATCTCACGTGAGAGTAATTAAAAAAAACAAAAAAAAACCAAAAAAAAAGCTGTTTTGCCATTCTTTAATAAGAACTAATATTTGATGCAATTTAACAAGTGGTCTGATATGTTCTATGACTGTACTATCAGAGCAGAAATTAGTTCTTTGGGAAATATTCAACGTCAAGAACAAAAGCAGTAGTTAATTATTTTAAAAATAGAACAAATGTTTTGTAAGAGCTTTATACAAAGGGGGAGGAAGAACACAGATATTTTTAAAAGTAAAATGGAAATAACCCCCCAAACCACCTCCACTCTCTGAGTCACTTTTCCCCTACAACATAGAGAAATAAGACAGTGAAGTATCAAGCTAGCTCCTTGATCATTGGAATCTGGAATTGCTACTTCTCACTGAAGCAGGGACGAGTAACCTTCATGGAGAGCCTGTGTCTTCTATTAATATAAAATTACTTAGCCTGAAGGAAGAGGGTCAGTCTGACCCAAGTCATTGCTTAAAAAATGCCAGGGCAGAGTTTCCTTTCACTAGAAACACCCCTGCGACAGCGTGGTTGGATCCACCATGCAAGTGGATATAAATGGGGAAGGTTGGCACTGTTTGACTTTTGAGAAGTAATACATTATCCTGTCATTGAAAATTTTGTCCCAGAGCAGATGTCCAAAGACAAAAACAGGCTGTGTGTTTTTCAAATATTTTAACTGTCCTGTCTCACAACCCTTTTCTCATATGGCAGGGGTATCTCCCATCTACATTCTGCTTGAGGAACCCATTCCACCTTTCCCACAGAAGAGGGATTAGCCCATTCCTTGCTCCTTGATCATCAAAATTTGTCTGGCTGTGACTTCTCTGAGTGGGCTAGCGGGACAGTCAGGAAAGCAGATAAATCTGCTGGCATTTGCATCTCTCAACAGCGTTGGAAAGAGGGGTGTTGAATCAGTGAAATGAGAGTTAGCAGTTACTTTGGTGCAGATAGAATGAAAGGTCTTTTAAAATACATACATAGTCAGAGTTGAAATACCTTGAAGTAGATGGCAAAGACTAGACCTTTATGTAACTGTCCCAGAGAAATGTTTTAAGCACATCTTTGCAAAGCTGTCTTTGTTGCAGATCACTCTTTAAACCAAGCTTCCATCTCAGGCTATGAGGAACACTGATAGTGTGACAGACCTAACAGATCAAATGGTTGAGTCCACTTTTTAGAGAAATATTAAGATGTGCCCCTTTATTATCAAATTTTTGTTCTTTTCAAGTAAGGACAAGTCTTTTTGGGTATTTGAGCATGAAAGGTTTAGCCTGGGGTCTTAGGCAATAAATTAATGTTTCAGTGAAGGCACTCAACCACCTGTGCAAATTTAGCCTTTATAATTCTATTTATTGTCTGCAAATATAGCTCCAGATTAGATGTTTCCTGGAGAGATGAGTTTGGTGTGAGGTATTCATCACTTTGTTACAGCTTCTTTGAGATCACCGTGAAGTACTCCCTTGTACTAAATGAATAGCTCTCCTATCATGACCTTTTAATCACTTCATCATGAAGAGGTCTTTAGCTTGCTACAGGAGTCTACTTCATGATACCACTATCAAAGGGACTTTAATATCATAAAATGGCCACAACAGAGACAGAAATATGGTACAATATGAGAAAAATTAGTGAAGGTAGACCTAGTTGGCTACAAGCAGCATCATGGCTTGCTAATGGGAAGTGCTGGAGTAGATGACTGGCTGTGAGCTCAATTGTTGGGAACTGCACACAGAGGTTATATTTTGCTCAGTTTTGTATCAAGGCAGTGGAACAGAAGGGGAAGAGTATAAGCCTGTTAGCAGGGCCAGCAGCCCCAAAGAAATCATGGAGGTGTGGGAGATGAATAGGGCATGACCAAAAAGGAAGTTTAGAGAGGAAACTCAGCCATAGTGATACTTGCTGAACTTACTCCTATTGAAAAAAGATTTTCTTTTCATGCTGTCTTTAAAACATGAAGATACTGGAGTTCACACTGCAGTGCAGAACTGATGTAAGAAGGGGAGAAATCTAAATTGTAGTGTTCAATTTATTTGAAGAGTTTAAACAGGGATTCTAGAGAATGTCTTGGAGGGATGGAGTCCTGGCTTTGTTGATGCCTGGAATCATAAAGGTTTGATTGCAGAACAAGAGCATTTTAAACACGTGGATTTCAAAAGCAGTTGTGAAAACTGTTTAGAGCTCAATCTACAGGCAGATAAATACTCAAAGTCAAGACAAACAGTCATTTTGTCATGAAAACTCTATAAAAAACTAAATAAGGAATGTAATAGTATTAAAAAAAACTCTCCCAGTACCATACAAAAATTTCCCTGGACTCTCCATCACCCAGAGTTATCATTAAAGGTGTCTTGATGTCACTGTGGGAGACTACTGGAGAAGATGGCTTATCACGAGAAACACCCGCTGCATTCTTGCTTTTCCATGTGGCATATCCACACTAAGTAATTAATGATGATGGTAACCACGGTAGTGAAAGGCAGGTAGTTCATGTGTTCTTGTACTGAACTGTCAGTTTCCTTAGAAAACCATTTTTCATTCATGTGTTCTATCCTCCAAAAGAGAAAGGCTCTAAGTTCCAGTCTATTCTGCATGAATTTCATTCATCAGTTCCCTGAGCTTGTGTGTTCCAGCCACCATGCCCACACACTGCAGTTCTGCTTACTGCTTTCCCTCCCTGCTGCTTGTTCTCTTTTGATCTGATCCTCTTCATTTCCAGCCCTTTAAGGGACTCAGCTCTGTTCTGCTCTGGAGTTGTTCTTTCTTTCTATTATTTCCCGTTTTTCCTATCCTGATATTTTTACCCTATCTCTTTGTCTTCCTTCTTTCATCTTTCATGCTTGCTGGCTTACCCATCTGCTTCCCTCAGCCCAGTTTTCTTTTCCATTTTCCCTTTGCATTTTTTCAGACCCACAGGCCATTTATCTCATTGCTCCTCCTTTCTCCAGCTCCACGGGGTCTTTTCATCTCCTCATGTAATTTGTAAGCAAAGAGCAGATCAGCATCTGGTGTCTGCCTGCTGACTGCTACCTGAGTCAGGTTGTCTGGAGAGGAAAAAGAGGTATTGAGACCATAGTCTTGACATCAAAATTGTCTCATCATATGCTTGGATTTTCTTTTGTACCCTCATCGTTTCAGGGTATCTTCAGTTCTGTTTAGTTTTGTGCTCAAACCTGGTAATTTCATCTATATGGAATGTTAATTTAGAAAATATTTTCTCAATAGCTTTTTTAGCCTTTTCTTTTTGCATATAAGGTTTCACTTGAGTCAGTTTATGTACATTTTTGTAAATATCACATGCAGAAGTGTGTCTCTTCAAAACAAGGTGATGTTTTCTCTGCATTTGACAATTTTTCTCTTAAGCAATCCGTTTGAATAAATACGTGAGGAACAACACACTGAGGAAAAACTGAAAATAAAACTAAGTTGACTTGATTCTTTCTTCCACAGTATCTCAAAGAGCAATTAAACCATCTGAGAACACTCTGAGGAGACTTGATTCAGCTTTTCCCTTAAGAATCAGTGTTTTAAAACATTTTGCCTTTTCAGTTAACAATTTTCAGTATGTGTGGAGATACCCAATCCAAATTCCCTATAGAGGATGCCTCTTGTATGGGATGTGGGTAACAGTGGAGGGACCTTGTAAAGAGATCAGACCGTCTAAAGTATCAGGCACATCAAAGTACTTAAATACATACTTTCCTATGACAGATTTTGGATTCTCAGCTGCCTTGACCAGAGGCAAGCACCCTCATCAGTCTCATATTTGTATGGACATAAAGTTCTGGTCGTGCTGGCAGAATTTGTATCTTTCATTTCCCCTTACACTTGTCCAGATCAAAATACACGTGCACATTGTGAAGCTGCCTGCAAATCAGTTCAGGAGAAGTTTCTACAAATCCCAAAGTACTCATGAAGTCAAAATTTTGATCACACTGAATGTGAGTGTGAGCATATGCTTGAGAAGGATGTGCACATACCTGTGTATCAATACAAAAAAAAGTGCTTGAGGCTTGAGATTTACCAGTTTGACTGTCATGTAGCAATGATTTCAGTGAAGCCATTCTTGTTTTTAATGCTTCAAGTGAATAAGCCAGAAAAAAAAAATTTTGTCATAAGTCATCTCATACAAGACTCAGGAAACATATTTTACGTGATAGTGTAACTAACAGAATTTCAAATGACAGTGATATGTGAGGCTTTCAGAAGTAGCAATGCAGAACATTCTTTCTTGAATAATTCACTCATCTGGAGTTATTATATATTCAAAACCGATTGAGTTGCATATCCAAATGATGGTCTATCAGCTGTTGATGTAGGAGAAGAAAAAGAAGTTTCTGCATTTATTCTGAACTGTGGTTTATATCACGTTACTCTTGGTTATATGAACTGAGTTTAATTGATTGTGATTTAATTTACATTCTGCAGTGGATGTCTTTTTCTTGAGATAATTAATCTTATTGAAAAATTATATGTGATCAGTTGAGGCTTTAACAGATTTTCTAGAGGTGGTTTGGTTTTTTTTTTGGTTTTTTTTGGGGGGTTTTTTTCTTTAGGCTTCCTTGGCAGCCTTTTTTCTTACAGATAAATTATGTGTCTAGAAATGTCTTGCCTTTATATTTATTTGGGTTTGGCAGCATATAGTTGTTATGACTGGCAATATTTCATACCCCAAGGTATTAATGCTAACGATAAATTACGACCAATGTCATGCAGTGGTTCTTATCAATCATGAGAAATAATTGATGCTGATTGAAACAAATAAATATGATGCTTTTCAAAGTTATGACCTTGTTATTTAACTTCAGTGCTCAAATGCATCAAGCTCTATCTTAAATTAGCTCTGCAATTACACACAGTTTTCAGAAACAAGATATTCCACCCACAAGGGCCAAATTTATGCAAAACTATATAGAGATTTAGACACCAATAGTGGCAAAATTTACCTCTCTTTCTTCCAGAAAAGGGTAGAAGTGATAGGATTCACAGATGGATGGCAATTCATCATCTCATTTTTACAGACTCTTTGGGTGACTGTTTCTAAGAGTTTACTCTGAAACCAGTTGAAGAATACATGTTGGCTCATACTATTTAAAATGAGAAGTCCCATAGACATTTTTTCAGATGTGGGAGGCCAGGCACAATAATCATGGCAATCCTTTCTAACTGCATGAACTACGAGTTAATGTATCATTAACTGCAGTTTGAAATTAAGGTAAACTGAAAAGATTTACTAGATTGTGATAAAAATCACAGCTCCTGGAGTTAAATTCTGTGCCTCTCTCTACCCCTGATGCAATCAATATGAAATCAGTCATTAGCTCATGTAGTTAAATTATTATTGAATCTAATACCAGGAAAGTAACAGTCAAACAAGAGCAAAAGGTGCCACTCCACTGGTGAACCATTTCTGGTGTGTCTCCCAAAGTGAGTTCAGCTTTGGTACCAATGCACAGTCTGAGGTCTCACTGTGTTGGTTTTCACAGCATGAAATCAACAGAATTCCAATCTTTAACCAGTATTATTTTTGTAGATATGCAGAGGCCATCCCTATTTGGTAGAGCGCGTGTGTTTTTCGAACTCTTCACTACTAGCACAGGTGTGACACAGTGGTTTCATGCACCTCTGAGGCTCAGAATTCAATGCTGCAGAGCTCTCTCTTCACTTTTTACACACTCAGGGAACCAATTACACGAAACCCAACTGTGACCGTGGCTTATTTAGCTGTTTGATCCCATTTGGAAGCAGTTCCTACGCTGGAGAACACATGGAGTCAGACTGGACAGGCAAAGGGGGAACATTGGAGCTGAATGATAACAGAGTTTCAGAGAAAGTTGGATTGCATCATAACATTATTGATACCATTAACGTTTTTAATTTATTTAGCACATAAATTGCAAAATGGATGGAATTTTCATCCAGCAGCTGTACTTTGCCTTTGGCAGTAGTCATGCTGCTCCTAATTTCATGTTATTAACTCTCTCACAGGTTTTACTAACAGGGGGTCACACATCTTGCCATACAAAGATAAGAAAGGAATATATCTTTTTTATTGTTTTGTGATCAGCACATTAGATGCTGATTCCATTCTCTTTGTACTGCAGTCCTACCAAGGTCACACCTTAAAGCTCATAAAAAGGAAATGAGGAATAGAAGTTGGTTATGTGAATGTTAATCTGTTTTTTTTGGAGAGCAAGAAGTTGCTGCTTGGAATCCTGATGGCAGAAAGCAGGGGCTGGCCCCTTCCTACTGTAGCTCATTTGTTTTCAGCAGACTACCACAAAGGGTGAAGTTTGGCCACAAATAATCCAGTGTTCTTCAAATGTGTAGCACAGTGAGGAGTTTGTATATGACATGTAAGTCATTCTCAAAGCCTTTTCTCATTTTCATTGCTGGAAATCCGAATTACACCAGTGTACTCTGAGCAAAACTGAGAGTAAAATATCACTAACTAGAGCAGAAATAATTTCAATAATTGTTTGCATAATTTATATAAGTAGTATGCATAGACTTTGTATAATTTAGTATAATTTATATAGGCTGTGATTTTGTGTAGAAGGTGAGCTTCAATATATGTTAACTTACTGAAAATACATAACACAATTTTTTTTTTTTTTTTGGCTGGCTAATTTCATGCTGGCTGAAATTTAAGTAACAAAAGTCAGATCTCTGCCATACAACCTCTTTTTAGTTTTACTGTTGTCACACTGTGTGTAGACGCTAATTGTGGTCTGAAAATGCTGTGGCTGGGCCAGTACAGCGTCATGTGAGAGGAGCTGTGCCAGAGCCCTGTGTTGTGAGCTCCTGCACAACTGGCTCAGCCTGGCATTTCGTCTCACTCCCAGTTACCTGGGCTTGATTCATGGTGAGTTAGGTGGGCCGTGGGCACCTGTGGGATAGGTTTACCCAAAGTCATCAACGCAGGCTCATGTTGTCTGCTGTGTCACTTGTTTTTGATGTGACTGTGCCACAAGCACACTGTATTTATTACAGTAATCCCTTCAAAGGGTCTCCATAACCATCCTGTGCTTCTGTATTTCATTATGTTCCCCCCCATATTCTCTCCACTCTTCATCTGGTCCTTGCTTATTATTTGTAGCTCATGGCATGTTCTGCAGGTTCCATTTTTCTTCCAAGGCACTTTTCTCCTAAAGGCAAAATAGGAAGCAATATATGTTTGCATTTCTTTTTCTAAATTGTATTTTTGAATTGAGTCTTATGTGAAGGTATTTTGTATTGAGTCTTATGTGAAGGTTTCTCAAAGATTTGGATTTTTGAATGAGGTCTGTGTGTCATTGTGTGGGGGTACTTCATTGCACGAATGGTGGATGAATGATAGGTTACTTTTTACTTGGCCTTCTATCACTTGACCATGGCAAAGGCTTTTGGTTCAGTCTTCAGCAGAAGCAGATTTCTCAGTAATTCTTCAAATGCTTAATTCAGCTGTAGGAAAGAGGATAAAGGCAGAATCCTGCTCGTGCTGCTGTTTCTCACACTGTGTACAACAGCCAGTAGTTCCTGTGGCTGGCACCCACCAAGGCAGTCTGGAAACATGCCAAACCATTTTACTAATGTGTTATGAAAGATCTTCATAAGTGAGAAGGGCCATGCATGAATGAAGAAGTGAGTGTCCTTGGCAAGATGTATTCCTGTTTACTTCCCTGCTTCACTCTGTCCTGTCCCTTGTTTTCTTGGTTCACATGCATTTTGTGTTATAAACGGTAATGCAGGTTATTAATTAGAAAGGATAACTTTTAGTTTTAGGTAGTCCTTTTGTTTAAGCTGGGCTTAGGAATGTTTGTTTCTCCATGACATTGTGGTTATAGATGTGGTGGCCTGAAGAGATAAATGAGACAAGATTTGTGGGAAGAGGTAGTATCTTTTAATAGACCAACTGAAGTAGCTGGAAAAAGTAGAAAAGCATTCAGGCACAGGAAACCTTTTCCAGGTCGTGTTCTCTTGTAGCTTTGAACTGCCTAATAATTGACTTGTGCCTGTGAAGCAATAAAAGCAGTTTTTTGATCTTTCTCTTTTTATGAGTAATACTGTTTGGGAGGCATCCATATATTGTGGCAGTTAAAACCCTACACAGCTAAGGTTGATTATTCTGGTTTTAATTCTTACTAAATTTCTTAGCTCCTAGAATAAGAATATAATAATTTTTCATTCAAACTGGTAGCCTCTTAAAATACTAGATTTTGTTTTTCATGTGATCAGATGTGTAAGTTAACCCATAAAAGATCTGATAACTCGCTGATGAATCATAGAGATCTGTATCTGAGAAACTGCCTCACTTTCCAAGTCAGGGAATGTGTTTGGAGGTAAGTGGGATAGGTATGATGGCATACACTGCATGTTTTCAGTTATTTAATGATTCTCTGCTGCTTTTTTTTTTACTAATGGGAAAGGCATGGCTTAAAGATATCTTTGTTATTTGCTATGCACTACACAAATAGGTGAATGTCTATGTTGTGTGCAAGACATGTATCCCATGTGGCTGTTAAACTTTGGAATAACTGCAAGCATGACTGCAGGTGCTGAAATTTCCAATGTCTTTCATATACGCTCACTTTTTATTGTTCTTGCTCAGACTGAGTGCTTTTATGCCCTGTGAGATGTCATACTGGAACGTGAAAGGGGAATTTACAGTGTAGCAGCACTGAGAACTGCAGAGATGAGTTCAGATCACAAGTGTCTGTGTGGGTAAAAACAAAAATACAGGACAGTCACTCCACTACCTTGCTAAAAGCCATGCTAGCAAGAAGGCATCATTATTGCTCTAAATAAATATCACATGAAAGAATGTAATTGGTTTATATACAGGAAGTGGATACAGGATGCATCAAGGTGTTTGGCATGCCCAGACATTTTGAGATTATAGCACTGTGAGGTTCTGATGTCATCAGCTCTCCTCCATTTCCCTGGAGCTGAGATGAGCTCTCATCATACTGTAAAAATACTGCTAACGAGGTTTCCTTGGCAGCTTTTTAGCAAAAACACTATTCTGCTGAGAGATGTTTTCCAAATTACCAAAGGACAGTAAACTGTATCTTTTCTGGAATATATCGCAGAATTAGTGGAGTGTATTTGGCTGAGTGTATAAGGCACATTGTTTTCCTGTATGTTGTTGGGACATACATTGAGTTCCATGGCAGTATTTCATTTTTAGAAACCATAGAAATTAAAAATAATTCCTTGAAAGGTAGAGAGTAAAGGACACATGAAAGTCAAAACTCAATCGTTGAAAGAATCACACCTTCATCTAAATGTGTCATCTAAAAGTTCAGATTGTGATTGATAAGTATGTTTTTTTATTGTTGGCTGTTAGCTGAGTAATATATTGTTATTTCAATAAGCTTTGACTGGAGCAATTTGTCTTGAAATACTTTTGTCACCTTTTTCTTTTAGGCCCTTTGTAATAGAGTTCTGTAATTTCATTTTTTTCATACACAAATGCAGCTAACTTTTTCAGTGTTGAGCAGCATCAGATGAAAGCTTGTCATCACTTTTTATAAATGGATAAAAGACTGAATTCAGAAGAAATATTTAATATGCAATACTTGTTACCTACTGCATTCCGTGGCAAAAAAAAAGAAAAAAAAGTTATACTAAGGGAGAGGTGTACTGTCTGTCTGATCTAAAAAGCCGTTTTCACAGTTCTTAACATTGTAGGGAACATTTTCCAGCTTATCATGATAGAAACAGGCAAGTTATTTACTTGTCAGAAAGGCCTGAAGCCTGGCAATCATATGTGCCACTTGTAAAGTTAAGGCTCCTCACAGTGCCCAACCTTAACATGTACAATTGTTTTAATAAATTATACCAGACCATTTTCCTCTTTTTGTTTTCCTCAGCTGACACGACAGTGCAGAAATTGCTGTAATGCATTTAAGATTTTAAAAGGCTTTGCTCTCCTACATTGTTTCACTTCTTAGAGATGGTCTGTGTTCATATTCAGTAGTTGATTCTCCTCTGTACTTAGGAGATGAGTATTTTTCACTGCAACCTTTCGCCCTTCTCCTCAGTTTCACATCTCTTTTATTCTTTTTCAGTCAGTTGGGGTAATTCAATGTCCATTTTTAAATATTAGCCTTAGTTCAGTCTTTCAATAGCACCCCAGTTAGAAGGCATGGAGTACAAGAAATGTTTGAAAACATTTTGGAATAGGAATGATAGCGCTTTGGATTTGAATGTTGCACACATTGGCCACTGTAAATACACCATGAGAGGGGTCAGTGCTGCCCAAGCTATGGCTGTGTGAGCTTTTGTCTGTTTATTTGCATAAATTACCAGGGTTTTTTTCTGATTAGTGCACATCCTACAAAACAGGAGTTGCAGGGCACAATTCCCCAAGCCTCTTCCACAGGGGACACAACTGGTGGCCGTGTGGAAGGTTTGATCCTGGTATTTTGAGGGTTGCTGCTACTGCTCCCTGTGGTGCCAGATGTTGTATTTTAGGGATCAGCAGAGGTGTGGTCCCAGCCACTGACGCGGCTCTGTGCAAGGGGAAGCCAAACAGGTGAGCCTTTATACAAAACTGCAAGAGCTTCCTAAGCACTTACAATAAGAGCCAGACTTGGAAAAGAAAGATTTTCTACATCCTTTGTTATTGATGTCATTTTGACAATGATTGTGTTTCACTATGTGCCAATCGCAAACAAGATTAATTGGGAAACTTCATATTTGTAATTTATACATGGTGTTCCTGTCAAGAACTGAAACTAACATGAGCAATCTGAGAAAAATGTCTACATCCTGTCTGAAAGTGACTCCATTGTAGCATTGATCTCCACTGGTGGTGGAGCTCTTTGAACTTTAAACACAGATACTAATGTTTCTGCATAAATGTTTAGACAGAAATTTTACACAAGGCAAGAGGAGAGTTTCCACATGACATATGAAGTGTTGTTGTTACAGCATTTTCTGTTAAAGCTGTCAGAATGACTTACTAGTTTAGTATTTCTTGTTGAAATATATTCTAATAATTTACTTTTAAAATATTTATATTCTAAATACTTACCAGCACTTGACACATCATCTCTGATATACTTTTTCCTTTTCCTGGAAGGGTGAGGGACCCATTTCTCTTCTCTGTAACTGGCCTTTAAAAGCTGCTGGCAAGTGCCCCTCAGGGTAACCTCTGTCAGTGCACAGCCTGTGCAGAAACCACCATGATTTAACCATTTGTCTCTGTTTCAGTCACACTTCTCAGAAGAGGCTGGTACCTTGCATGACCAAACAGTTTAGTGCAAGCTGTAATATAAAATATAAAATGTTTGGGGCATGCTTATTAGTATATGTGTGATTGTTCTTACCGAGTCAACAGTTTTGATGTTAAACACAATAGATTTGGAAAATGGACATTATTTTTGTCTCAAAGGGAAATTTTATCGAAGGAAGATTCAGTTGTTGCACAAGGTACAATTACTAATCCTAGAGACCTTTGTGGGATTCCTTCTGCTTCAGCCAGCAAGGATTTAGGGAACGTTAAATTCTTGGCATGTGTTGGCAGAGAAAACTGTAACTGTAGACTTGAAACTACAGTGAGTCTCATGGATGTTTCTTTCTTACAGAAAGTTACATTGAAAGGAAGAGCTTTCCTTAGTACAGTAATAATTGGTCACAAATATATTTCATATTCTGAAACCATGACGTAATTTCAATTGATAATAAAACTAACCAGTACTGTGGTATTATGCTGTTTTCATCATGCAAGACATAGAGGTAAATGAGCTTGGTTAAAACCAATCACGGAAGGCTGGAAGACAGTAAAATATCTACTCACGATCTATATTTAGACTAATGTTTGACTTTAGAGAGAATGTGTAATAGTTTGCTTGGATTTTAGCCCTTTGCTATGGTGGTCCATCACACTACACACTGTAATTGCTTTTCTGTTCCATTCGGAGACTCCTACAGTTTTTGAATCCAGAAGTCACTGGTAACTTGCTGTTGAATGAGGAAAGTTTACTCAAAAATTCTTTGTTTTACCCAGAATGTTGTATACAAAAAATCCTCAACAAACCTTTCCTGAAAAACAAAGGAAGTTGGCTAAAATCAGACCAAGACATATGTAATGAAAGCCACAGCAAACAGAGGCCCGCTAAGAACACAGTTTTCTGTTCTGTGAGCCATACCCAGGAGGTCATTCAGGCTGTTCATAGCAGGTGGTCAGAAAAATACCATATGACCTTGTATTTTTCTGCATTTCAAGTAGAATAATTGTGATGCCTATGCGAGCATTTTGACACAGCTTGATGAAGAAACACTGAAAAAAAAGTGGGTTTTTTTCCTGATGTATATTTTTGGGGGGTTTTGTTGGGTTTTTTAAACAGCAATGCAGATTTTTCTGATTAGACATTTTCTGTGCAGTTTTTGTATTGATAGAGAGTCTGATTGAATTTACAGATGAATATGTGTGTCCTTCCTACAGCATTCAAAACCTCGTTCAGGTCTATTGGTTATAAAGTAATTGAGTAAAACATTCTTTCATTAATGACAGTATTGGTGTTTACAGGGATTGAAAGACTGTGACTCTCTTAGTGGTAGTCTGTATTTAATCCAGTATTTGGTCTTGTAATTATTTGCCCTTTTTTTTTTTAACAGGTTTTTCATTATTCTTATACAGCTTCATATGTGATTTATAACATACACACAAGGTAGGTCACATTGCTTTTTCAATATGATGTCATTGTCAGCATCTCTGTGCATAAGGTGTTGCCAGTGTGTTCAAGTAAAAATGTTTACCTTTTTTCAAGGGAAGTTTGGGAGCTAAACCCTCCAGAAGTAGAGGATTCAGTTTTGCAGTATGCAGCCTGGGGCGTTCATGGACAGCAACTGGTAAGCACAGTCATTAAAAATGCATGGACTCCAGACAGACTGAGGTAAAAACAAAATTGAAAACCTTAAGATGAACTGTGTTATATATTTCTGCACTATTCCAGTGTGCTCCTGTTAACAGCTTTTACGAGAGCTCTATTTATTTATTTATTTAGTTGTTATTAAAAAAGATGTTTTTCCAGTCTGGCCCCAATAAGCAAATTGTACAGTTGTTGAAAGAATCACAACTTCATCTAAATCTGCATTCAAGTGATTTTCAGATACTGCTATGAGAGAAGGAAAGTTAAAAGTGAAGAGAATGTTTCTTTCAAGTGCAGTGTCAATGAAAACTGTGGGCAAAAGTAAAAGCTTAACATCCAAAAGTGATGTGATGGATTCATGAAAAGTGATGTTTTCATTTCAGTATGAAAATTACTGCTAAGGTCAGTTGTGCCACATTGATTTCATAATAATAAAACCAGAGATGCTATGTTTCATGTATTGTTTTCTTCCAGAAGTTTTAACATTTTTAATGAACCTAAGTCATCCATGGTCATCATGACCAATGTCAATATGAGAAGAAAAAATAAAAATTGTGGGTTTAGAATAGCAATGATTTTAAACTGACCTGTGTTGGTAGCTGAAGGTGAGAAACTGATAACATCTTCAACACTGCATAAGAAATTCAGATAATCCTTGTTGCAGTGTTCTAATAAGCTCATTAATGCCCCCAGGCATGATCCCAGGGCCTCCTGGCACATCCAACTTGTTCATGCAGAGAGGCTGTGAGCTGAATGTCTAGAGAATGTGCCCTGCTGCTTTATATCATTCATCAAGATGATTGGAAAGTAGGATATGTTTCTGGTTAGAATGTATTGTATTAAGGAAGTGGAAGCAGTTGGGAAAAAGTAATTGAAACATGCTTGGTATGTTTCAATAATTAACCACATTAATTTATTCAGATGAGAGCATGGTGGCAGGATTAATAGTAATGAATACGTAGGTTATTTACCAGGCAGCTTTATGGAAGGTGGCAAACTATGTAGGTTGTAGCAGAAAGGAGAAGCATTTTCAAAATTGAACAGATTTAAGAAATATTTTTAATTAAATTGCAGTTCGCCTGTGCTGTACTTCTGGTCAGTAATCTAAAGTAGAATTAAAATTACATGCAGTGATTACTGAGAAAATATTTTTTTCTTTTCATGAGATGTTTCTTAAGAACAGGGTTAGACTTACCACTCAAACTTCAGAAAAATAAATCAGAATAATGGTATCTTTGAGTTTTGCTTAAAATGTCATTCTGTAAATATGTATGGATACTTTCAGATATTAGCACAGGTGGACTCCTGTTGCATCTCAGAACTGCAAAAAAATAGGTGTTCATTTTAGGTACAACCTTAATCATTCAAATTTGAAAACATTGGCATAATTCATACTTGAGTGAGAATAACATCTTTGTTAATGTCCTAGTAAAGTTAATGTCATGTTTTAAAAATATCTGCTCTGCTGTGGGTTTTATGGTGCCATATGGTCTGCAGAATTAGGAAATAATAACTTTAAACACAAAATCTTGTGTGCACTCTGAATGACACTGAGTGTTGTCATATAGATGTACACCTGCAATAACACTCCACTGAAGGTGACTTTAAGAACTGCCAATTAGAAGGATGTCCTCTTAAAGCCATTCATGTGGTAAAAGGAAATTTCTGAAGTGACAGAAATGCCTTGCTGCATTGCCCTCCTACTTCAGCCGTCAGCCAAAAATGTAGAAGGAGTGTGAATGAATAAAGTTGTGAATAATGGTTGTTGCTACTGTCCAAAGGAACATCTGCCTCTAGCAGACACAGGACAGAGAGATCATTCCAGCAGAACAGGTGAGGCAGAGAAAAGGTGTGTGGCTGAGGACACATTGCCATAATGGTTCTCAGTTATAAAATTTGTCGTTAGAACAAACACTGTTATCAGTGGGCTCTGAGTAAAATCGTACAGGAAGCACCAGCAGTGAAACAGGGCACAAAGTCATAAAGGGAGAGATCCAGTGTGTGATAATCCATCAGGAGCTACCAATGGCACCTGGGTGCAAACAAAGCTGCAGTCTTTGCACAAAACTTGTGTCTTTTCCATAGAATAAGGAAATAGTAATAATTTATAAGTGAAACAAGCAGTTAAATTCTTACTCTAAATAAAATAATCATAGTGTCTTAACCTGAGTAAACCCCAAGAGCCATTCATTGCAACTGAAGAACAAGTGGGGAACAAATTAACTTTATATACGAACATTTTCATCTAGAAAGACCCATGACATGTGCTGTATGCCCTCACAGAAACAAAGTGTATGTAGATCTCTAAAGTGAAGGAGAATAGCACCCTTCCAGCTGTGGTGCAGAAATGAACAGCGATGCTATAACCATGACTGGCCAGCAAAATTAGCACAAAATGTGAAACATCAGGCACAGCTATGTCTGGCTGAGCAAAAAATCCTAACTTTATAACTATTTGGAAGGTCCTGGATTAAATCCAGATTATGGGGCAATAACACATGGACTAGGATTAGCTATTTTCAATGCTTAGGCTGTAGTGTAAATTAAGATGTTTCCAGTCCATAGTCCTGCAGAAGATCTAAGTAACAGTGCAGCCTACATAGTTATAAATTCTTCCAATAGGGAAGAATTGTCAAGATGTTCAAATAGATAATACAAGAAGATGAAGGGGGAAAAGAAATGAGAAGGAAAACGTGTATGAAGCCAGGAACTGCTTATTGCACAGAGGAGGGAATATGGGTGCAGTGAAATCAAGTATACAGCAATAGTTTATGTCCTTGTGGAAAGCATGAATTAGTCTAAATTTACTGTCACGAATAATTTCTAGGGCTGTCTAAAGGCCACATGTGGCTAGTGAAGGACAGAGTTAGGTTTATGCCAGATGCCAGGTGACTGAGCCACAATACCGTCGTTTTGAAGCTACCACAGTGGTTGCAAGTTATTTCAGTTTCTTGCTATTTACCTGGAATAGAGGGGTTTGTAGTGATTAAGAGGAAAGCTCAGAGAAACATCTGCTGTTTGAGTTGTGACATTTTCGTGGTGAAATTGAAAATGTTTGCCACTGGGGAGAAGAAACTTCTGTCTAATGAATTAATGTATCTTAAGGTCACATAGCTCTTAAAATGAGAACTGTTTTCAAAGTCACGCTCTTTAAAATGCTGCCTTTTAAATGTGTTAGAACTGTGCCAGATCTAAAATACCATTTCTGTGTCTCACAGTATGTTGGGGAGCTGTTTATGTATTCGCCAAACATTACTCATGTTTGATTAAAATTGTGAAATACATTAGCTGATTATCTCTTTACCTCGCCTCTACAGAATCCATCACTGCAGCATTAAGTATTTCCAGGAAAGACAAACCAGCACAAGTAGAGATCTAATTTGTTTCATCAACATTTTTCTGCCTCCAGTTTATTGATTAAAGACCTCATTGCTTGTGTCTGAGAAAGAGATAACCCATACCTGGTGGGAAGGCTCTACTGAGAAGAATGCTTTGGGGTTTTTTTCAAGGGCCTTTATTGTTGAAATACTCAATTTTTATCCAGCGTTCTCTCCTCTTCAGCCGTATCTTCTCCAGTAGTTTGTAGCAAAGGTTTTCATGTGTTTTTGCTGAACCTGGCTTGTATTTGACACAGGAGAGGCAACTCTGTCTGCATCTGTCTACGGAGATGTATTGCAGCAGGAATATAAAATTCACACTGCAGATGTCTCCAGTGTAGGCAGTGTTGCATTTAAGCTGTATTGTTCTTCTGCAGTGCTTCTTGTGTTACAAACAGTTCTTCTGATCCATTATCAGGTGAGCTACTTCCAGTAGCCCCCAGTGAAGCGTGGTTAGAAGTTGTTCGGTTTGACACAGCTATTTCTTAAAAGTGATACATAAAGTTTTTTTCTACCTTGATGGAGGTACATATTGTTTATTTTGCATAAAATACTTTATTTCACTTTGTTCTGTGAGCATATATCCATGCAAGTCACTTTGACTTTTTATTTATAATAGATGATTTATGTTATTAATTGCATTAAGCTCATTTTTCTTTTGATATATTAAGTGTTTTTGAAGGGAGTTTGAGTTACATATTTGGATGGATCAGCATAAATAACGATCTGTTGAATTCCATGTGAGCATCTGTGCATAAATTAATGCATATTTTAACAAGGCAGAAATCAAGAAAATAGTAAAACTATCCAGAGTACTAAAAAAAATTATTTTGTAGAAGGTATCTTTGTCAAAAATTGATGCCACCAACAAAACATGGCATTATCAAATGGTAGGACTGAAGATGATGCTTTATTGTAATGTAGGTCATCATTGAGTAGAATTCCATATTATGCTGCATACACAAAGACCAATTTGTTGACTGTAGCTGAATTGTGGATTCAGGGTGCTCTCATCAATTTTTAGTAAGTACTTTAAATATTAGAAAACTAGAAATAGCCCTAATCTTCCACAAAAAAACCAAAAAAGAGGCAACTGACAGATAACAGGTCTTAGAAGCTGAAGTTTTTAAATAAAGAATGAAAAAAAATTCCAGTGAAAGAGGACATCACCTTGTATTAAAACTGCCTAAAACCAAGCATACAAATAGAAATAAATGAGAGCAAAATCTGCTTTAATTGCTATTAAAAAAAATACCAGTTCAAGGACTCTCTGCCCTTTTGCTCTGTGATCAGTCATCTTTATCCTGGTTGTCACGTTTGGAGGTTCAATTTCCTTTCACCCCTCCATCAATACTTATTGTCCCACAAAAATGCAAGTATCTACCAGACTGTTAAATTCCTGGATTAAGATGACATTACCTTCTAATTGCCTTGCCAAAATTTTAGCCTCTTTTTCTCAATGGCTCTCAAAGACTGCTTTAGATAAGAGGAATATTGCAGCAGCAAAGTTCTTTGATATTATATTATTTTCCAAGTACCCAGATAAGCACTGGACTAATTTTAGTAAATGAGGAATTAGCAGGATTGTACTAGGACAGATACCTGGCTCAACACGTGCTCTAACAGCCATTAGTTCCTGAAAGCTTCATTTACTGTTTGGTCTGTCAAGGTAACGTACAGCTGCTATAAAAATTGGCAATTTATCTTTCTGTAAAATACTTGCCATGTGTTTTCTTTTTGCAAAATTAGAGCTGTGGGTACTTGGCACCCCCTCCTGGCATGAACACTTGCATATGCAAATGAAGTAAAAGCTTAATTAATGCTAGTGAAGTAAGTCCTAAATAAATATATTTCTTCTGCTGTTTTTATCAGCAAAGTCTTCTGCTCTTTTGGCTTACTGCACTTTAGATGAGTAACTTAAAATCACATATGGAAATGTCAAGGCTTTATTTCATCTTTCCTTTTAATGACTATGCTAATGAGGCAAATGGCAGTAAAACTGAGAGGAAAATGTCTGCTTGAGGTTATTCCAAAAACTAGAAATAAACAAGAACACTTCAGTGTGACATTAACCGCAGGTATGATACCTCAAGCACATTTGGAGCTCCTTTGTCCTGCTGAGGATGTTTCTGTGCAGGGAGGGGAACACGTGTGGTTGAGCATTGCCCACCCAGCTGAATCTTCAAGGGGTTTGACCACAATTCTAGCAAATGCTGGGGTCATATCTTTCTGAAGGCAGTGAGAAATTAAGGAGACTAATAAAAAGCTCTTTTATTTTCTCTTTCAAGTGCTTTTTACTGCATTTCTAGATTTCAGCTGGTAAACTTACTCTGTCAGAGGCTCAGGATTTGAACAGAAAAGTGGAAATATTTACAGAAAAAAGGCACACTGCAGGCTGTTTTAAAGGCAACTTTTGTCCAGCAACTAAAGTCAGAACATGTATTATTTTGCAAGATGGCATTCTGGTAGTTTTTTTGTGTTAGGTAAAATGTGCTAAGTGGTCGGATGCCGCGAAAGCCACTTACTAGCATACTTTCAAATACTTTATGCTGCTTTATTTTTGATACAAAAACTTCTATTTATCAGTGCCATGGTGAGCATGAGCAATATTTCTTTTCTCCACAGAAGAATTAGAGTTACCTGAGATACTTAGTTAAACTTAATCTTCCTCCTAAGCTGCTGCTACGCATTGGATTTTTCTCTTGGACTTGTTAAACTAGCATTCTAAAATCTAAATGTTTGTTTGCCTTTTCATTTAAATGATTTGATCCAAACTATTCTTCAAATCAAGAACAATATTATTAGTTTCACTGAAAATATTCTACTGAATTAATTTACATTTCCAATTACTGATTTCCAGGTCTCCACTCAAATTAGAGTGGAGCATTTAATGTGTGTTCTCTGGTTTCAAAAGTGACATTCCATATGAAAGCATTTTTTCCCATCTCAGAAAAGGGAAATGGAGAATGCAGCCAGAAAACCCAGGCAGTTTTGGAAAACAGGAAAAATGACATTTTTACATATGAAGGTTGGATATATCTGTTAAAAATTTTGTAAGCTCAAGAGACAAGGAACATTTTAAATGGAGCAAGGCTAAGTTGAGCAAAGAAGAAGTTGCTTCATCAATTTGCTTGGTTAAATACAGAAAACATATTCTGGTATCAAAGGCAACTTTAAAATATGAGTATTAAGAATTAGATATTGCTGGCCCTTTGTGAGAATAGCCACTTGGCTGTATCTGAAAGAGGTGAAGAAATAATGAGAAAAATCATGTTTTATAGGAGCATTGTTCCTCTACTACTGTTTTTCATGTGGAACAGTAAAAGGCCCAGCAACTTTATAGTGAATAAATTGAGAGGGGAGATAAAAGATGCTTCCTTTCCCTGGTTCTTATTCTGTTATCACTGATCTAGCATGCAGCTAACATTTGAATCAGTATGGAAACTGTGCACACAAGTAATGCACTTTTCTGTCCAGAAGCAAAAAAAATAAATATATATATATATAAGTGCCACAAAGACCCAGGCAAATGGGCATAGACACACATGTTTTATAGGAGCAGTCACCAGGACTTTTCCGTGCAGCAGCCTGCAGGGAGCAATGAAAACAGCAATGTGCACCTCTCATCATGTTGTTCAACATGTCCGTGTGTAACAAAGCATATCTGAATATTCACACTTCCGTCTGTTAGCTAATATTAACTGCAAGCCCAGTGGCTCATAAAATAGAACTGCTGTGCTTCTTGTGTGGAAAATGTGTGACTTTCTGTAATGCAGAAACATGAAAATTATGCTTCAGAAGTCTAAAATTCTTTACAAACAGCCACCCATAAAAACTGTGAAGCAGAGGTTGGAATCTGATAGAACTGTTAGCTAAACCAGAGTTGGAAAAGATTAGGTTTTATTATGTACTATATTTTCATATAACTCCAGAATTCTGGCCAAAAACATTGCTTGCTTACCTGTGTCCATGGGCCATATAACCATGTAGTCATTTCATATTTGATGTTAAAAAGAAGTCTATGATACATCACAGGATGGGGTGGAAAATTTGTTATATTCATCTTTTGGTAGTGTAATGTAAATGACAGTTTTATCTGTCAGATAAAAAAAATAAAAAAACCTAACAAACCAGCTATACTCTATTCTCCTTAACACCTTGGGAAAAGAAAGGGAAAAATTCACTATGGTAAGGCACCGAAATGTCAAAACAGAAGAGTCTGAAGATTTCTAATGCCTTTCTGGTTCATATTCTGAGCCAGAAGTTCTAATAATTGTAAGCACAAAATCTCTTTAATTTTTGTAAAGTTTTTTGCAGAAGACTTGTAAAAGACTTTGGAGTCTCTGTGATGGTACCACTGCCTACAGAGTTCTGCTAGGAACAGGCTAAAGGGACAAAACCAACTTGACAGCAAACCCCTCTGAAGTCCTGCTGTGTGGCACGGTTCCTCTGCCTCTTCTATTTATAGGCTCTGTTTGCTGTACGTTAAAGCTTATTTTCTCTTTTGGCACATAACATCCATCAAAAATACAGACAGGTTTCTGTCGGTGGAAGTGAGGGTGACTGTCCTCTTCAGCAAGGTTGAAGCCCCATTTTTCCAAGTGATTTGCATGCTTGAAAGTTCAGTTGTTCCAGTGGTCAAGATGGGACATCCTGACCCAGTTTGGACCAGTGGGCTCTTTACATCAGTCAGCCAGGATTTCACCCATTGCATAAGCGTGAAGATGGAGTAGAGGGTTCTTGTTATTATTTAAAAAATTTACTACCTGGATGATGATGTCATGCCTCCCTGTTGAATCTCTTACCAGCAAGGCAATTGTGATGAGGAGAAAAAACCCCAAGAGATTTTGATCACACAATTTTGGACAAGGTCAGTTCTCTTGCAGGATATTTCTCTGTATTTTAGCCAAGTCCTTCTTGAAAAAGAGACATTAAATTCCCCCATCACTAACACAAAAATGTCCGTGCATGCTTCTTTTTTCGCTCCAGTGGGGTTATGACTTCCCCACTGTGTTTGTGCTGAGGGATCAGAGCTGATTAAACTTTTGCTGCTCTGTGTTAAGGTGACTTAGGCTTCGTGTTGACTCAGCCTGAACCAGGCAGTGAAATGCAAAGAACTGCTTGCAGGTGTAGTTGTGAGAGGAGTGTGTAGGCACTGACAGCTTCAAGGCCTGGAGAGTAAGGATTAAAAAGACAGGTGTACTGTTGATATCTAAGAGAAAACAAAGCATTGATTTCCTTCACCGTTTATGGCAGGTGACAGTGCATTTACAGAAATAGAAGGCAAAAACTTTGTGTGGAAAGAAAGCAAATAGTTATTTTCAAGGGTTGTTTCCAAGACTCTGAACTGCCCCAAACAGATGTGCTGTTGTAAGAGCTAGTCAAGATTTCCTCATTCCTATTTGTCTCATTCCTAATGAGATATTTTAAGACAGACTTGCATTGAATGCACTGTTTGTGTAGAGTCTGTACAGGTAGATGTCATCCACTAAAATTTTGGCCCATCATAGAGACAACTGGCAGCTTGAACACTGTGCACAGTGGGGAGATGAAGGTGGGCTGGGTCAGCAAGAGCAGCTGAAAGGACAAAGCTTTGTGTTAGACTCTGCTTGGGTTTCTCATGCACAAGATGCTCAGAGGCATCCTGCTCTACTGCATTGCATAATATACAAAGTTCTCAGGGATTGCCCACCACCCTAGGAATAGTAAAAAATGTAAATATGACTTTATAGCTCAACATTTTCAGTTCTGTACCTTTTGACTTTGGTCCTTGATGTAAGAATGCTGCTTTCTTACATTTTGTCAAAGAAAATAGAAAATTTCTCCTCTGATACCAAGCCCTTACCTTATCCTTAGATATTTTCCTGTCTCCCAACATAGCTTTTTTTTTTTCTTCTAGATTAAGTAGGTTGAAAATTTTTCAGTTTAGCTTTTTACAGATTGATCAGTCTGGGCGTAATTGGAAGCTTGATATCAGTGTGAGATGAGCCTGAAATACCAGAGATCATTTTAAAAGACTTTATGGTAAGGACAGATTATGATTTTATTATACGTTCCATGCTGGCTCATTAGTCAGAAGCAATCAGTAAGTGTGAGGATGGAAGAGTGTGAATTCCTGAGCATTCACTGTTTTTTAATAAGTCTGTTCTACACGTCACTTAGACAAAGATCAAAGGGCTGAGCAGCCCAATCCTCAGTGACATTTTGCACAGTGCTGCAGCCAGCAGAGCTCTCCAGGCAGCTCCATGGGAGGAAGCAGCAGATCCAGACTATAATCTTGGGGGCAAGGCAGTCTTACTGTGATCTTCTGTGCAGAAGATTTATGAAGCAGCTTTTTGCGTAGGTCATAGTTCAGATATTAAATGTGATTTTATTTATATAGACTATTACACTGTGTTTGCTCTCGTGGGGCAGCTGTCATGGGATAAGGCGGGTTGCGAATTTAGTGAGCATCATGATCCAATATCATTGGAAAGGCAACGTAATTAATGTGTGTTGAAACAAAAGAGGGCAATGCTTCCCTGCATTTATTGGAAATCAAGGACATAAACATCAGAGTTACCATGGAGCTGCTGATACTCTCTGAGTTCATGGCCTGGTTTATGTCATGACATTAGTAACTAATCTTATAGCTGCATTATGAGTGCGTCCTCACTATTGTTTACAGTAGATTTATAAACTATCTAAATAGCAATTAAATATAATAGCCTTGTAGATTGTTTGCAGTTGTTCAGGAACGATTGTGCTAACACATTACTGTGATGCGGTAGCATTAATCTAGACAGAAGAAAAGTGGTGCTTCAGTGTTCTGCTCTTCCTGCTATGTCTGGCAGCTTGATGACTGCAAAAATAAAATTAACACATTGTAACTGACACCAAAAAAAAAAGGCTGTGTATGACATTGAGGTGTCTCTGTTTTGAGGTCTCCATGTCTCCTACTGATCAACAGCTACTTCCTCTGTGCCTTAATTACAATATAATCAAACTGTTTGAAAGCTTCCTCTGAAAGAATTGCTGCGTAGGTCAATCACAACCTTTACAAAATTGGTACCTTTGAGAGTGAATATAGTTATTCTTGCATACAATTATAATAGTTTTGTTATTATCTATTATTTGGTTTCTGCCTAATTTGCAATGGGTCTGGTGATTTTGAAACATGGATCATAGAAGGGTAAATTTTTGTCCACTGCCAGGCATTGCTTAGGTAGCTGACTGTGCCTGCCATGCCCAGTACCTGCATAATTTAGTGGTCTGTGGTGCAAGAGCTGGAGCAAGTCAGAGTTGAATGGCCCTGAAAATTTTGTACCAGTATAGATTGACCTGCAAAAGAAAAAAAAAAAAAAAAAAACACCAAACATCTGCAGAGAGGAGATCAGAGCCTGGAGACTTGCAAAGCAGCTGTATTGCAAACTAGATCAGACATTTTAGCCTGCAATCCTGTCTGTGGTAGCTCACAACCTAAATAGACTGCAGATGTAATGTAGGGGAAAGGAATATAACATAAAGCTGCTTTGCAATACAATTCCATAAAACTTTCCTTGAAATTGTCATCCTGTAACATATGTGATCTGGATAGAAAATTTGTAAGGTGTGTTAAAAAAAAAAAGGCTTTTGAGAGAAGTCTGCGTAATTGTAACTCACTAAGTCGCTAATGAATACTCTAACCTTCTAAAATTCACACCTATAAAAGCTTTATAAGCCACTTTTCTGTGTTTTATGTTATCTGAAATCTGGTAATTCTCTTTGGTTTGAGAGATCGCTGTGGGACCTGTAAGAAAGGCATCAGCAGAATAATCAGTCACACCAGTGAAAGTCATTATAAGTGTTTTGGGGAGTAGTTTGCCACCTTGCATTTCACTTGCCTCTCAGTGCGTGAGCGTCCCCTTCATTTCCATGGATCTTCCTGCACAGCTGTTACTGTGGGCAAGAATGGCAGACACTGACCCTTCATTTCACTGCTTTTCCAACCAAGTGCAAAGTACCCCCTAGAAACGTGGTTTGTGGGTGTGATTTTGCACACAGCGTGTGTACTGCTCACCTGCATGGAGCAGCAAATCTGCACCTAATTTGGAAAAATGTCCAGAGCACTGTCACAGGAAGATTGGTGGTGCACCCACTGTCCTTGCCGTGCTTGCAGCCCCTGGGCAGTTTGAGTGACCCCTGCGCCAGTTGAGTTATGTTGAAGATGGGTGTTGGGCCTCCAGTTGTAGATAAAAATGAGCCAAATGGCATCACAACACCATCACAGAGTACAGGAAAAGCCACCTCTTTCCTGCAGCCAAGTACAGCCCTGACGATTCTGTGGATCTCTCCAGAGTGTCCCCTGTGGCTCTTGGCCATAGAGGAGCTTTGATACAGACCAGGGGGTTTGGGTTGCCATCATGGAACTTCTAGCTTGGTATAACAAAGTGTGTGTCCAGCTCTTCTGGATGGTGCTTTCTTCCCAAAATGAGCGTTTATTTTTATTGTGAAAGTCAAAAAAAAAAAAGAAAGTAGCAGTTATACTGTTGTTGCATTGGCATACAAAACACACAGTCTTAAGTCTTGTTTTTCAGCAGGAATCTGCTTCAAGTAAATAAGATTTTGGCAAGGAAAAAGGGCAGGAAGGGGTACTCATCTTCTGTAACAGTGGGTATAATAATGGTCTGGCAATCTCAATTTAAGTCAGTGAGCTGCAGGGGTCTAGTAAGTGAAATCATAGATGACAAGAAAATGTTTGCTCAGTTTGGACTTGAAGAAGAGAGTAGATATTACACTGTGACTAAAGATAACGTAATCAGTGGCTCTATTAGGAAAAAAATGTGTTTCTCAGAGCTTTGAAGGGTGCTGAATAATGGTAGAGAAAATGCCAAGCCAGGTATTTATTTCAAGACTAGTACCTTTTCAGATACTGTGCATGATTAGCAGTATTTTTTAAGCTGGTGTAAACTAATCATAAATTTCTGAAGTGGAGCCATTTGTATAACTTTTCAGATCTGTGAATCAGAAAGTGATAACAAATACTTCAAATACTTAAATGAAAACCAAACTTGTAACCTCAACAGCAACTGTTGAAAAACAGCAGCCAGATGGTTTCCATGTGGGTGCAGGGGTTTGATTTTAGTTTCTTCCTGCAATGCAAAGTTAGTTCTAATATTATTTACAAATCAAAGGAAGTGCATGAATATCTGCATTTTTTCTTAATTATGGTTAAAACAACAGTAGGAATTGAAACCACTTTTTAAAATAAAAATGACTCAAGAATAATGTTGAGGTGAATTATTTCATTTAATATACCACTTATTTATTTTTTCAATATAGAATCCTTGTTTGTGCTGAACTTTCCATATGTTCAAGAAGAAAAGAACATTGGCTCTTCGGGTATATACAGTATGCATGTATGCATACATGTTATCATGCAATATAAACAGTACAGTACCTGAAACTGGGGAAGTCATGGTTTAACCTCTGAAGAGCAAAGTGCAATATTTGCTGGGCAACAAAGGAATTGCTCTTTATTTGACTTTCTTCTGTCTCATGAATAGGTGATCTTAGTTGTATTAATGGTTGTTAGTGAGAAAACATATTTCATCTGGAAATTTTAGCGAGTGGTCTGACTGAGGGCAGCTGGATTTGGCCCTGGTTAGTCTGTGGCAAGACAGGAGACAGAACAAATGGTAAGAGGCAAGCCCAGATGGCAAAGCATCTTGAAGCTTTTGAAGAATTAATTATCCAACTAATTAGCTGGCAGTCTCACAAGAAGGGATGGAATTTTGCTGAATGCTTAGGAAAGGATTGAGTCAGGAGGTGTAGCCATCATCCGTGTGAGCTGGATGGCCAGGCTGCCCGTGCACAGGGCGACGCTGGTTCCTGCATCAGCAAAATACCCACCCCTCTGCAGAGCCAGGCGTGCAGTTGAGTGCTCTGTCACGTGGGATGCTCTGAACACACCTGTGCTGTCCAGAGAGCGGTCACCTGCGTGTCTTTGCCAGGGAATGTAGCCGGGGTGGACTGCCTGAGGAGGCCATGGGTCGATGTCTTCGGCACTGCCGCTAACAACTGTGGGGGTTTGGCGGCAGAAACATTTCCTCAATGCCTAAAGGTCTCCTGGGCACCATCAGGAATTCCTTGGTCTTGTCATAGCTCATATTTTCAATGTGAAAGGTAAGGAAGACTGTCATGTTCTCTGGGATATTAAGTGGGAGTCCCAAAGTTCCAAATTAGAGTATTTATATATTGTTGGTCAGAGATTCTGTGGAAGAATCTGATGATTTTCTCAGATCACAGATAGATCTCTCACCTGTACAGAAAGAGACCAGTGCTTGTTGTATGGATTTTTTTTTTTTAACCAGAGATGTATAGATACAGGTGTCTTTGTTTCCTTTCCAGCTGTATCTGCTCTGTAGCTTTAGTGTTTGGTTGGCACCTTTCTTGAACAAGGTTTGTCCTGGTGAATCCACGTAATGACAAACAGTACGAGTAGTCACTCTCCACTATTTCTCTCCTCCCAGATAAGATGCCGGGTTCTGAGTATTTTTATCTTGAAAAGTTAATTTCAGGAGCTGTTAAAACTTATGTAAGCATGACATGAGTGAGTGATGTTGCATCCAGACACAAGATGGTTCCCTCTTGTGCTGGGGAGCAGCAGTGGCAGTACATTATACCTGTAGGGTTTGTGTTTGTATAAGCTATTTTAAGAACTTGTTGCGTGGTAACCTCCCTTGTCATATTCATAATAAAATAAGCTTATCCATGCATAATTTAGAGAAAGGACTAATGCTAGATTGTTAAAGCTATCTCCCTAACAACAGGTTTGAGAGAAACTTGCCTCTTTCTGGTAGCTGTTGTCTGTGAATCAGGCTGAAGCCTGGTTCCAGGGAAGGAGATAAGATCACAGAATATTCTGAGTAGGAAGGGACGCTCAAGGATCATTGAATCCAACTTCTAGCCCTGCACAGGATACCCCAAAAATCACACCATGTACCTGAGAGCGTTGTTCAAATGTTTAGAACTCTGTCAGCCTTGGGGCTGTGATCGCTTCCCTGGGGAACCTGTTCAGTGGCCAGCCACCCTCTGGGTGAAGAACCTTTTCCTAATATCCAACCTGAACCTCCCGTGACACAACTCCAGGCCATTCCCTCGGGTCCCTGTCCCTGTTCACCACGGAGCAGAGATCAGAGCCTGTCCCTCCTCTTCCCCTCACGAGGAAGTTGTAACTGCACCGAGGTCCCTCAATCCCTTCAGTCTCCTCTTCTCCAGGCTGAACAGACCAGCTCTGCTTTTCTTCCACCTAAAAACCGTGGGCTTTTGGAGATAAGTACGAGTGACCTCCACACAGCTCTGGGCAAGCTGCTGCTGCTGCCCAGCTGGAGCATGACAGGCTTGTGCTGTCGCTGAAACGCTGCCCTGCAATCGGAGGAGGGATTGAGCGTGGATATGCCATGCAGGAGGCTTCAGTGGAGCACCGAAAGGGAAAAAGTGGAGTATTTTTCTGTAATTTAGTGGCTTTTCTCTGCCTGTAGTGTTTGAAATGATTAAAGACACACAGGGGGCCTCTCCAGCTACTGGCATTGGGTTTGCTGTTCAGCTGGGGGATTGGATGTCTCTGTTTTCACAGCTGTCTGCCATCTGGAACTAACTGCTTGGACTGGGTGCTCTACTCGAGACCTCAGCCTGAAATAAAATCCTGTAATTGCGAAACATGTTGCAAACAGTAAATAAGTGTTTTGGAAGAAATTAATTTAGAAGAAGGTTTATGGAAAAATAGTTTAGAGGCTGCCAGATGTGGAAGAAGGAGAAGGATTAGTGCTGGGGTAGAACATTAGAGCAAGCAGAGCCTCAGATTCTTCAGTCAGTTGAAATAAATGTGGTCATAATGAAAAATTAATATCTCACCAATCCAAAACATTCTTGCAGGTGTTTTTCATTAATAGGAAAATACTTAATAAAAGAATTAAAGAAATTCTGTGGGGGTTTTCTCCATTTGGTTTAAGACTTGGTATGCAAAATCTCTAAGAAAAGAGTCAAAAAGTCCAATAGTTCCAAAGGCAATTGATTTTGATATTTATCCCCATTTACAGCATTATTACTTGAGGGTCTTAGCTAAAAATTATTTTAAATTCCTTAAAAGTACTTGTGAAAGATGGGTTGAAGAGCAGGGGTTAAAAAAGGTGTAATAATAATTTTCACGTACAGTAGCATATCCGGGTTCCACTTTGTGCCTTTTTCAATTTATTTTCTTATCATCATACCTGAAAGCTGTGAAAGCATTTTGGGCACAAAGCCACTGATGGATTCATGAGAACACCTGTCTGATACACAGTTAGCAACTCCTTTTTTAGCAGTTTGGGAAGATTCAGTAGTTGCAGTGAACGTTTTAGTACTTGTGATGTAGTAAATAGACCCAAGTGTATACTGAGGAAAGCCTTTTGCTTTTACTTGCTCCCATATACCTGAGTGGAGAGAGGCCAGCAAGGGAAATTTTCAGTCTATGTGGCATTGCTCAAAACACAATATACAAAGTGATGAGTTGTGTGAAGTCCCCACCCTGGAAACCTTTGGGCACAACTTTACTGCCGGAGTCAGGTAAGGCACATGTGATTGCAAGACTGTGCTCCAAGGATTTTTATTGTTTATGTTTGTTTTGATCAATTATTCTTATCCCAGGGCCATGATTTGCTATCTGCCCTGCAGTATTTGAGAGTTTCAGTATCTGTTATAGGAAAAGGAGTAGTCTGAGTTCTCTCTCAACCACTTTCTTTCACTCAATTTTAAAAACCAAATTGTGGCTCATAAATTCAACTTCTAGGTATTGTTGTACTGCAAGTAATCAGCAGGAACAGCCACCACTTAAAAAGTAAAGGTTTTCATCTATTCTCTCTGTTTTTGAAAAAAAATTAGAAATACTTTTTAGTGTAGCATAAAGTAGAATTGTGAGGCGTTTTCATCAGAAAGCATTGTTGGCAATGTTTAAATTGATCAAGAAAGAGAAAAATATATGAAGGAAAGAAAAAGAACTTAGGTGTTGTGCAGGAAGGGCATGGGCTTAATATTTAAGGGCTTCCTCTGCCCTGAGACCTGGAGTTTTTTGCATATTTCAGCTGAGGAACAGTTCAGTTTCTACTCTTAGTTTGTGGGCTTGTGATAATCTACATAAAATAAAACCAGTGTTTGTTTTCCTCCTAAAGTCACTTCACATTTGACACCCCCTTTTGCTGCAGTTGTTGTATGTGCAAACTCTAGATGAGAGCAAGCAAGATCTATTCACAATCTTGTGAACAGAATTCATTTCAAGGTGTGATCTATTAAAATTTTAGTATTTTTAGAGTTATGTATAAGGTACATCTGTATCATGTAAGTATTATACTGCGAAGAAGAACTCACAGCGAGTCTGCCTTTTGGAAATGCCTTTCTTGGCTGCATTGCTCTGCCTGATGTCGGATGGGAGATTGGGCTTTGTGGCTACACAAAGTACTTGTGCTTAATTGAATTCACTGCCTGCATTTACCGAGAGAGAAGGGAGAGCCTCCCAGGCCATGACTAAGCAGCCTTCTCAGTAATGTTATCACTCCCGTTACACCTCTGCTGCCTGTTTTGCTGCAGAAATCAACATTTTAACTCCCAAGCCCTTATTTCCAAGAGGTGAATGAGTTAAGTAATTACAGGTGAGCCCTTTGGCATGTTCAGGGATGGAAGGGAATGCAGCCCTGACTGCAGGGATTAGGCACTGTCACTGTAGGAAGTGTGCAGAGGCCATTCCTGTCGGTGCAAACAGCAGTTCAGGGCCTCCTGTGGAAAATGGCACCTCCTGAAATATAACAAATATTCAAAATTACAGATGAGAGTAAATGACTAATCATAATGGTGAATGTTTCTAAGATGTTTTTACAGGCATGGGGATATTGATCTTTTGGAATGCTGCAGGCAGTGAGTGCAGAGCGGTACTTGCCAGTGCACCAACCCTAAATCATCCATGTGCATTTACGTGCGGTTTAGTTATGTTGAGGAACATGATTGGTTGTATTTCATGAATGTTTTGGAAAGGAACACACATTCTTCCTTTTGAATGCTAAATTCAAGTAATCAGTGAACTCAAGCCTTTCTGGGGAGAAAGTTGTGTGTGTGACTTTGAAGCTTTTCAAGAACCTTAAAATGTTCCAATACGTATGTTTAGCAAAAAAAATTGGGGTTTTCAGTAGCTTTCAAAGTTGAAGGAGCGTATGTCAGGAATGATGAGGAGAGAAGAGAAATTTTAGATGACAGAGTAGACTAAGAAGGTTGGGAGGATATCCAGAGGGTGGCTGTGAACTGGTTGAGGATGCAGACAAAGCCGCTTTACGAAAGGAATGAGGAATAAAGCCGAGGCAGCTGGCAGTCGGAGGCACAGCAGTGAGTATCCTTCAGAGATATTTACTTATCCAAAATCTGTCAAATGGAATTAGCAATGCCTGTTAACTAGTAATAACAGGATTAAAGACCTTCTCATGATTCAGCCATAAAACAAGTAGTTCTTAATCCTGTACTTTGACTGGCACTGATGGCTTTCAATGAAAGACAAGACAGTGTGGGTATCTTCACCTTTAAAAATACAAACAGCCTGAAAAGGGGGAAGAGAAGCAAAAATTATACTCCTGATCTTCAAAAATGAATCAGATTGATCTCATGTAATTAAAGAAGCTTAAATAAAATAGAATCATTTGACCAAGTAGGCTTTTTTGATTATCTCTTGAAATATGCTGTTTATATAAGAAGAGATTTTCTGCTGTAAGAAATTGCTTCATAGGAAGCAAGTCATTAGAGTGGTTCCCACCACTTAGTCTATGTGTAATGTAGTCTGATAGCAATATTTTTAGATCACATAAATAATAAGTACTTGGTTTTCTTGGTTAAGCAATTAACCCTGCCTTCTTATTGTTTGGATTCATTTCTTTTACTTTAGGAAAAAAAGGTACATTTTTCCTGTGGAAATACACTTTTAGGAGAAGTTCTTGTTGATATTATTTCAAAAGCTTGATACCTCCAGCATTCTCTAATCCTTGTTCTCTTTTGCTGTTAATGTTGGGTGATACATCGACTTCCCAGAAATTCTCAGCTGTACTGTTTATAAATGATTGCTGCTCAGTCTGTTTTGGATTATTCAAGCTGGATCAACTATTTTTGCTTCAGTTTTGAGCTCACTGGTGAGCTTTGGATTTCTGACCATAAAGGACGTAGTTCCAAGTCACCCCTTGTTCCCAGTAATGGTTAAAATCATTGCATTGCTCAAAAAAATCTCAGCTTTATTGCTTTCCTCAGCAGAAATAATGAAGTGGCTACTGTTAAAAATCATTAGTTTGGCGAGTCATAGGGAAATCTATTTCAGTTGGTAATTTGGAAGAAGAGGGAACAGCATTAATAGTGATAATAAAACCTTGCTCTTTGGTTAGTATTTTCCCATAAGTCATTTATTACAGAAAAATGAGAGAATGATAAATGACCAGGCTTTTTAAATGGTCTTTGGTGGAAATATATTTACTTCCTGTTACACTCCCTGAGACACTCTATACCAGTGTACATTGCTGAATTTGTGTGACAGAAATTTCTGTGGCCTGTTGCTTCTTTAGTCCTGGTAGCTGCATTTTCTTAGTGTGGATCAAGAGGGTGCGTAACCTTGCTGTTAGTTTGATTCCTGTGTTAACCTGTGGAAGTGCGTTTGTGGCCATTGTAATTTTAATGCATTTTGTCTCGGAACCTGGAGCTCAGCCTCACAAAACGAGTGAACTTGATGTCCTTTGCAACAAAGTGAGCAGGGAAGGAAGAGGAGGGAAGGCTGATGAGTGGCAGTGAAGAAGGAAAGGAGTGCCTGTCCAGTCTGTTGCTCATAGGAAAAGGAGGATGAGGAGTCCAGGCTTGAAAAACAAAGAGCATTTGTACAGTACACTTGAGGTAAAACATTGACGTGTCAGTCAGAAATAGTCAACAAGCTGAGAAAATGAACTGCAGACTGCTAGTTGTTTTTGCTTTTCCAGTATGTTCTCACACCATGACATAAAGCTGTAACTTATATTTACCATGTATCTACTATGCTCTATGTTCTTGCAGAAGTGTGTCTCATTTCACAGTCAGAAAACCAGATGAAAATTTCTTTATCTATTCAGCTGTTTTAAAACCTGTCTCCTGTATGATTTTGAGGAATGTAATAATGTTTCTTAATGTGAATAGAAACGTTTCAACTGGAAAGACAATTCCAAAGGAAGAATTTGGCTTGCCATAAGTATTAAAAGTTTGCTTAGTTTGTCCAAATTTATAATAAAAGGGTATATGAAGACAATGTTGGTGGAAACTCATGCTGAATTATTCTGTAGATGTTCTGAGCCTGAGGAAATTACATATTCTTTGCTGAACAGTCATTTATATCTACCAAATGTTCTTTTTTTCTCTCCATCTCTCTTACCTCATCCAGATTTATATATTTGAAAATAACATCTACTATCAGCCTGATGTAAAGAGCAGCTCATTGCGCCTGACATCCTCGGGAAAAGAAGGAATTATTTTTAATGGAATTGCAGACTGGTTATATGAAGGTGAGCTGAATGAATATATCTGTTTATTAAAACAGATGAAAGGTCCTTGTACAGACCCAACAGCACAAATCTGTTCATTTCGGAAAATGCTAAGGTTGGGTTTGCTTCTTTGCCTTCTCATTTTCCTGCAAGATTGCTTTTGTATCTGTTCATTCTTTGTATTGGCTGCTGGTTTGCAAATAGCAATGTTTTCTGAGAAAGAGGCATTCACTTTCGACCAGAATGTAGCACGTGTATGATGAGCAGTAGGAAGCATGTGAAAGTGAGGAGGGAAAGGGCTCAGTTTGCTGCTTGTATGAAAGTGATGACTCACTTACACTTAAAACATCCCAATGGAAGAAGGCACTGAAGAGCTGTAGCTCAGAAGCAGAATTGGCTGCCTTTTCTTTTCTACCCCTGGACACACAATGAAAGGTGATCCTAGATGATACTTCATGGTGCCTCACTTTTCTTCTTTGCTGGTGTCTCCCCTCCTAGTGGTTGATGTGCTGTGTGTTAGTGTGACTTGAGAGAGGCTCTAGCTCCTCCAGCCAGGCAGTGACATCCTGCTTGACTTTAAGAACGTTCTTCAATCCAGTCTGAGCATTTTGACAAGGTCTAAGAGTGTCATGCCATTACCTCAACAGTACCTGCTACTTTTGCTGAAATCAGCCTGTGCTAGGCTCCTGGAAAACTTGCTGGCCAGCAGTGACAAATTGGAATGGGGGATACCTCAGTCTGTCTTCTACAGCCGTTTTCTGCATAGTACCACAGAATGTTTCCCTCTGCACCCAAGATGCTTTTAACATAATGAGAAATTATAAAAGAAACCCAAAAAAACCAAAACAGGAGCAGATTATCTCTCTTGGCATAACAGCGTAAAATTAATACACATTTGAGTTATTCTTTCTATGGGAGTCATGTATTCTATAGATAAATAGCTTGGTGTTAAATACTCTGTTACCTGAAGCATAGAATTTCTTGTATGACGAGATTTTTTAGGAATGGTGTTAATGCCATTCCGCAAGGAACTTTAGCAAGGCCCTTAAAAATGGTTTATCCACACCTCTTGGCATATCAGCAGCTGTGAGCAAACAGCTCATCTTGGGCTTTTTAAAAAAATGTCTGCCCAAGTGAACTCTGAAATTAGAATGGTAGCTTGCATCCCTCAGCCTGTGTCTGATAGTTACACACTTCCAAGGTTTCCATTAATGTTTTGAAACATTTTAATGTGGCAGCATATTTCAAAACATAAGGACAAAAGAGCATTGTTGAAATGGAATATAGTTTTATATGCACTTAATATTCTTAAAATCTAACATGACAGAATGGAAATTAAAGAATTTAAGCAGATAGTTGATGTATTATATCAAGTTGATGTAGTATGTCAGGTTTTTGCTAAAACAAAGTGAGAGTCACAACCATGAGAAGGAAAAGAAAAAGTTGTCTAGTTTTGGACTAGAAAATTTCTGAGGTGTTGTGGGAGATGATCCCAAAACCTTCCTCCTGACATCCTAAAGCCTTCTGTAAGTGATCTTGCATATTCTTTTCCAAGTTTTCTAATCCCTGGCCCAAACAGCTGTTGCATTTCCTGACTTACAGAGAACTCGCTGGGCTCTCAGGGCTGCAGAAGGCAGGGAGCTCTTCTCAACAATAAACACCATTAAAGTCAGGGTGAAAGGGAATTCTCTCTGAGCACATGGGATGTGTGTCTTTTGGCATGTGTGAACACACTGCTTCCTTCCCAGTAACCACGGGGTAACCTAGAGCAATGCTCCACCCTCAGCAGTGGTTTTTAATAGCATCAGAAGCTGAGCAGGCTGAATATCGTCCAGGTGAAGTTGAGAGATTTTCAGTTGAATCGAGCACTCTTCCTCCTTTGACCTCATTTGTTTTCTTTTATCATTTCATGAGTTTCTAACTGGCATTTTTACCTTACAAAGCATTTGGGAATAGTTTTTCTCTGTGTGAATAACCTTGTCTAAATGCAAACAGTAATATTTTAAAACAAACATGACTGTGGTGTTTGCTATCTGATATTCACCATTCATTCCCTGCTCTTCTCCTGTGTAAAGGGTTTTAGTTATCCAGCCAGGGAGAGAAGCATGACCCAGAATATATGACTTTAAATTTAGGTCCCAGCTTCATTTCACCTAACCTTAGATGATTCAACCCATTAAGCTGCTTCAAAACTCTCAGAATCTGATTAGCATCTTGGAGAGTCTCTATTGACAATTTAAGTAGTTTTGTTAGGTGAGCTCTCAAATTAGGTATGCAGTCAGGTCTTTTCCCTTAGTACATTATTCTCAATTAATTTTCCAGCCAAATTCTTCAGATTTAAATACAAAATCCTTACTAAGCAGGCCAACACATCAAAGGTGTAATGAAAAAAAGTCGAAGTCTTTTCACTAGTGGAAGCAGAAGACCTTGACAGGGTGAATTTGGAATTGCTCAGGAGCTGCTTTACTGGGATTCCAGGAATTTGGGTGCTGTGTCTGTGGTTGTTCCTGGTTTGTTTCTTTTGACTATGAAATACAGTGGTAATAAATGTAAGAAAACGTTGTATGGCATTTTTGAGAATCACTTTCATTTGGAAAGCAAATAAAATTTGGATGAAAAGAAAAGCTTTGTTTTGATTTTCAAAAAGTTACATTCCAGAAAAACTGAGCTTCCTAAGAATTAAAGCTGTCCATTAGACTGAGACAAGAAAGTCAAAATATTGCACTCCAGAAATTTTTACATAAATATCACCGTGTGAGGATCTGCACATTATCAAGTGCCACAACTCAGAGAAATCAGGTATACTGAAGATTTATATTAAGAAAAGAAAAAAAAAGACAATCTTAAAAATTGCCAGAAAACCCCAAAGCATTAAATTGTCCAAATCATTTAAAATTTAAATAAACACATGTATTGGAATGAAATAGAACTAAATATATATCACTTACAACCATCTTTCACATTTAGCTGATTAATTGATGTCAGTGGAAATAATCATTTGAGGAAAACGGTTAAAGTTTGGTCTTTCAGTATTCCTTGTTATCCAAACATTCAGCCCAGGATGATGTGAAATTACTGAAATTACAACAGACACATTTCAAGTTGGCACAGGACAAATAACTTTGTGCCAACTCAATAAGCTGGACACTGTGTGATAGTTTTTTCATGGACCCTAAGGAAATCTGGTTTTGCAGAGGAACTTCTTCATTCCCACATTGCCCACTGGTGGTCTCCAGATGGTGAAAGATTGGCCTTCCTGACCATAAATGACTCTTTGGTGCCAAACATGGTTATTCCCCGCTTCACTGGAGGTCTGTATCCAAAGGGAAAGCAGTATCCATATCCTAAGGTGAGTATGAGTGCACCCCACCTCCTCTTCCATGTTCAGCCATGTAGAAGGGGTGTTTCCAGATGGTAACAGAGGCTGATTTTGTCCAGGTTGCTTCTCAGAAAATAATAATTAGGGTTTTTTTCAGTAGACAGTAACACCTGTTGCTGGGAAGAGTCTATCGGGTGAGGGAGCAGCAGAGAAACTAATTTGAAGTAATTTCATCAGTGATATTTGGCTTGGTAAAATCAATCCAGCACGCTGGAGAGAAGGGCAATACATTTGAAGGACTGCACAGAATAAAGATCCCGTCACAGCTGCGCTGGAGTCAGACACTGTGTGCAGAGCACAGGGCACGTTCCTTCACAGACACAGAGATCTCAGTGGATTGTGTTGTTATTAATAAATGTGGCAGATTGGCATTGAATAAGATGAGCCACGGTAACATATTTTCCTCGTCATCAAAACAAGGAAAAAAAAAGTTAGGACTACCACTGTGTTTCAAAAGATGTAGAGAAGGGTTTTTAGATTTGTTTTGGAAAGTGAAAGAAGAGCCCAGACAGGGATAATGCCTGAAATTGCTCCTCATTTTCTGGGGATTTTCTGGTGAGGTGCCTCCCCGTCTGTTGTTTTGATCTTCCAACTGATCACTTTATCCAGTCCTTGCGTGCAATTTTGCGATTTCAAAGTGTCTGAGTTCCGCATATATGGTACTCCTTTGACATTTGAAGGGAAGCTTATTGAGAGCTTTAGAAAGTATTACGGTTACCTTGCTATTCCTGCTACCTTTTCTTGGTGATTATTCTTGATGGGTGAACAATTAGACTGTGCCAGGTACTATGAAATAATTACATATATGATATAAATAGAGTGTATTTTTGCTATGAAATAATACTCTGAAATAATGAGGTAACAGTAATTTTAGAGGTAGTTTATATACTTGCATTGGCAAAAGGCCTTGAGTGACAGAGCAAAGAAAAAAATAAGGAATATTTTTAAGTCAGCTTTGTAAACGAGAAAGGAGTAATTCTATTTCATTAGCAACTCAGCATAAAAGTGATACACAATGCTACTTCAGTAATCTCATTAATGAAAAAACATTATCTTTATTTAATGTCTCCATTTAATACAAATTTAGCTACCCGTTAAACATCATTAATTGGTAATGAAGCTTGTGATATAGCAACAGAGATTACAAAAAAGATTTGGTCTTTATTATAGAGTGCAACCATCAGAGAAAATTATAACAGGGATTAAAAAATAGGATGAAACACCCAGTGTTTGTGGACACTGGACCATGCTCACCTGTGTCTGTGTACATGTCATACACACAGACTGAACCCTTAAAAGGAGAAAAAGGAAGTTTAAACTTTTAAAAATCCATTGAGAACAAAGTAGGATTTCAATGCAGAGTTCTTGCACTACTGAACAAATATTTTGGCTATTATGCAAAATTTATTCTGTTTAAATTGTCATGGGGGGGTGGAGGAATTGAGGGAGAGATGTGGACGTGAGAATTTCCAGACGCCCGAGCCCACTGCAGGACCTCCGTGCGCACCCCGCTGACCACGGCTGGGGGACAGGCGTGGGACGGGGCCGGAAGCCCCAGCCACGGCTGTAGAGTGGGCCTCGGATGTCTCCAGGCAGCAGAGTAGGGCACGACGAGGCTGTTTGTGGCAGACACAGTGTGCTGGGGCAGTGTAGTGCTTCGTGTTCACAGACTTGGCCGTGCTCACCGTGAAGGGGTGCTTTGGAGTGTCTCTTAAAACTCGTCCTCGTGCTGGAGGGGAATTACTGCTGGCAGCCCTCCCCGTGAGAGCACATGGACACCGCTACACAGGCCGCGTAAGGCTCAAAGGACACGAGGAGACCGCAGCTGTGGTCTAAGGACTTGATCTTTCAGTGGTTTTCTTCCCTAGTTATGCATTTGTGCAAGCCGTCTTCATGCAAAAGATGCCACAGAAAGACATTTCTTTGGGGTCAAATGTCAAAATTTTTATGAAGAAAAGGGAAAAGTAATTCCCAGAGTCTAATTAAGTCACTTTTCAAAAATTTTTTTTTTCTTCTAAGCAATGTTAAAAACACACAAATGCCACATCTCTGTCCTCCATACCACTCAGAAATGTGTGGATACAGCATTCAGACTTTGAGATAAGCCCAATTTCTAAAAGGAATTTGTGGGTGTATTTCAGCCCCTGTGAAGAGCCAGATATAAAACTTCGTGTTTTATTATGATAAATCTGTAGAATTAGTGATTTTTACCTTGTCCTTCCAATATTAAAGAGGGGTCAGCCCCATTGAAGGAAAAAACACTTCTTTCCTTGGATCCCAAGGGCATTATGTGGTGTGGTGTGACTCCTGTGACATGGAACAGAAACTTGAAGGTGGGATGTCTAGGACAGGGATGTGGGGCCAGTAGCTCCTCCTTGCAGCCCTTCAGAGCCTTGCTTTCTATCACCAGTGCTTTCTTTTCATCTCAGGAACATCCCTTAGTAATGAGCCATGTTACTGGGAGAAGGATGATTCCCACCTCCCTAAATCCTCAAGATTTATCAGGCTCTTCCCAGTGGATATCTATCAAACTGCCACTTTATTCCACTTTAGCATCAAGAAACATTTTGTTTCCCTTAGAGCTGGGCTGCCAAAGCAGCTGGCTCCTGGTCAGGGCCAGAAATAGAGATTTTCAGCTGAGCAAACAAGGGAATGAAGACTAAGGGGAAATGGTAGAGAGGAGGACGAAGAGGAATGCTATCCCAGATGGAGATAGAGGTAGAGATATTCCAGACAGTGTCTGGAAAAGACTTTGCTGGAGGCTGGATTTATCTGCAGATTTAGGAACTGATGGTGTTTTCGCAGCTGACTTTAGTGAAGAGGGCGAAGCCACTTCTAGCCTGGTCACTTTCTCTGCACAGGAAGGCCTGCCGTCAGTCAAGGGTGGTGAGAGAATCACTCAAGGTTTCATATTTTTATGTGTGTGATTCATATGGCTATGAAATTAATCTTTAACATTCAAGATATATGAAGTTTAAGAACTTTTCATTATTATAAAGATACTGAATGATGTTAACGAGTGAGTCTGTTTAGCTGTCACTGATTCAGTGCCTCTAAAACTCCTATTTATTTTTTCTGTTCCAAAGGCAGGTCAAACAAACCCAACAGCAAAGCTGTTTGTAGTTAATCTGTATGGACCAGCACATACACTGGAACTGATGCCACCTGACAGCTTTAAGTCAAGGTACATCATTTCATTGTTTTGAAACTTTTGTTTGATTTAACCTAACTGTCTCTTAGGCTAATCGTTGCCCTTTTACCTCAGCACAACACTTACCTTTGACTGGACTGCGCTTGATCTTAGCCCCCGTGGCTGAACACAGTGATAAAATAAAATACAGCCGTACTGGACTGATGCTACTCTTATAAATCAGGGGTCTGGGGTGTGCTCATGTTTGATGTCATAAAAAGTTCCAATTTATTAACAATAGATGAAATCAAGCATCCTAAGATATGGTCAAGGGGAGTGAACACTGCCCTGCTCCTGAGGTTGTTACTGGTTCACTCCCAGCCATTTCTTGCTGTGTTGCCAACTTGTTGCTTTCTGTTTCTGACATGAAGCTGCAGAAGAGTCTTGCAACTGCACAGAACAGAGAATCGAGGTGTTCGCTCAATTAGAGAGAATTATTCTGAACTTTTCGTTTGGTTTCTCATCCCAGCTAACAGGTGCAGTGAGGTGACAGAAGGTGAGGTGCAATGACACCAGATCACATAGGCTAAGAAAGGCAGAGCTGTGTTTCTCAGGGGAAACTTCTACAGAACCACTGACCTGATTTAACATTCCCTCTGACTTTGAGGCTGAGGTAATGAGGGCTGGCTGCAACTGGTGACTCTCATGCTAAAGTGACTATGATGAGCTGAGCTCCTGATTACCTGTCCTCACTTGAGGTGCCTAAAATTTTTCTTTAAGGGCAAGAAAATTTTCATCCCTTCCTATATGTGTATTCCAGTTTGTAGAAGTGCAATCATCTTGAATTAAATTCCCGTTGTGGTTTCAGTACATAATACTGATCTCCTAGCCCTAAAATGTTGTATAATAGAGGTAATAATAATAATGACAATACTTTGTACGTCTGGCTGCTGCGTAAGGGCCAGAGAAGTGCCACAGCCTCTTTTTACTCAGGGCATTTTCAGATGGAGAATGATGTGAAAAGGAGTGGCAAACACAAAGCTACCTCTAATTGAAAAAAAACCCCACCTCTGCCTGCGTTATTGCAGTTCCTACAAACCCCTAAATGTTTTATAGTAATTGTTCCCAAAACAATCAGAATGTTAACAGTGGGCACTTAGTCAGAACCATTGTGAACAGTCTTAGGCTGGTGTGGCTCTCTTCTACACAAATTGAGGTAGTCTAATTTATCGCAGAAATAATTTAATAGTGAATTATGCCTTGCAAGTATTGGTGTGAGGTGGAATGCTTACTGACTGTGTTAGTGAGAGAAGTTATTTTGAATGAGTTGTGCATTTTGAAGTATTTTCTTTCTATTGATAGACCACTGAAAAACAATAAAATCTCCTGCTGCTTGCTAACCCTTCATTAATTTGAGTAGTGCTATAAGATCTGAAAGATTTCTTGCCATCAAGATCAGCATCTTTACGCTCCTAAATGGCATTAAAGTTGTCCTTAAAGTTTCAGAAGACACAAAGATGTTAAGTGAGAAAGCAATATGTAAATCCTCAAGAAAAAAGTAATCTTGAAAACGTTCTTCAGATGTTATGATTTCACTTTAGATTTTTCAGATTCATTCTGCCTCCCCAGCAGAAGGAAAGTAATAGTAAACCCAAATAAATTAATATTAGTATAAAAAAGTTAGTTTCTTCTTCATTTTAACTGTTAAGGTATAATTTCCATGCTTTAAGATTTAATACAATTGTATAATTGTGAGCTAGTTTTACTGTAAATTGTGCATCTGACTGAGGATTTCAGTAAGAGTCTTCACGCTAGTCATCAACCCATATATAGCCATATCTCAATATATATACAGGTATGAAGAATGTGCTTTAAACAGGCTTTTCTAGAGTGGAAATCTTAGAAGTTCGTAATGGTTGGGAGGTTTTTTCCCTAAAGTATTAGCTTTTTTAATAAAAGTAGTAGCTACTTCTAGTGGTCAATTTATTTCAGTGCCTTTCTAATCCTTTCATTATGGAGTCATTAGTAAATAGGTCATGGGAGCCTTTCAGAATTAAATGGAATGGTTCATTTTCACAAATAGTTTTAAGGATCTTTCATGGCAGAAGCATTTTAGAAATAGATATTGTACAGGTCGTAACCAGCTGCTGTTGTGGAGAGATTCACTCCTGAACAGAGAAACTGCACAAATGGGAAGGGGTAAGGGAAAGAGGTTCTGTTAGCTATAACCACAAAAAGTAACATTCAGATTGTCAACTTGTCCCAAGTTGTGTGCAGTGCAGGACCTCTGAAGACAGAAAACCCTTTCCCTGATTTTTAGGGCATCTGGGAACATGATGTAATATTGAGTAAATTCAATGTTCTGCCTTCATTTTCTTCTTGTAAAGGTTCTTGGTAATATTTGCCAAGTCTTGTTCAGGTCATTATGATATAAAGATAACAATAGCATTTGTAAATTTACTCCTGAAAGTTTTGGGTTTTTCTGTAGAAAAATTTAACACCTACTGTGCACTGTTAATGCCACAAAAAGATTTGACAGTCTTCCTTTAAACTCGTGATTGTATTCCATGCAATTCTATGTATTCCATACTGTTTCCCCATTGGTGTTGCCATTTCACGTGCACAATTATATTTTCTGCAGTGTCAAACAATATTTAATATTTTGCTTCTGTCCTTTGTCCAGAAAGCAATCAGTCTTTCCTCTTTAAAGTGGGGTTGTGAGGAAACTTGAGGTGTGTACAGAGGAAGAAGGTCTAGAAATCCCAGTACGTTTGTGTGAGTCTGGAGGGAAAGACACAGCTCTTCTTTTCATTACCAGTACAAGGGATTAGTTGCAAGAGAGGCTGAGAAGCTTGGAGAGACAAACTGAGAGCAACTCCCTCAAAACTAAGAGTTTTTGCCCCGTAGGCCTCTCTGGTTTTATTCAGCTGTTTCAGGAAATCAAATAAAACACAGTTTTGTTCTACAAACTTCAGCTTGGTTGTGTCTGTCGAGCTGGGACAGCACCAGTGTTCTGTATGTGTGTGTGAAACAATGGGTAACTGCAAAGCTGTGAATCAAAAAAGGAATATTACCTGGAGGTAGTTTTGAATTTCAAAAGGGTGGTTCTGCATATTTATACACACTATACTACCCTCCTGATAAACAATTCGTGATGTAGTGAAATTTGACCATATTTTTATGCATAGTTGATGGAAGAGAAAAAAAAAATTGGTTTCATTTCAGTGCTCAAGGAGTTTATGTCAGTGATGGAAAATGATGTTATAGCTTGATTTGGACTATTAATTACTACATTAGCTGAATTCTGCATGATTAAATCTCCTGTTTCCATCCCACACTGAAGACTTTTTCAAATGGAAACTTTCAAGGCTCTATTTTGTACAGTTTGGTCTGGGGATAATTTGGGCTTTGCTGGTCAGAGATGCTGGTCTGCCATGGTAGAGTGAGACAGTTCTCATATCCATGTTTTGAATGTTTCTTTTTTTACCTTTGGCACACATTTTTGTCCCTCAGTAAGTGAAAACATTTGTTAAAGCAAAAAACCCCCCGAAATAAAAAAATCAAAACAAACAAACAAACCCAAAACCCAACAAAAACAAACAAACAAACACCAAAACCCAAAGACATCATTCTGGTATCCACATGTGAAAATATCTGTTTAACTAAAAGTCAAATATAAAAGCCAAAGAAAGCTGTGCACACTGGGTTGTTCATGTATGTTCTGCAAACACAGCACCAGGCTGGGGCTGGATGAAACCACAGTGAACTCCTGTCCCCTCCTTCTCCTGTGCGCAGCGTCAGAGCTGCACAGCTTTGCTGCTGGTGCTGCTTAGCATCTCTGATCTAGCAAGGAGGCTTTTGAATATATAATTAAATGCATGTTGTCAAAGAGTAATGAGATCTCTATCAGTATTAGATTAAAAGCCTAATTATCTTCAAGCTAAGCCCCTTGTTTTGAAGGGGGTCTGAGTTTCCAGACAAGCTCCCTCCACTGCTGCACACAGCTCAGCTGGACTGTGGAAGCTGCCAGCCGCCACCAGTGGAGAAGTGAGGCAAATAACTGGGTTGGGATGACAGGCTGCAGCAGGTCTGCCTTGGTAACGTCCCCAGCCTGACAGCCCAGCAGGGTTTTGGGAGCAGGGAGGCAAATCCCTCATGTGCTCCCATGTAGGAGACCTCATGTGCTCACCCAGGGTTGTTGAGGGAACATTTGGCCGATATTTTGAGCTATTTGTTAAAACAGAAGCAGGAACACACTGATAGCGAGTGGGGACTTCTCTTTTATCCAGAAGTCCCACTATAAAATACTTGTTGGTTTATAATTTTAAAGTGGGCTCCAGCTTCACAGTAATATTACAGACTTACAGAGGCTTTTTTTTTGTTTGTTGGTAGGACTGGATTCTTTTGCAAAAATGTGTGTCTTCTGAAGGTATTTGGTGTAGGAAAATGCTGGCTTCTGTTGGAATTCAGAGCTTGTTCCTAAGCTGGCTGGAAAGTGCACGGTTCATGTGTATTCACAAACATATCTCTCACAGTTGGTAAAGATTGTGTCTATATGCAAAAATTTCCCAGGGGAACATCACGCCGAAGGACTGAGCCTTCCCACTTGTAGGAACACAGATGCTGGGCATTTGGGGTTATTTCCTCCACCCCTCCGTATTGGCACTGTCATGCAGTACAAATTCAGCATTTGAATGAACTGTGTATGTGTGGGGTTTTTTTGAAAGCCTAATCTGAAATATCAATGATCTGAACATTGTGCTTTCAAATGTTTACTTAGGGAATTTTATATCACCATGGTGAAATGGGTAAGCAACACCAAGGCTGTGGTGAGATGGTTAAACAGAGCTCAGAATATCTCCATCCTGACAGTTTGCGAAACCACAACTGGGGCTTGTACCAGGGTAAGTTGTTTTTGGTTTTTTTTTTTTTTCCTAAACTCTCTTTTCAGGGTTTCTTCTGCATTTTGTTTTCATATTCAGAAAAGGGTTTTGGAAATCAGTTTGCAGATGCAGTAGTTGCAAGCTGAATGTAATTAGTCAACAGGGAGGAAAAGGATGTGAGAAAATTCCAAATGGGGTGAAATGATTTCATGCAATTAGCAACTTTGAGTGACATTTTCAGAATTGCTAAGCTTTGTTCATTCATTAACTTCAGTGGAAGCTGCAGTTGCTGAACATCATGTACTTGGGATAGAGCTAGAGCAGAGACAAGCTTGTCTTGTGACAGATATTTTCAGCTGGCTGCTATCTCCTCTCTCTCCTCTCTCTTACAGCTTACATATTCTTAAGGAAAAGGTGTATGATCCTTATAATTCTTTCAATTTTCATAGCAGAATTAAATAACTTTAGAAAAAAAAATAATTGAAAGCTAACAGGGATACTTCATTTTTGGATGTAAGCAAAGCTGAAATACAATTTTATCTTTGAATCCAGCCACATCCCACCTGAGGACCCAGACTTTTACTTCTGACACTCCTGCATTATACCTCTCCATTTTCACAGTCAATCTTGCATCTTGAATGCACTTGGCTGCATTCCCATTCTGAGTCACAATCTCTTCCCAGAACCAGCTAAAAGTATAAATATTTTCTATACATGCTAATATCAGTACCAAGAGATGCTACAAAGCAGAGGGTATAATTTGGCAGTGTAAATGGTTATGAGTGATTAACGTTGGCCTCTGAGTCAAAAGGCTCCCATCAGTGTCTGCTGCTGAAGTCAATCATATTGAAGTGTCAGAGATTATTTCCAGGCTCGTCTGCCTCTTTTGCTGCATAGTGCAGGTTGCTTTTCCTCACTCAGAACCTAAGAATAAATCCCCAAAATATGGATTAAGATTGTGACCATGGAGATTTGTTTGCTTTTTACCTGGTTCCTGCAAGCCTCGTGCCTTTTTATTAAGTTGGTCGTGAACCACTGTGAGCAGCTGCTTCTGAAAGGAAAACCTTTATGTGCTCCAAGGTCAATTGGACTTGTTTGAAGTGGGTATCCAGGGAGCTGTAATCCAGGACATAATGTAAGAGAGAGAGACTGAGAAGTCCCACTGCAGGAGACTTAAAGTGCAGCAAAGGACATTTTTGGGAGGGTGAGGAAGGATAGCAGTGCAGTGTCACTGTTGTGAGCAGAGCCCAGGCCTGGCTCATCCTGGATGGTTCCTAAGCTGCACTCTCTGGGATAAGGTGATGCTTTTGAAATCACTACTGGATGAGGAAAGGCCTTGTTGTGCGAATTTAACTTTGTACTCACCATTTGACTTCTACTGTAAGCCTTTTTTTTTCCCTGGAATTTTGCACACGTTCTCAGTTTCAAAAACCAATGTATAAAATCAGCTGCTGCAATAGCTACAGATTTTCACTTTTCAAGCCATATATGTACAGATGCTTCTAGAGCTAATAAATTTTCATTACTTCAGTGTGACTATGACAATTTGCAGGAATTGATGTATATGATACATTTTTTCTAACAATGTGTGCATGATACTTGATTGTTTGGTTGTTTTGGTTTTTTTTCGGATGGCATGATGTGAAATATGAATATGAACAATAAAAAAGAATTTTTTTTTTCCTCATCACTAATACCACACTACAACCCATTAAAGCAAGGGACTGTGATTTGAAAAGGTCTCACAATTTGAGCTTGATGCTGGCTGTTTGCCCAGTGTTGATGAAGGACCTAAAATATCCAGTTGTCAGATGATGCCTAGAGGTAAAAAACAAATAGAACTGCCTGTGTAAAGCTTCTTGATAGCTAATCAGAAAGGACTGAAATGGCATTCTTAGTTCCCCTGTGGTGTTCTACCAAAAAACTGAATAAAGCAGCTGACTTTGTAATTAAATTATCATTTGTTTCAATGCAAGTGCCAACAAAGAGATGTGAAGATTGTAACACAGTAGAAAAAAACCCCCATGAAATAGCTAGAGACCTTTCACTGAATGTGGGAAATGTTTTTTATCTATAGCTATTCCATAAAAGCAATTTTTTCCTTTCTTTTTTTAGAAATATGAAATGCAGTCAGACTTGTGGCTTCCTAAACAGGTACAGTATAAATACTATTTCTGGATGCATAATGTGTAATTGCTTCATTGTCATTTTTTATTTAGCTATGTGCTGTTTTATAAGCTAATAAAATCCTGAGACACCTGTGTGGGCTTTGGAGGCAATATTCCCTGCAGTTTCCAGTCTGTCTGCATTCATTTTAGAAAGAACTTAGATGACCAGCTGATTAACTACCTAAGTCTTGGATGGTTCAAGCCAGACCAGATGAATCCCCTTCCATGCATGTCCTATATACTGTGATTTGTTTCTGATTAAAAAATGACCTCACCAAATTAAAGCTGAAGGAGTTAAAAAATTAGAGATCATATGGGCTATAATTGGAATGAGTAAGTATAACATCTCTAAATTCATACCCAGAACAATATGTTTAACTGATATATCAGCAGATTATTCCATTTTCATAGCTTCAGAAGAACTGTCCAATAACTGGATGAAACACATTCTATTTAAACTATATTTCAGGCCTCATTTTGCAATGTGCAAATGAGAAATCATTTTAACAAAAAAACTATGCTTTTATAGCAAGCCATTTTCCTTTAATGTTTCTGTGCAAAGTCAGACATGGAGAGATGGTATCACGTCAGGCTACAATTCATGGTAGGACCCTGATTCAGAATATCACTTCAATGTGCTTATTTTTTCTATACAACTTTATCAGAATCAGTGGGTGTTAAGCATGTCCTGGGGAGTGTTTTGCTGAGTCCAAACCATTGAAACTTTTGTTCTCCTCGTCACTGGCAGGACTTATCTCTGTCATTAATTGTATGTCTGTAAAGGGAAGTGCCCCTGCATTAGGAATGAGATTATGAGAGCTTCACTGTGCGGGAGAGTTCTGCAAGGGCTGTAAGGACATGCTTTAGGACATGGCACGAACCATATTTAGCTTTAGCCACCACATTTTTCTTAATTTAGTAGAATATATTTAAAATCTAATGATTTTTCTCCAAATGACTTATGAACACAGCAACTACCAAAACCAAGGAGACAAAAATACTTAAGTTAAGAAGTTTAAGAAAAGTGTGCCAGACTAACACAACCTTACATTCACAGAACGAAGAACCAGTGTTCTCCAAGGATGGCAGCAAGTTCTTCATGACTGTCCCAGTGAAGCAGGGAGGCCGAGGGGAATTTCACCACATAGCCATGTTCATTGTGCAGGTAAGGTTCTGGTTCAGGATGTTCTTAATATCCTAGTGGTCATCTGGGACTTTTCCTGAGGGCAAAGGAACTTCAGCGGAGTCTGAACACATGTATCCTGATCATTTGTCCTGTCACGTTGTCACTCAGTGCAATTGGACATATTTATAACTTCTTCCCAAATAAGTGGAACTTTTGCTTTCTTTAGACCTCTGCTGTGGTAGCACATGTGTTCACTAAGTAAAAAGGTACTTCCCAAGTGCTTTCTCTGGAAGATTTCATGGTGGTTTTGTACCCCTGTAGACAAGCAGAGATGTCTTTGTGTTAAACCCTTCTGTCAATAATAATGTTTTATAGCTGCAGAAATTCAAGAGACCTGCAGAAACACTAATTTTACCCTCTCTATATATACTACACGTGTGTAAGTATAATTTTAAATCAGTATTCAGAATCTAGTCTTACGCAGAACAGTAAAGGGAGGCAATACCCAAACTTAAACTTTTGTGAAAGTTAAGACACTTTTATTACCCTTTGCAACATTTTTCAGTGGCTTCCATTTCCCGGGGTCATTACTTTTTCCAAAGAAGAATCTGAAAGAAGATAAATTTGCACTATGACTATGAAGGTCACCAGTATGAAGTTGTGATGAACTAATAAAGGAAATTATGCCCTGGAACGGAACACTCCAAGGCATCTATTTAAATCACCAGAGCATTAATCCAGGTGCTTTAGCAGAGCCATGTGACATAGGAGGGATTACCAAGGCACCCAAAACATCAAAATAGCAGACTCAGTGCCAGGAAGCTCTATTATCTGCCTTTATGACAGTGTTCTGGTATGAACATTATTAAGTCTGAAATATGTTCACAGTGTAGTGCAGACAGAACAAGAACAAAAGAACTTTAATGAAAATTTAACCTGAAGAAACAGGAACAAAGATACTCATTCACTAGAGTAAATATATCAGGAAAGAGTCAATGAAGATAAAATAGATCAAAGACATGTCAAATTCTATTTCCTAAAGAAAACAGTAACTCAGATGACAGCCTGGTAAAGGTGTATTAAGATAGAAATCACATAAAAATTCTCACCAGAGCAAAACCATTTAGTCAATCGAGTCTTATTTTGGTATCTTTCACAATATGAATAAGTATCTTTAAAATACATGAAATAATAATGATCTAGGTTTGAAGGTTAACTTTCAACATTCCCAAAGATGTTACACATGCAATCAAATTCACCTTAACCTTGTAGACTCTGACATTTCTCACTACTAAGAAACTCAGGAAACTTGGTCCTAATACAGGAAAAAATTTAAGCAAAGATTAAGCCCACTCCTTACTGAATAGTAAGGCAATTAAATATATACCTACTGTTAAACACATCTTTTCGTTCCAGCAGGATAATGTTTAAAGTCAAGCTTATGATTCAGAGTTTAGTATTCTGTCCCTTTTAGGCAGAATTAGAGCCCTGGGTACTGCACAGCTCTGAAACTAAAAAATACTTCTATTTTGCCTGCCATCAGCATGAATAAACAAATCTGAATGGTATCACCAATGACAAATTTGGCTTTAAGTATGTAGCTGCTCCTGAGAAGAAGGAAATGTGATATCCCATGTATCAACCATTATTCATCAGTAAGCAACATTCTGTGTGGTAACGAGGCTGATATAGAGCAGTATAGGGCAGGAAATATGTTTATACGATGTGTTTTACACACTGCATTAATCTGATTGTCCATTATTTCTAAAGCAAACATAGAGGCATAAAAAGTATATTAAGCGTTGCACATAAAGCCTGTTGTCACATTAGGTGTTTGTCACACCTTGTGGGAGCCACAGCAGCACAGCAGGTGCCCTGCAGAATTTAAAGCAGTCACCAGATGGTCACAGCTTTTCCACGATGGAGCTCGGGTGACTCTGGAATTTGGCATTGGGATTCTCGTTCCTTCTCTGTGCAATTTAGTACAGATATCAGCTCATTAACAGGTATCAGCCTTCCCGTGCAGGAAAGTTGAAACACAGAACCAACATGAACTTGCAGGGACAAAGAAGCAAATTCTAATGGCTGACTTTAATTTAATCACTGAGGTGATTTCTCAGTCTTGCACCACGTGCTGACAAATTTCTTTGACTGTACTTGAAAAAAGCACGTGGCGATGACACAGAGCAGGTTAGCAGAAGCATCTAATTAAATCTTTGTGCAAGGAGAAGTTACTGTCTAAAAGGTTACTGTCTATCATAGATTATTTACTGTCTGAATGTAGAGGGCTAGATGTGTGGTTTATTGTTTTTGAATGCTTTTAGGAACTTATGAAATATTTAAAAGAAACTAATCTCAAAATGGGATTCAGTCATGTCTTATGTATCCAGACATTTCTTTCATGGAGTTTTGCAACTCTAGAAAGTCTATTTTTTTCCAACCACAAAATAAGAATTATAAAGTAACTTTAATGGATCAAGGCGATAACTTCCTGCAAGCTTCATAAATTATGTATTATGGCTGTAACCTTGAAAAATAACCATGTTTATTAACGCTTGGCTGGGCTTTTTATTGCTGTTTCTTGTTAGATTCTGTGATCTCAATATTTAAATATCTCTTTCAATAGTTGCAGCTTCTATCTCTCTAGAGAAGAAATAGTCACTTACAATAAATCACTAATATGTATTTTAATCATTCCTGGAGACAGCACTGAATATCAGAATCTTCCTGAACTGGGAGCCCTCGTCATAAACATACGTACAGCACCTAGCACAACACCCTGATTTCATTTGGTACTTGCAAGACTTGTCATAGAGTTGCTACATCCTTCTTTCCTTGTTCATCTGTTAGAAAGCAGATCAGTTCTAAGGGACTTGGTTCTGCCTTGGCAGCTCCCAATATGTCTCATTGGTACCCTTGAGCATTTTCTGATTTCTAGTTATTGTTGCTGTTGATGTGGAGCTCAGGGTACAGCTCCGAAATACATGGATTAAAAAAATACCCAACCTTTTTGCCTTTATGACTTTTAGTAGGCCATGTAACCACTGAGCATCACCTCTGAAATATCACCTCTTTTCTTTACAAAGTTTGTCTTGAATTCGAAAACTAAGATTCTCGCTCTTCAGGTTTCACTGTTTTTTGCCTGTGTCTGATGAGGAGTCTGCTGCAACTTCCAGCCAAAGTTTTACCTGCATTTCATCCTGACCTCTATTGTTTGTTGACATGTGGGCAACTGAAAGAAAAAATCGTGATGAAAACTGAGATTATTTTAATGACTTTGAAGGGTTTTTATATGAGAGGGGTAGGATACGTGAAGTTCAGGCCTGTCAAAATGTGAGGTTTGTGGTTTAAAGAGGTTATGTTGCATATTACAGTTTAAAAAGCTGTAATTAGTAATGACGTGCGGGCAATCCTGCTCGGCAAAGAAAAATGTAACAAGGTGAAAGTTAATATTTTCCTTCTCTCCAGGCTAAAAGTGAACAAATCAGTGTGAGACACCTGACATCAGGAAACTGGGAAGTTATCAAAATCCTGGCATATGATGAAAATACTCAAAAGATGTAAGCACTATTCTCTTTGCTTATGAAAATATCTGAGTTATTAAACTTGAATCCATTTAACTGGAAATTAAGCAACAATATGTATTTCATTTTTGAGCATTACCATAACTTTGACACAATTAACTACATAAAGTGCAGTTGTAAGACAATTGATCTGCCGTTCTGTTCCTGCACACTTTTTTGTGCAGAGGGAAAGAAGCACACCACGAAATCACTTGACTCACTTTATTTTCCTGAATAAAAGAAGTCAACACACAGTGCAGCAGTAATAACATTTTGGTAACTTCTTTCCTGGAAATCAGATAAGAAGTCAAAGTAAATTTTTACTACTTGATAAAACATCAAACCTTTACTGCATGAGGTCTCAGAGTTTTGGGGATCTGATTCAGCCTCATAAATTCAAACTATTCATAGAGATTATTAGAACTCCTGATTGTCCCCCAGCTCACTCACAGAGAAATCTTTCCAAAGCCCATCTTAGTGATACAGTGGATGGAAATGCAACACATATTTGGTGATTTTGGAGAGAAGTACAGAACTAACACAGAATGTCTGAAGGCTCCACCTAGCTTCAGTGGATCTTGCTTAATTTTCACATTTATCTGCCCATGACAAAAAATAAACAGCCTTCTCATTTTCTTTAAAATAAATGATATTTCAGCGAGAACTTTTGTGAGGCTCTGATAAGTCCCATCTCCTCCACTGGTACTGGAGAAAACCCTTTTTTGACCAGTCCTCCTATGGGATTTGAAAATATATCCGTAGAGAATTTCCTGGCACTTCTGCAAGGCCCAGGTGAGAAAATGAGGTATGGCTGCACTCAGCCTGCAGAGAGGTGACAGACTGCACAGTGAGAGGATTGCCTTGCCCTCCTTCTGCCTGTCAAGCAGAACCTTTGTGGGGATTTCATCAGGAAAACACCAAGGGCTTGTCTTGGTATGCTTGCAAAGCCTCTTTCCACCCATGCAAACTAGAGAGAAGAAAAAGCTTTTCTACAGCTCAAAAAGGCTTTCAAATATTGTAAGACTGATTGTAATATAGGATCTAATTCCACTGTGACCTTTATCTACTGCTTGGATATTGCTTGGAGTGACTCTTGGAGAGAAGCAGAAACTTCCTCTTCTGTATTTTTAATATGCAGAGTGGGGTCCTGGTTGCTCCTGTAGCTCCTGGGCACTACAGGAATTAAAACCATGAAATCCTGTGTTCATCGCTGTGTCAATAGGAAATCATGCAGTATCTGAAATAACTACTCTGTGTACTGGATCTAAGTTTAATCTTGGAACTTAGGTTTATATATAAGTATTTGATCTTCATGGATATTTGTGAACTTTTAATTTTAAAAAATTACTTATGGTGTCCCTCACTTCTCTAAATACTACCCAAATCAGACAATTTATCACACTGAGCTTAACTTTGTTCATTTTTTGGACACAGTTATTTCTTAAGCACTGAAGAGTCCCCAAGAGGAAGACAGCTACATAGGTAAGAAATACATGGGGCTGTGTTATCAGCTTCTTCATCCCAAGTCATAAGTGCTGTGGTGCTTGGGTAATCATTTATATTGTCTAAAAATTAGCATGCTTTAGCTGTAACAATTAAAAAGTCACTGCTTTTCAATATAAAAATTGTCAGTATTTTACCTTTTCTAAAAAATGGAAAACTTTGTAACACAAAATGTTTTCACCACTTATGTCTTCACTACTCCTTTATAAGCATGTAAAAAGCTAAACCTAAATACAAGCATTTAACATGACTGTATTTTAAAAGAAATGAAAGTTTTCTAAATAAAAGAACTTATAGGATTTAATCACGTAACTTAAAGTGTGTGGGCAAAGCACCTTGTCTTTATACAAATCTCAGTGCTTAAATCTGAAGTTAGTGAGGCTTTTCACGGTGTTCTACTGATGCTGTTACCCTGCAGCACTCTTAGTTATTGGATTCCCAGTGGTGCTTTGGGCAGGTTTTGGGTCCTGCCCCCATTGCCCAGTTTACAGAACAGTAGCCCACTGAGTCATCTGGAAACAGTTTGCATCAGGCACAAAAGGAGCCCGTGGTATTTTGGCAAGTTGGGGACTAAAACAAATGCTGTCATTCTGATGAGCTAATTCTTGGTTTATTGCATTTTATTCCAATGTAACGTGTTTCTGATCCTGTTTTTCCCCAGTGTATCAACAGTGGGATCATTGAACCGTCAGTGTCTCTCGTGTAACTTCTTGAAGGACCAGTGCACCTACTTCAGTGCAAAGTTCAGCCCCATGAACAGGCATTTTCTGCTGCACTGTAAAGGTAAGTCAAGTGCACAGCGTGTAATAGGACTGTGTTTCCTTCTGAATCAGTGCACTGCCCTGAGAAGGGCATCAGGCTGGAGTCAAACATTTAGATCAGTCGTGGATTACTCAAAGTTCTCTACAGAGCCTATTCCAGGATTGTAAGTAAAGATGTTCTGTGTAATAACAAAATTACGAGTGATGTCAGAAAGCTGCTCCAACCCTAACCCCTCAGTCCAAGTAAAGGACATCAGCTTAGATTCACCCTAAAGAAAAATCCTTCACCAAAGAATTTGGAATTTATGGTGATGGTACTGTGGTTTGTAACAGCTGCATTATTTTATGTATTGGGATTGATCTTGAGTGACTATACCTAGTGAAAAACTGAGGTCCTGTGTTCTGTAAGTCTCTGTGTGCACACGTGTGTGTGCAGTGTATCTGTGCACATCCACCCCCACCTGTATGTATGTGCATGTATCTACCAAAAACAGCTGTGGTTTAATCCCCAGAGACAGATCCTCTAGATCAACACAATTGCAATAAATAACTCCCAGTGTTTTACTGTTAGCTGCATTCCAGTAGCAGTAAATGGCACCAGTTGGCGTCAGAACTTCTGTGTAAACAAAAAACTAGAATCATCACACGCAGAGAAATTTATAACTTACAAACAGGAAATAAACATTGATATATAAGTTATAAAAAAGGTTCAGAAAAGCATGAGACAATCAATAATAAAGTATATAGGTAGACCTGCTGTCCTTGAAACTTTCAAAATTTTATAGGCACCATCCCCACAGTATTTTTGCATAGCTAGGACCAGAATGAAAAGAGTAGGACACAATTCATCTGAAATATATATGAATGGCTCATTTTATTTGCATGCATTTTTTCTATTTCTTTTGCAACTATACTTTTTGTTTTTCCCCCATAAAAATAAAATATCTGCTGACCTGAGCATTGAATGTATCCAAACAAAGAAACTATGAATATATATTGGCTAAAATAAGGCATTTGGTTTTGGTTTTGTTGTTTTGTTGGTGGTTTGTTTTTTGGGTTTTTTTTGTGGAGATGCACCTACAATACATAGCTGGCTAAAAAAAGAATGTATACAATACATTGCTGATTAAAAAAAGAATAGATGAACTGTATGGTTTATACACGGTTAAATCTGCAGCCGAAGTTATGGAGCTAATCTTGAGGTCCTTCTCTGAGTAAAGACTGCACTAGCAATGAGCTCCTCATGCTTTAAGGGGAGTTTTCCCTTGTGCTTGAACATAATCCCTATTGGGTAAGTCTCAGATTCCTGCAGGAGGGAGGGTTGATAAGTTGGGAAGAGTTTTTTGCCCTGAATCAGCAATGTGCTAGGGTCCAAAAGTGTCTTGTCGTTATTTTAGCAAAGTATATTCAGCCTGTAATTTTTAACGTGTTCCTTCGATATAAAAATGTGGATGCCAGCACGAGGTTGTGCATGTGATTACTCTCAAGCCCTTGACTTTCAGTGACTTTGGAGATGGCAGTTCTCTGGTTGAGCTGGGAAGGCTGTAGATCATCCTCCCAGGGTTACACCTGCACTCCACTGAGTTGCAGCCAGGAGACTGCCCTGAGATGTAGGTGTTGGGCAGGGGTGATAAACCACTGCCATGGACTTTTCCTACCTCTGACATTAATGTATAGCTGCTGACTGGGAGTTATTCAGGGGTCTTGTCCTGGGTTTCACCAGAGCCTGGCAGGTACAGCAGCAGCGTGGCCCCCGAGTAGTGCCACGGCTCTGGGTATTTGACAGTATCAAAGGTGATGGCCTGATCACCACAGAAAGGCACCAAAACTCTTCTGTGGGGTGCTGCTTGTACGAGTATGAGGTAAACTGCTTCAAGGAGATAAATGGCACATCTCTGTGTGTACAACTTGTTTTCCCACAGCAAAAAGCCTTCACTGAATTGTTACAAAAGCAGTTTGCCCAGAAAAATCCTTTGGGGGCACTGGACTGGTTCGATCTGTATAAATTTCAATTCTTCCAGCTCCTGTTTACCCACGAGCACCTTTATTAGGATAGTTTCTCCTTCTTAGTTTCCGTCAGCCAGGAGATCTGTCTCATTATGCCAGCTGTATCCATCTCCAGAGACTCTCCTGAGTGAGGAGTTTCTTCTTGCCTGGTAGGTGGAGCACTGGCTCTACAGCCTCTCAGTTTTGGCCAGCACATCCTTTGCACTTATTTTCCACACTGCTTGTGGATTTTTTCCTTTGACACTTCATAAACACTAACAGATTTTAATAACTCCACTCAAATAAGATACTTTCTCCCCTTCTAAACAGCAGGAAATAATCTATGGTCTTAGGGTTAGTAGCAGGAACTCAATGGGAAATCCAAGTGCTGTGCTTGGTTCTGATGCTTTGTAACACAAGTCTGCCTTTTTCTTTCTCTGATCGGCTTTTTATTCTACTACAATCTCCCTTTTTCTCAAAATCTGTCATCATCCTTCCATCTTCTGGTATGACAAATTGAGCTGGGTTGGAAAACACTGGTGCTTTTCCCCTCAAAAATTGTCTTTCTTAAATAAGAATTTAAAGCAAAATGACAAGTTCAGAAGTAAAAAGAGCTGGAAATAAAAAACACAAAGCAGAAGAGACATCTGAAGAAATTACCTTCTTAAAGAGCTAAGGCAGGAAGCTGTGATTTGTCAACAATCTACCTGTAAGATTTTTGTCAATTGTCCCCCTTGAGGCAGAGCATGAAATTGATAAGAATCTTCAGTGAAGGCTGTGAATGTCATAATGCTATTTATTTCAGGTATTTACATTTCCCTAGGCTCATGTCATAATTAATTGAGAGAGACGACCTCTCAAAACACATAAATTAAGCTCTGTCTCTGAACTCTCAAAGGGAATTGTTTATTCTAAAAAAAAAAAGAGTTGTAACTCCTCATTTCAGAGGGTCCATGCCTTCATCTGCCATGGGGTCCTCAGGGACTTCAGCTTTTCTGCATGATTCTTCCTCGCCCAATAGTGACTGAATTCTTGTAATTTAAACTCTTGTCTCACCATGGTAAAATTAAGCTTGTGTGCAAATGCCATGTTGGGGGTGGGGACACAAGATTTTCCTCTGCAAGTTTACCCTGGTGGGGATCTTCAGAGCAGGGGCAGCAAACTCAGCTCTGCTTCTGAATGTGCTGAATGCTTGGTCATCCCAGTTTCACATACCCTCTTGTGCATTTGCACAGGAGCTGTTGACTGGTGCTTTTAGTTTCTTAGTGGTACAGTAAAAATAAGGTATCTGAAATAGGATTAGGTTACATTACACCTGGATTTAACTGTGATGCTGTGATGCCAACTGAGAGTTGGCATACCAAGGGAACTTCTTAAATAATTAAGTGAAATATAATTTTTCAACACCTCTATAGCTTTTCCGTAGAAAATACAAGTGAGTACAGAGTACTAACTGCCCTACCCTTCCTCTGTTTTTCTCCTCTCCTCAAAACAGGACCAGGTGTTCCCGTTGTTAGCGTGCACAGGACAAGTAATACTGCAAGTGAGTATACCTTATGAAACAAGTAAATTTTCTTATCATCCTTGATTGTTTTGGGGAGTGTGGGAGAGGGGAAAGGCCATTGCAATCTGTAAAGTTCTATTAATTACCTTTTAGCTGCATCCACATCAGCAATTCCTAAGGAAAGAAATAAATCAAATGACTAAAACTTTCCTAGGGTTTTCAGATATGTTTTATGCTAAAAGCGTATGTCTCATCTTCTGTTTACACCTGAGTCAATTAGATGGCACGTTGGTCTTCATCCCTTTCACTTTCTATGTAGATCATGCTGCCATTGCAGGACACCTTCTGTATTTTTAGAGATGTTTTTAAAGTTACAATCCAATCATGTTGAAGTCAGGTACAGTCCTTGGACAATTGATCATTAAAGCTGACCTACATATAATGATTTAGTCCTTCTCTTATGTTTCTCAAATTAGAAGAACTCCACTGACATTTTCAATGAAGACAAATCCAATAGCAAAGGTTTTTTAGGAGGGTATTCTATACCTTTATTTGTCAAGTTTTGCCCGTTAATGTTTTGTTGCTGCTGTTTCCTGGCTGCTGTGGTGCTTTGTAATGGAAGACTGTCCTTCAGCAGTTGAATCTTCCTCATCCAGGAACTCCTGTGGTGCAGCAGAGGTAACAACTCTGCTCCCTCCAGCTCCACTGTGACTCCACTAACATGAAGGTGTGGATTACAGGAATGGGGCACATCTTTCCATTCAAAAGCACTAAACCAATTCTGACACATCCTCATTTAATGAACTGGATTATGCCCAGGATTTTCCCCAGAATCCACAAGTCCTGAACTGTACCTGTCTGCATGCCCTTTGTCGTGGGCCAGTCACTATTCAGCCATAACAGTGGAGCTAATCCTGCATGCTGAAGCAGCATCCTGATCAATAGTGCCATATATAGTAACATAATAAGTGATAATTAATGTCTGCACTTTGCACTTTGGTTTCCTCTTTTTTATTTTTTTCCCTTTTTTTTTTTTTTTTTATGCCACGGTGTTTGCAAAGCTCAGTGCCCTGGCACACCAAGGGCAGGGAGTTTTATCCAGCTCAAAAAGGGGTAGCTTCTGTTCAAAGTAAATTCATTTTAGACTCCTGTAGAGCTCTTCAGTTCTGTGAAGGTGGACTTTTGCTCTTTATTACCTGCATCTAAAATACTGTTGAGTGTGAATTACTGAAATAGAGATTTATGTGCAGCATCTTAGAGTAAAATAAAGCAAGTCAGGATAGAGGGACATTGTTTGTTGTAACAACAAAAAAAACAAATAATAAAAGAGATAATTTACCATTAATGTTTCAGGGAAAAATTAGATTATCCTCTTCAATTCATAAAGGAATGATTAAGGATTGCTTCAATTATTCCATCCTCAGACTATAATTATACCATTTTGGTTGACTGCCCAGAACAAGCATTCTCCTCAGATTATCTGTTTTGGCCCTAAGTGAAGAGTTTATTATTTAATTAAAAAAATCTAAATTTTGGTAGCAAGATCAGTAATTTGAGTAAAAAACAAAAAGGAAAAAATAAAAGAACAAATTAGTCATTCTTTCATGCTTCAAATTAGTCTGCAGCTTTAAACCAAGCTGAGGTCTTGCTTTTGTTTGAAGTGCAGAAGACAGAGAAGGACACACATTTAGGTGTGCTGGCTAAATATTGCCTAAATATAAATATTTACCTAAATAAATAGATAAAATTGGGGAAAAGGATGCCTGCATAAGGTTTAGGATATTGCCCAGCAAAGTCGCCTTGTGGTGTAACAGCTGCTGTCAGGATTTGTCAGAGAGGCTGATACTCGTGTTGGTCATCAGCAATTGCATTGGTGGTGCTTAACAAAAACAAAGCCTGCTGAAGCCAAAAAATGGACTAGATGTGTATCAGTTTGAATTGCAAGGTAGTCGCATTATATTACAGAAGGAATTCATTTACAAGATTTATCACTGCACATTTGTCTCTTTTTCTTTAATTTTTTGAATCTTGATTTCTCTCTGGTGTGCTGACTCTCTGTGCCTTTCAGCATGCCTTTTCTTCCTGTTTTCTAGAGTTTTATGTTTTGGAAGACAATGCTGTGTTGAAAGAAGCCGTTTTTAAGAAAAAGAATTACAAGACCGAAATCAAAATGCTTCACATTGAGGATTACGGTAAATCTGGCAAAATGTTATTTTAGCAAACCCAAATCTTTCTTACAATGTTACTGTTTTTCATCTGTGTAACTACCAGCCTTTAATGTTTCCCTCTTTTCTTAAAAGAATTCCCTTTACAGTTGTCACTTCCAAAAGATTTCACGGACCGAAACCAGTATGCCCTTCTATTAATAATGTAAGTATCTGTGTAGAATCACTCAAAATAATAAAACATTTAACTCTGAATTGATAATTTTTCTTTTTTTTTTTTTTTTTTTTTTTACCTTTTGTAGGGAAAGTACCGCATGGATTTGAGTTCATAAATCAAAAGGCTTGTCCTTGGGAAGATTTTGTGATAGGTGCTGTCTGGTAGAGATGCCTGGGGTTTTTTCGAGTTAGTCAAACCTAACTCTTCTTCCCTGTACTTTCATGCACAGGAGGCACTGGGATTTTTGATGATGTAGCTTCTTGTAGTTCTGTAGTCTTTCCTGGACCCATACTGTTCCTACCCACAAAGCATCTCACTCAGAGCATGTGCTCCTTTTCATCCCTGAGAGAAATGAGTAGAGCTTCCAAGAGGGGCTCAGTTAAGATGCTTAAAGCAAAACTGCTTTTAGGAACACCTGAAAGAAGAAAAAAATTGGTTTTGATCATCAATAGTTGAAGGCATCATAGGCATGATCCAAAGTCTGTTGACTTTTGTAGGAAACCTTCATGGGATGGTATTCCTTGACAACTTGTGCTGTTCTTTTAAATAGAAATGGGGTGTGTGTTCCTTGCAGAGAGAGTCAGGTTTTAGGTTGTGTAGGAGAGGAAGAGCCGAGAGTTGTGAGTGTGCCTGCACCTCACCTTGTAAAAGTGGTGATGGCCGGCTCAGGGCATCACTCCTTTCTCCACCTGCACTCAGCATGGCTTCCCTGGACCTGCAGGGCTTCTTCCCAGCTGGAAGGAACTGACATGAGTTTCAGTAACAGAGGTGTAGGAGTGCACTGCTAAACGCATGAAAATGCCACGTTCCTGGGCTGTGTCACCTGGAGCAGATGTCCCCTCAGTGACAGCACAGATCCTTATTGTTGGATGTGAGGTGAAAATTACAAACTTGAGCTGCTGAATGAGCCCAAATTCCTCTACTCGGATCAGATCTTAGATAACAGCACACAGAGGCATAAAGCAGCTTATTTCTAAGCCCAGTTTGTCTTTTAAAACAAATAATTTTCAGTTGTAATTATCTGCAGTTGTGGAAGCTCTCTGCTTCAGTTGGTTCACGAACATACTTTTCTTTTCTTGTCGAGAAACAGGCCATATGGATATTATTTCATCTTTGCAGTATTTCCTAGCATGATCTTGGAGGCAAGATTATGTTTTAAGCAGCTCTTAGAAGAGCGCCAAAGGCAAACTGACTCTGTGGATTGACCCCAGCAGCACTGCAGGGGCTTGCAGACACTGGTGCTTATTCCTTTTTCTGAGAGTCAGGAACACTGCGGTGGTAGCAGTGTAACACTTCCCTTTTCAAGTGGTCCGGTAAACACAGAACCTGCCATATACAGCTGTGGTAAAATATGGGGTTATATACTCATGCAGAACCCAGAGAAGACAGAAGGGAAAGATCAGAAACCTCAGAAGTCCAAGGCTAGAAATCACAGGGGAGAAAAAAAAAAAAAGTTAAAATAATATTTTGAAATGTTTTTAGATATCAAGAGTTGAAAGAACTGAGAACAGTATTGAGGCAAGGTCTGAATTAAAACTTAGCCAAGTTGTCAGTACGCAGTGAGCAAATAATGTGGCCAAGTCGTAATGCATGGATATGTTTTAAAATTGTTTTATTTTCTTTATGATGGGCATGTGGGATAGAAAGGAAATTAATCAAGTTATGAATACAGATTGTTGTATCTACATTTAGAGTATGAATACTTTGCTTCTTTTAAGTCAGAATTCTCAGTGTTAGCAGGGGTTATTTTTAGAAAACCCTAATGAAAATAATGAAAGTATGAAACAAAGTTAGAAATCTGTCCTGACTCATGTAATGTAGCATGTTTTGTGTCCTCGTCTTCCCTAGAAGAAGAAGTTATATTCAGTTATATTTCTTCAGCAGCTTTTTAACAGACTTTCAACTAAGGTTGCCAGCAATCCCTTTTTCTATTAAAGATGTCCCCAAATGAAATATAAAACTGAAAACTGTCACTGAAATTATGGGAGGTTCCCTTGTGAGATGATTATTTGAGCCTAATAAATTCTGCCTAGCTCTTGAGAAAGAACAATTGGATCTCTGTGGGTGTATAGGGGGTAATTTCTTGACCCACACAGCTCCAAATTGACATCCTAAGGTTTTTTTCATGATCAGAAGTACTACTTTCAGAAAAAAAAGTGTTCAGATCCAAGGAGAACACGTAGCCTTTACAGGGTGCGCTGATTAGTTGTGTAGATGATATAATTTCCCAGATACTTGACTTTTCTGAGTCCCAGAGTGGTACTGTTGGGACTGATTGAGAAACACCCTGTTCCTACTGCTGGCAGTGTTAGACAAGAATTAGTGGCTGATAACAAGTGCTGTCTTTCATATTGTTCAGCTGCTCTTACTTTCTTTCTTACATTCTCAGTCATGATATGATTATGATTATATCCCAGCTATTGAAAGAAAAATCTTTGAAAATGAATGCTTACCAATGTCCTTGGTAAGAGTGTTGGCTTAATTGTATGTCCATGTTTTTGGGAAGGAGACTCTATAGAATATCCTGATCCAGGCAACATGCACTTATATATAAAGAGAAGATATATATCTGGAAAAGTGGAGTATTAGCAGATAAGTGGATTTTACTTTCCATCTCAGTAGCACCACACTCTGACAAGGGCTTAGGAAAAAAGGGAGGGAAGGAGGAAAGGAAGAAGAAATAAAGGAAGGGAGGGAGGGAAGGAGTGAAGAAGGAAGGAAGGAAGGCAGGTAGGTAGGTGATGGGTGATTTTATGATACAGATGAAGTTTGGTGCTATCTGTAGTTTGGGGTTTTTTTTCAAATCACTGAAAGGTAGTAGCCATTTCAAAGATGCACGACTATAGTAAGGTTTCTGTATTCCTGCAAGGATGTCTACAGGTAAATCTGAACTCCCAGCTCACGGCCCCTCACATGCCTGAGTGTTCAGGCTGAATCCTGGAACAGAACCTGTACCCATGGAATCTGGTTCTGGTGTGAAACCTGGGTGTGGACTGAGTACAGTTCCATGTAGACACAAGCTCAGCTTAGGGACCAGGACCTGATTAATCTGTAGCCTTCAGCACAAAGACTGAGTGAACATTCTTCTGTTATGAGCTGCAAAGCAAGCTGCAATGCTCAAATAGTAGATTGTTGTATTCCTGTGTTAAAATGTGTGTCCTTCTATATGGCTGGACTATCTAACAGATAGGTTTCATGTAGAAACTAGTTATGTTGCCTAACACTATTTTTCTTTCCAGAATGGTGATGAATAGCCCATAAAAAGTTAAATAGATTAAAACACTTTCCTTTCTTCCATTTGTTCTCCAAAACCACCAATACATTTCACACTCAGTTTCCTTCTGATATAATACATGCACTGTAGCTATATATTAGAGAGCTGCACAGTAATTGCCTGAAAAAGTGATTACCATCTCTTTTCTATATAATTAAGATGAAAGTTTAAATTTCAGATCCTTGATTTCCTCATTATGGTTCACCTTACTCATTAAAAAACTTGGAAGATACACTTCTTGGTAACACACAGGAAATGATTAAGTAAAGACTCTGGCATTTAATCTGGGTAATAAAATCAGAGTTGATAATCATTCTTTATTTTGCTTTGATCATAATTAACCTCAATCTTTCAAATGTGTGGATAATGTATCTTAAATATCAGTATCTATTATTTAACACCATTTAAAGTTGTACAATATGTAAGTGGATATTGTAAAACCGAGTGGAAAGATTGTTCTGGTAGCCTTCAAAGTAACAGTGAATTGTCTCCCAGAGTTTTCTGTTTCTTTATTAGTTTACTTGTTTTCTTATATTTTGGTAATAAACAGGAATTGTTTTACCTGGTTTTGAAACGATGCAAGTTTTAGGTCTTGCACAGGCAATCAAACCTCTTTATGGCTCCAGTGAATACACTCTCAGGACTGATAGCAAGATAACACAGGAGGGTTGGAAGTGAATGTTTTTTGCAGCTTTGAGAACAAGTCATTAAAAGACTTGAAGAAATAGAGAGGCATAATGCAAGTATTGGGAAATATTTGAGATCTGAGGTACAGTAACACTGCAAATTAACACCTGTCTTGTGTACCTTTCACTTGTAAAGGATGTTACTTGTTTTAACTGCCAAGAGATGGAACAGTGGAAAAATACCTGGTGGATTCCACTACTTGATGCAATATGTTTGTAATGGGGACATCCCTGGGGTCCTTTGTGTTTGGCCAGTTTTTACGCTGTAAAACAGCTGAAAAGTTTGCTTTCTAGGGGATCCCTAAGTCACATGAATGATTCATGAATTGCTTTGCCAGCCATCCAGTTCATGCTTGTTCATCCTGCCTCTGCAGAGCGTGCCAGTATTTCACTGAGCCTTTGTGTTTCTGTTACATAAAAGTATTCGATGGAGTGTCTTTTCTTTTTTTCTCTTTTAGATTTTCTTTGAACTTTGTAATATTTCTCAAGGCCTAGAGGGAGGATTAATTTAGCTTAATCTAAAAGAGGAATAGGCTGGAGGCTCATTTCAACTGTTTCATTGGCAGTAGCACCCCTGGTGCCATGGGCAGTGATGGATCTGCTCTCTCCCTTCAGTCTTCTCTACACAAAGGTCTTGGGGAATCATTGAGCTGAGATCCATTCTCTTTCAGCTTCCCCTACTCCCACTCCCCCCATGGCAATATATATCTTACTATGTGAATAAAGTGCTCATTTAATCTTCTGTTGAGAAACAAGAGGAGATTCAAAACCTCACCTCCTTTCCTTATGGCAAAGGAAAGGGTTACATCTCTTGTTATCAAAATCATATCTTGAAGGTCTTCAGCCTCAAGGGTTTCACAAATGTATTTTAAGAATAACAGTTTCATTTTTCATACTCTGTGCTTCAGTCCTGCCTATCGCGTTTTCTACTCTCGTAATGGAATCTCTTCTGGTCATGTGTTTTAATTTGTGTGGCCGTATTGCAGGGAGGAGTTGTAAACACACAGTCTGTCTTTGGTTGCAGTCTGCTACATCCAAACAGAGCATTTGAACAGAGAGAAAAACCTCGGGGTTTTTTGTTCTCAATGTTTGAGGCTATTAGGGTTCTCTGATTTTTGACCAGTAATGGTGGATGTACTTGGAAGCTGATGTTCATGAAGAGATGCTTGTGAAATCTGAAAATGAAGTGAATTTTGCTATTGCACCAGTCTTGCAAAATGATCTTTCCCCTCTCAGTTTCACCATAAACAAAAGATGATATTTTCAATTACATTTCTTTTTGTAGATTTTATTCTTTGTAGTCTTTCTCACATATTTGCTGTCAAGTTATCTCTTCCATATACTGCATTGTATCCGCTGTTTTGCAGAAACAGAAAGATATACTGCAAATTAAGTGGAGATGACAGCAATTATTTGCTATACATCTTTCAAAATTGTTTTCCCACCTGCTTGGTCAGTCCTATAACTTCTGAAATTCCTATTCAAAATCTTGTGAGTTTTTAAACGGTGCAAAATATGGCACAAATTTTGCTGCAGTCACGATAGCAGAGTGGCAGAGGAGTATTGCTCAGAGTACAACAGCTTCTCTGCAGTAACTGCATTATTCCCTGTAGGCTGTAACTCAAGTCATGAACAGAGACTTTAGTCCAAGCTTTTGGTTACAGAATCGGAAAGAAGAGGTTCTCTTTTCAGCAAGATATGAACTCACAACGAGCTGCCCCTTTTTCCAGTCAGTGTGAGATGTATGTGACTGCCTTGCCAGAAGCACACAAACTACCCGCTGAGGTCAGTGCTGTTGGTGTATTATTGATGGCTTCTGTTTAAGCAGTGCCTTGATGGTGAACATCAGCAGTGTACCTGAGCCGGCAGCGGTGCTGCCACGGTGGCCTCATAATCCCGGTGCAGTCGCTGTTGAAGACACGCTGGGCAGCTCTGAACCTTGAAAGTCTGGAGCAAAAATAAAGCAAGCGCTGTCACTCGTGAGGAAGGAAAATGAATCAGGAGGAACTAGACAGAGTCTTCATTTGAATCATGCTGCTCTTGTTGCTTGACTCTGGGGATGATGCTCCTTAAGGAACCCATGAGGATGTTGAAGAGCCTGTAGCTTTGCTTTGTCTTTTTTGTGTTGGCTTTGATTTTGCTGTAGTGCTTTGGCTAGTCCATGATTTCCTTAGGGCCATCCATACTCAGGTGGGAAAAAGATTTTGTATTACACCTAAGCATAAATGGCACAGGTTTTCTTCCAAGCTCACTATTGGGGTCAAGAAATAATTCTGTCAAGAGTGTACCACTGAACAGTAGTTAATTATAATTAGGCTGTGAGTAGTGATAAGCATAAAACAAAACCTGACCTTTGAGATGGCTGTAAACCCAGGACAAACTTCCCAAATCAGGCTGTGCATCTATTACTGCACTGCAGTACCAATCTTGCTTTGTTACAGAGCCCTCAGGATGATCAAACTTGTATGAAGGATTAATACCTTGCAGAAGCCCCATGTAGAAGGTTAACAGTGGGGCCTAAATGCTGCACAGAATATATGCTGTCTCTCTGTGAGGGACAGAAGCACTCCTCAAATACTCAGGATCGTTTTGTAGTGGCAGCTGAAGGGTAAAGAGACCTTTCGGTGCTAACGCGAATTTTGATATGTACCTCAATGGAAATAGATTTAAATGCCTGTCACAGATTACTTATATGGACATTCTGGAAATAAACTAGCCACTGGGAAATGGCTTCTAAAGCAATGCATAGAACAACCCACCATGCAGGACTGGAAGATGTGTAGTGTTTAAAGTGTGAGCCCAAAAGTAGCCCAGCTATGCCCTCCAAAAAGGAGCCTGGGAAACCATCATTGTCAGTTCTTGGCCACTGAGAATCTTGCTAAGGTTCTGTTTGTTGTTGCCTTCTTAATAGAAGAAATTCTCTTGAGGATATCACCTTTGATTTAAAACACTTTTTGGTTTTAAGCACTTTCTGGTTCAGAAAAACGCTTACAAATGTAATGGTTCTTCCCCTATTCCTAAGTGTATAGAAATATAAAATATATATAGATATAGATATGCAGAGATATATATATGTACCAGAAGTGTATATATCCTGGATATATAACATGTCTAAAACAAGTGAACACTGTATTAGTTTTGTTCTTATATTTGATGGGAGGGAAGCAGGCTGACTCATGATATTTTCACTTGTGTGGGGTTCATTAAACTGTTGGAAAGTTACCCAGTCAAACATGGATATTTCTGACTTATTATCTTACTGTGGAAAGTTGGAAGAACTTACAAATAATTATAACTGGTCTGAGACTCCTATTATTGGAAGGAATGATAAATACTTTGTGAAAACATCTGTGCCAATGTGTAGTGCTTCTGAAAATCTTGCCCAGAAATTGGAAGTATTGTTCTGTTCCTTACTGTAAATAATAATGATTATGTTCTTTCCGAATCATGTGTTTCCTGCAGAGCTCACTTGACAGTACTTCCAAACTCATTGCTTTGCATTGTTAGCAATTAGGGTAATCACAACAGAATTGGTTAAGCAAACAAAAGAATGCCCTTCCTTTCTTTTTGTAAAGCCAAGTATAAACCTGATGCACAAGATAGTGGTAAATCAAGCAGAACATGTTGTGACTGAGTCTGTAACCAAGTAATGCTGATTTCAGTACATGATATAGCAGCTAAATAGATGGGTCTGACTCAATTTGAGAACACGTGTATTCATCATATGCTTGCTAATTAACTGAGTGATTACCTTGAAGATGGTGTGTGTTATCCACAGCCAGAGCCAGATAGTGAATCAGCACGGTATTGTATGTAAAAGACAGACATAATTGTAGGATATTTTATCTCTCTTTCCTCCCCAAGGTTTACATAAGTGTATTTGGAAAAATAATAATTTCTGTCTTCATCTTTCTTTCACCTTAGACAGGATATTCCCACAGACCATCCAATTTAATTTCCATACAGCCAGCACAGACACTTTTACATTTTAATTTGAATTCAACTGGCAGATGCAACCTGCATAGAACTGGTTTGCATTTTGTACACCTTCATGGTAGCCTGCTCTTTTATTCTGTGTTTATCTTGGGGGAAAATAATGACAAACTTCCCTTTTAAAACTGACATTTTATTTTCTTTGTAAGGAAAATAGTGTATTTAGCTTCAATGGAAAATCCTATTGTTCTTCTAGAAACTGCATTCTCCCATTCTATTTCACCTTTTGTGCTGTAAACCACCTTTTTTTTGGGGTCATAAAATAGACTTATCATTCCTGCCTGCATCTGTTTCTTGCTATGAATTTGGAAGGAGAAAATATAATTTTCTCCAGTGTATACTTTAGTCTTCTTTATACTCTATTTCAAAAAATCCATTCAAGGACACAATAATGCAATTCTTTTTGTTTCCTAAGATGACATCCTTCTTAATAGTGTTATACATCCTACAAAATGGTAATCAGGGTACTGAATGAATTTACCTTTTTGTGTGTTTAGTGCGACTTAACAAATTCTGCACGAACCTTCTCAGAACTGAGCTAGCCAGTAGCGATTGTGGTTTGGGTTTTTTTCACTTCGTTATAAGCAGCACTATGTGCTTTAGTTTCCTGTGTCCTTCAACAAAGTATATTCAGGTATTGGCAGCACCGCTACACAGTGGTTGTAAAGTTAAAGAAATTATTTCGCTTACTGCTGCTGCAGGGATAGCAGCACTAATGTGGTGGTATCGATGGAAGTGGCAGCAATTCAGCAGGATTGCATAACCAACTGAACTCTGCCACGTGGGTTAAATGAAATATCAGAGCTCGGCACAGTGCATCACATTGTCAATAGTCTTCGTTTGTGTCTGGTGTGTTGGTATTTGCAGTGATGAAGCTCCAGGCAGCCAGTTGGTTACAGATAAGTTTCACATTGACTGGGACTCAGTGCTTGTCAACTCTGATAATGTCATCGTAGCTCGATTTGATGGCAGAGGGAGTGGATTTCAAGGCCTCAAGATTCTACAGGAGGTCCACCGATGCTTAGGATCAGTGGAAGTGAAGGACCAAATCGCAGCCGTAGAGTACGTATGTGCAGCCTTTTCTTCCCTTTTACCCTGCCTCCACCTGAGCAGTTTGAACTGAAACTGCCCAGAATGCTTTATCTGCATAGGGAGTACCGTTAATGTTTATTTTTTAATGCAGTTGCAAATTTTGAGACAATAATGCTATCACTACAAACAGCAACAGAATGGTGTTTGGTTTTTTTTGTGTTGATGCTTCTCTTTGATAAAACTGTCCTGCTCTGTGCCATGGAAATATGCCACCTGAGCTAATTCATATTTGTCTATATTCTCGAGGAAAATTTCTTACCATACACATCTTAACATTTAAATGCATTTGTTGTGCAGTACTTTAGGCCTCTTCAATAGGATACTGCTCTCATTTTCACCACGGTGCTCTGGACTGATTGCACAAAGCAAATTGAGTTTTAATGGTGTCAATGAGAGCGAAAGTTGGGCAAATGCCTGTTACTTGTCATTTGCATTATTGTTCTTAGACTGATACAAATCCACCAGCTGCAGGAAAGAGTAATTTCCATCTGTGAAGCAATCATGTATAGCTTTGACAGCACTCTTTACTCAGGGTGCACATGTCAAAATGGTTCATATCAAGGTCTGAATGGACTTTTTCTAGGGTTTCCCAGGGAAAGACAGATTTTAAGCCAGATATTTTTTTCTTCGTCTTCTTTTGAAAGGGGTTGATGCTTCAACCATTCCATGATAGGCAGCTGTGTCTGACGTGACGTACTTGGGCAGTCGGGCTGCGGGAGTTCCTGTTGGTCAGGAGTGGGCTGTGTGGAGCAGAGTGGTTCAGGGTGACCCCCTGGAAGGGCCACTGGAAGCAGGCCATGCAGTGTGCTGTGACAGCTGAGCTCCCCGCTCAAATATTGAGATGTTCTAGCCTAAATTACATCTTGCCGTTTTGGATGCACTGTGTGGGAGAAAGGAAGGGTGCCCTTGGCTGAGAGGAGGTGCTGGTTTGGTCTCCTCAAAAGCCAGGAATTTCCCCTGAGGTTATTCTGTCTTTTCAGAATACAATTCACCATAGATGATTAATGGCCTTGATGAGATAATTAATTATTTGTATAATTATCTAGATTTAAGAAGTTCCATTCATCTTCTCTTCCCTTAGTTGGTGTTAGGCACATGGGCAAAGCCAGTCATTTAAGCTGTAATCAGTGGAAAATCCTGGCATTTCTAAAGGGTAATTCTCTCCAGACTGAGAGAGGTTTCCAACATGAGTGGGAAAGAACGGATCCTAAAGGGTGTCTCTCTTTGCTCCTCAACTGAAAAGCAGATGTAAATGGATAATTTACACAAGATGCTTAAATTCAGATATCTAAATTAGGTGAGATGGGCCAAACACCAACTGTTTGCCACATGAAGAAGGAATTAGGAAGCAAATCACATTTCACTGTGCAGTACTACATTTATGGAGGTTATTTGTTCTTCTACCTGAGTTGCATGTGTGACGATTCCTTAATGTACAAATAATTTTCTTTACATGCTGTATTCAGAAAGTAAATTCACCATTTTACTTCACCAAAACTAAAAAATTTTTTTTTTTCTATCAGATCACTATTGAAACAGCCCTTCATTGATCCTAAGAGACTGAGTATATTTGGAAAGGTAAGGTGCAAAAATAGCAGAATGTATCATCATGATTCTTTAAGAAAGTACTGTCAGTTGATAAACAAATATATTTCTCTATTTTCCTAAGACAATTGCAGTTATTAAAAGAGGGGAAAAAACTTTCATAATTTACTGTCTGTTCTCTATAGTATTTTTTTCCTCAGAATGGGTATTTAAGTCACTAAGATCAGTTTTATGCTGCAAAACTATTTGTGTTTCAGAATCTGAAGGAGAAAAAATGTGTTAAAAATCCGTTTTCTTCAGAAATTTTTAATATGGGGCTTGGTTCTTGTGAAAACTGGTTTCTTGCAGTTTTATATTTGGGCTACAGTTGAATTGACAATGTTGTCCTAACACAACTTTTATATCTGAATGTTTTCCCTACCCTTGAGCTTAGCTGAGCGCCAGCCCTGTGGTGCTGTCAGCGGGTTCCTTGTTGCACCAGTGAGAAATCTTGCCTTTGCTGTTTTATCAGCTGCCTTTGCTGTGTGCCCGTCGTTGCCCCTAGCATGAGACAGAAGGAGGCAAAGGCTCAACTTTTAGTAGCAAACTAAATAGCACTTTACTGGTGTCTGTGAAAAAGCAGCAATTAGAAACACCACAAAACTGCTGCTTCATCTGTGAGCTAGCCTGCGCAACCGTTTAATTTTTTTAAAGTTTTTTACTAAAAATGAAGCTAATTTGTGCCTTTGAGCTCAAAGCAATAACAAACCATGATCAAGTACCCCCCAGTCATCAGTTTTAAGAGCAGCATGAGTTTCACTATGAAGAGCCTTAGTTGCCATCCCCACTCTGCTGCTGACTTGCTGCACGGCCTCGGGCGAGTCCTTTAAGCTGCCTGTCTCAGTCTGGATGCAAGATGAGGAGATTGGCATTTACCTCCTGCGTGGTAGCGTTTTGAGGACTAGCTAATGTTTGTGGCTATTATTAGCATGGCATATGAGCATGACCTTCCTCAAAGATCTGAGCTCCTGACACACTCCTTGAGCTAAAGAAACTGTCACTGCAAGAATTTCGGTAGGGTCAGGACCAGTATTTGGGTTGTAGGGGAGCAGCCAGAGATTCAGGGCTAATTTCACCCACCAGATGATCGTGGTACACATTTCTGTTCAGGTTTTAATGCCTGTTACCAATGTGTATGAAAGTTCACATTCATAGCAGCAGCAACACTTTTCCATACCGTCTTCCCAAATGGTTTAAAATACTGTTTGTGGAATGAAATCCTGATGTATCCTAAATTGCTCACTTGTTTTTGACTTTAGAAATTCTTTTAATTGCTACTTGAAAATTTCCACTTGCTTTCTGCAGAGATTCAGCAGTACCTTTTTTCCTAAGAGTGACGTGATGAGTCAGTTACTGTAGAACATACAAGTAACCATGGCTTTACATATCTGCCAAGACACAGTTTTCTTTTCTTTCACAAAATATTATTGATTACCATGTCCCTGCATTTATTTCCTGAAAGAAGTGTTGAGCAATGAAGAGTAGGAAATTCAATAAGCTTTCAACACTGCTTTGAATTCAGGGAAATCTCCCCTTTCCAAGTTAACCTTTCAAAGTTGTTTTTTTTTTTACTGTCAAAAAAAAAAAAAATTTAAAAGTCAGTTTTATAATTAATAATAAAAAAATCTATTTAACAGCTTCTTAGGGTTAATTGTATTTTCCTTGACTCTGCTTAGAGTCAATTAAAAATCTACTTTAAAACTAATTTCCTTTTTATCATGTACAAGAATGTCATAGGGAAAATGATTTTTTTTTCTATGCATTCAATTTGCCTTACTGATGGAAACAGAATAATGCACTTTGCTTGAAAATAAGATGACTTCAGAATGGCTTAATGCTGATCTCTTATAGCTGGACTTACGCACACTTTTAGGAAGCTCTTTAAGAGGTTTCAGAACTACACAGAAATAAAATTCTTGTCACAATCAGTGATGTAAATGAGGCACAAGAGTAAGAAGACTGCCCAAAAGGGCACAGTGTGAAAAACTGCCAGGCAATCTCCCAATGCCCCCTTGCTTGGATCCATGGTGATCCAAGGGCCATTCTGAACTGTTAAGACAGCAAAGTGTGGTTCCATGTATTTTGGGTTTATTCATGGAAGTGAAAAGAGAGTTTAAAAATGAGTTGCAGTTCCACAGCCCACTTCTTTCTTGAAAACGTGGCACTGAGGTTGTAACCACAGAAACCTGGTGGATCAGTGAGGCACCACATGTTCTTGCATCAGGATGTGTGGACTAGCACTGCCATTGTGAAATGCCTCTAAAAGTTTCTAAAGAATTCACTCTGTAATGTTTATGTCCTGGAAAACCTGGCTGGAAGCAAGGGCACAAGCTCAAAGGAAAGAAACTCCCAGGAGAACTAAACAAGCTCCTAATGAAAACATGGAATAAATAATAAATGACCCAGCAATACCTATCCTAGGATTAAAATTGTGCTGTGGAGCTACTGGGCAAGACACAGAATATTAAACAAAAGTAAAAGCAGAGCAAACCCAGAGGCAGAGGAAAGTTGCTATTCTCTTAAACTCTTTGAATTATACAAGTTACATGTGTCCACTGAGAAATTTTTTCTTAGGTGAAATCTACTTCTGCACATGGAGAGATATGGATGGCTCTTGACCTCCTGGACTGAAATTTCTATGGGAAAGGAATAACCCAGTTCTTCACACTCCCTTGAAAATCCAGCTCTTATTTTGTATTTCCTTCAGTGTGTCCATCCACACTTCCTATAGATTGATTCCAAAGAATGTTCCTCTTTGCTTACGTTTCTTAAGTAAGGTTAAAGGATTTTCAAATATTGCCATTCGGCCACAGAAGTGATCTATTCATTAAATATTTAGACATGAAAAACAGGAGCAGGCAGCATTTATAAAAGTCCCTGAGAAAACTGTGTGCATTTGACACATAATCTCTTTTTTGGGTCAGCTGGTGCCTTGCATTATATTTCCCTGTCGTGGGATAATTTCTTCTTCCTGGAGTGTGTTGTGCCAAATGCAAAGCAACAACAACAAAAAATACCTGAAAAAAATCAATTTTTTAGTACTGATGAAGGGAAAACAAAGATGCCAAGTAGGGAAATTTGAAGAGCCCATAATATATGAGAAAATCATCTATACCAGAGGCCATGATTCAGAATTTCAATTTCTGTGAGTCTAGAATGATTACAGGGGTACAGAAATGGATTGTCAGTGTCATTTCAAGGAAATCTGTGGTCTCAAGACAAAGCTTTCATGACTCTTGTGTCAGCTCTTCCTGGAGAGGTGTATTACAGACTTTGGAGATGGTGAAGAGATGTGCTGTAAGGACAGATAAATGTGGTGAGGCAAGGACAGCCCTCCCCACTTCTGCCCCATCTCTCCCAACTTCTTCATGCCATCTGTGCTCCCTGCTTTGTAGCAAAGCTGCCTGATGGATGCTCTTGTGGCCAGAGAGGGCATCCAGAGATGATTTGAGCAATGTGCCTGGGTACAGCTTTTATTTCTGCAAAACAGTGCAGGATCTGTACCTCTCTGTGGGATCTGCTGTAGCAGAAAACTCTTTAGTAGCAATCAGTCTGCAAGGAATCAATCTGCAAATGTTCTACACTCAATTCTCAGGTTCCCCCCATTCTTTACTGTCGTTCTCTGTTCTGTTAGCAAAATACTCAAGGTATCTTACAGTTAGCAAACATGCATAATAAACATATTAAAAACTGGACACACATTTTCCTGTCTAGACTGTGTTCCCCAAAACCTTACTTTTGGCTTTAGTTTTGTTTAGGGTTTTGGTTTTTTTTTTAATTTTCAAATCTTTTACTAATTATGGTTTAATCTGCTATGATGGAATTATGGAGCTTGAACCGAAATATACTCATTATTAATTGCATACCGTAAAGATCATGACCAGGTCAATGAGATCTTTATGCACTCTTAAACTGTAGTTTTGCTTTTCCTTTCAAAGTAAATCTTGCAGGTATAAATGCGTACCGTAAAATTATACCACTGGATTAGCACAATGGCCTTTAGCTTTATTCTTGCTAAAACAAAATAAATTAACAAAATTCTGAATCCCAATTTAGGGATACGGAGGCTACATTACATCAATGATCCTGAAATCCAGTGAAAGGCTCTTCAAGTGTGGAGCTGTGGTGGCACCAATCACAGATATGAAGTTATATGGTGAGTATTCCCTGCCCTACACCTGTGTGATAGTTTATTCAAAATATCTTTTATTCATGGAGCTACTATTTATTTTAACTAAGGGCAGATAATGTAACAATATAAACGAGATTTCCCCTCACTGTCCTGGGCTTTTCTCTAAACAAAAATGAAATTAACACTGGGACAGTAAACAAAAATGAAACTGGGACAGTTCACTAAAACCCACAACAGATACAGTATTATTGACTCAAGTGATTTTGCAAAGGAATTGTTTCCCATTCTCCACTGAAACTCAGTCAGTTACCTCATTTCCTAAGAATCCTTTAGGTATATTAGCATGGATCAAGACTTACATTAGGAATGAATCTTTTAAGGTTAGCAGTGAATTCCTTACAATATCAACCACGTCGATATTTGGTTCCATGTGTGAAGTTTTGGGCTCAGGCTATGGACTGTGATACACAGGAAATCAGACCAGGCTACTTTAATGCTCTGTTAGACTTTTCTTTTGATTTTTGTTTGTGTTTTGGTTTGGGTTTGGCGGGTTTTTTTTGTTGTTGATAGAGGGGTTTTTTTGTGTGGGAAGTTGTTTTTTGGTTGGTTTCTTTTTTTAACCACTTAAAAGTGGTTTTAAATGGTGCATTAGAATGGTATATGCTGTCTCTAAATGAACATCTCTGTTGACTTCATGGCTTAAGTAACTTTTTCTGACTCTAGGTCAGAACTGATGAGTTTTAAAATAGAAGTAACTTTGAATTCACATGTTTTGGTTTCTATTTTTACAGCATCAGCTTTTTCAGAAAGATACCTTGGGATTCCATCAAAAGAGGAAATTACCTATCAGGTAAGCTGGCATAAGCAAGCAAAAAAACAAGTAACTTAAAATGACCTTTTTACTCTTAAAATGCAATTCAATTTCACCTTTGTGTGTGTTTGTTCACTAGGCATCCAGTGTATTACACAATCTTCATGGTTTAAAAGAAGCAAATTTGCTAATAGTTCATGGGACAGCTGATGGTAAGTATTTAGAGATGCAATTAATTTCGACTCAGAGCTTCTAATAGGCAGGAGTTCAAGGACTGATGAGGCACACACCTAGCAAGTACATTTCCAGTTTCATTATCCCTCTGATAGGAATTTTATTTTTGTTTCAACTGTCACTTCTAACTCTAACCTGGTGATGCTTTTCTTTGCTGAGGATTTGCACCTTTTGGGTGCTGTATGTTCTAATTTGTGAACCACTCTCTTGCTGGAGAAAGATACTATATGAATTATTAATAGAACAACACACATTTTTGATGTTGTTTTCAATCCATAGAAATTCTGCAGAATTATCAGTACAGTTGGTGAAATACACCGCCAAATGGGAAGTTAATCTAATCTGACAGTTTCCATAAAGTCCATCACCTAAGGTGTGGGCTGTAATGACCTTGTGCAAGCAGTAGAAAATCCAGTGTGCTTTTTTTCAACAAAATTATAAATGTTCAAATGTTCAATGTTCAAATAGAATGGTTCCACACACCTCTAAACTATCTCAGTGTGTGTAAATCAAGGGTAAAGAGAGGAGTCCTCACAACGTGCCTCGAAAGTATGGCTTCCCTTGGGACTTCCAGCTCCTTCTCCAAAACCTGCTCTATAACACCTGCGTTGCTGTTACTGGTGGAGCTGGGTGTTTCTGGCCTTAAAGATCGTCATCTTCAGATCCAGTAATTACAGAGACTGGAAATGTTTTCAGCCAAAGCTGTGCAAGAGATAAGTATTTCATATTAGTTTAGTTTTTTCTAATAATGTCAAATGTTTCCTTACAGCTAAAGTCCACTTCCAGCATTCGGCAGAACTAATTAAGCATCTAATAAAAGCTGGGGCTAATTACACTATGCAGGTATGTGCACCTGTGACTTTTCCTATAAACATAGTTGAACATTTAACCTCTGTTGCTCTGCCTTCTCTGAGAAGGACCCTCCCGACCACAACACAGTGGTAATACCTCAATTTGCAGTCAGAACTCTGTTTAATCCCATTTTCCTCACTGTTAGTGTGGATGTCAAGAGCTATAACACCTTGTCATTTGCCTGGCCTCTTTCTCCTCTCTCTCATCTTTGTTTTCCACCTGTTTATCAGGTGTTTACAACACTATACAAAGTGCTCTGTAATCCATAGGCACTCTTTGTAACATGGAGATGTCACAACTTTAGTCCCTTTTTACCTAAAAAGCTGTTGGGTCATGTGTGAGTACTTTCCCCTTATTTTCAACATTTGCATTTATTGAGAGAGCGCGACAGAGCCTCTGCCAAGGCACGGACTTGCACAGGACCCACTCGAGCCCGTGGATGTCACTGTCCAAGGGTGCTGATTGAATTAATGTCTCCAAATATCTCTGATGTTGCACGCTGCAAACCTCAACCCTGCTGGTCTTTAGGTGACCCTGTAGTTTCCACTGAAGTGTGTGAGCTCATGTCAGGGAGGAGGTGTCAAGAAGCGGGTAAATGTCACTTAAGGAAGGCAAAAGGACTTTATATGTAGAAGCTGTTCCCACCATCCTTGTGGTTTCAGCTGAGGTGGTGTGGAGGCCTGTGGCGAGAGGAAGAAGCAGGAATGACAGAGTCCTCTCAGAAGAGCCCCGTTGAGCCGTTCTCATGCAACCTTGTGCAAACCTGAGTTTGAGCAGGCAGCAGCTTTTGCCTCAGGCCTTCTCAGGTCTCTTGTCTTGTGGCCTGGATTTCTTCATTCAGCCTGCAAATGTTTGCTCAGCCTCACTTGGGAGAAATCCACAGTGGAATATTTTTTTAAGATATAAAAATGCCTGCATCCACCCTAGGAGAGAGAGAAGATGGGTTTTAGACAAGATGGGAAGATAGTTAAAAATATGAATAAAAAGGTTTTTTGCCAAACACTTAGAAGCTGAGATATTGAGAGGTCCCTAAAAGCATGAGGTAATTAATCCTCATTGATGTTAATGGGATTTGGATGCCTAGGCACTATTGAAAATGCCAGCTAAGTAGACTGTTGTAAGCACAATGGCTGAGAATATAAATTTTTTCACTTCTGCAGATCCCACTGCAGTGGTTGTTTTATGTAAGTTCAAATTCCAAGAGAATGAGTTTTATTTTGAGTTTTATTAGCTTTCCTTGATGCCATAAAACTAATGTTATCATCCTGTTGTCATCTAAAACATTCTGAAAATCAGAGAAAGAAAATTAGAGCCCTAAATATTTGAAAAGCCTTTAAAAACTGTTTACTTTTTCTCATTCTCCTCTGCCAGATCTACCCGGATGAAGGTCATAACATTGCTTCTGAGAAAAGCAAATATCACCTTTACAGCACAATCCTTGGGTTTTTTAGTGCTTGTTTAAAGGAGGAGACACCAATTTTACCACAGGAACCTGAAGAGGATGAATAGGAAGCCTATTTGTGTAGTACTGAAGGGGACTTACTTTGCGGCTCAATAAAACCTTAAATAAAAGTGACTGTAAGATTGCAGATTCTGCAGAAGCTCAAGGGCAGCTAAAGGATATCACAGTGGAACAGCACATTTACAGACAATGAGCTAATAAACTGGAATTCAACTACAAAGTCCAAACATATTACCAAGGGACAAAACCTTTACCTTTGTGGAAGGTCAGCAGTTGGTTACAGTTTCCTGGAAGAACTTAGTTTTGCATAAGTGTAGGGTTAGTGCATGTTTGTTATGTTAAGCCTCACTGTTGGTTCTGTAAGTGGTTGCCTGTTTGTTTTTTTTGTTTTTTTGTTTTTTTAATTTAAATGCACATCTTTATTCATCTTTGCATAAGGCACAACCTATCATAAGTATTATGGCCACTAATATTCTAAAAGGTGAACTGCAATCTAACACTGTAATGTTACAATAAGTGCAATTCTTCTGCTGTCTATTACACATAAGAAACCACAGAGATAATAAAGGGCACGATATTTTCTCTAGTTTCTGCTCAAAGGGGATATTGTCTAGTGCATCATATGACATTGATATTGAAAATTATTTCCCCACACAATTTCAGCATTTGCAATTATTACTGTACCTTCTAGTAACTAATAGGGGACTTTTTGGTGGTGTGCTCTTGGTCTTTATGTATATACCCAGGACTCCCTAAGCAGAAAATCCTTCTGAGATTGAAGAAGTTTTTTCAAGATGTAATTGACAGCTGTATTTAAAACAATATCTGCAATTGAAATCATTCCCCAGTCAAAAGTGTACCTATTGTTTCCTTAAAATATGTTTGAGTTGTGTTTTGGTATTGTTTATAGTAGCTAATAGTTTGCTGGTTACACTCTAATTTTAGAATATGCTACTTTGTCACATGTAAATTAGATACATAAATATTAAATTATAGTTTCAGATAAAGAAAGTTTATTAACAACGTATAATGCCACTGAGTAATACTTTACTCCTCAAATGAAGACATATTTTGTATAGTGCATCTTCCTTTCCTTCCATCTGCTCTCAGATGTAATTCTAATGTTTATCAAGGTGGTGACGTAGCTGGAACACACCTTTAGCTTTTCTTCCAATGCTGCTCATTAAGTCTCTTACAACAAGATTTAGCTTCAAGAGTATCACAAAGAAATGAAATGCTTTTCATTCAAGGCAAAGGAAGATCTGACAAGTTCGATTTTATTATTTATTCGGAGGGCGAACCCCTCCTGCATCCATTTATTTTCCAGGGTGAAGTACAGCAATAGAAATTGAAACTAGGAATAAACAAGACAGCCAGTTTGGGTTTGCAGAATATTAACTCTTATCACAGAAATCAAGTACAGTGTTGGCTTAATTTGAGATATCTTCCTGAAGGTATGTGAAAACTCTTGACAGATGCTGAGGCACTTATATGAGAATAGCTGTAGTTTTTTTATTTCTGGATATATTCCAAATACTTTCCTACCCAATTAAAGTTTAATTTCTTGCAAGATTAAAAAGAAAGTAATTTTTGAAGGTAAATATACTATTTAAGATGTAAAGTTCTGCATATTTTATGAGAATGGGAATTGTTTTTAATGTAATCAAATATCACCTGAAGCTTTTTTACTCATTGCTTCCTTCTAGAGTATTTTCTTTCACAGTCAGGATTTTTTTATTATGCAAATAATTAATTTGTCTGAAAGGCGTGGGTTAATGGAACACTGAAAAGTCTCTTGTCTTTTTATGTTTAGTATTTATCTTGTTTTATTAGCAATGTTCAACTATTTTTCAATTAGTTTAATACAATTTTAATGTGCAATGATATCTTGTTTGGGTCCCAGTGTCACCAAGAATTATGGCTTTGCTTGGTGGTATTTATAGCACATATGGAGTACATGTGTAGAGTGTAGGTCGGGTATATATTTATGGAGGCTACTTGTGCACTACAGTAAGATCATATAAAACAACACAAAAAGTAAGAGCAGAGTTCAAACAAGGTTTGCAAGTCCTGTTTTCTATAGAGGAACAACGTTTTCAAGCCTTCTGTTGGCTGGGACTGGTGGTTTGTGATTTTATAAATGACACCCGTCACTTAATAAACGCTCACCTTACAACGCTGATGTTTTCCTAACCAAACACGGGAAGCGAGGTCCTAATCCAGCTGAATTCAATGAGATGGTTTTTCCCAATTTGAGCCGAGTACACATGAAGGAAACACAAGCTGTGTGCACGTGCTGGGCATCCCACATGGACTCAGCGTGGGGAGCATATGGGAAAAGGCCAGCTCTCCCAAAATGTGCTGGTGTTTCTCTGAGAAGCAGCCACTCTGTGCTCGTGTTTACTGTGTGTCACATCTAGTTGTGTTTAGTTACCTGCAAAAGGAGACAAACAAGGCTTGTGTCTCAGCAATAGGTTTATGCAAGTGCTCAGGAAATACGTTGTCCCAAAATTTTGGATCCCACACCTTGTTTTCTCCTTTCCCCATAGCTCTCTGTTTCAGGCCCCCATTCCTCCCCTACTCTTTCTACTCCAACATCTCACCTCCAATTTATCTGACATTGAATGTGACATGAGGACATGGCCTTCTTTAGGAATGCCTTTGGCAAGCCTGGTATGTTTTAAAAATGTGTTATCTGAAATGTGGGTTATCTGTGTGGAAACATGGTATGCTTCTAATGATTTTATTATTTCTCACAATACAGATATTTTTATATAAATGTGTGTACAAGGATGAGTTCCAGACACAGATTAATTGCTTTTACTGAAATTTTTATGTGTGAGTTGAATTCAGATATTGCAAAAGTGTTTGCAGGTGCAGGCTCTGATTCTAGTTAGATTAAAGAATTTGGTGTAAAGACGTCCCTTTACTTTTGCTGACCTGTTCAAATAATCCTTCCACTTACAGCACAACTGAACAGTGTTATCCATCAGATTCTACGTACCCAACTATGGCAATCATTACTTACTCTATATGATCTCTAGTAGTGATCAAAAATTAGGATGGATTGCACTGAAATAGCATAAAAAATGTACACTTTTTGTAGCTTTTTTCATTGTTAAGCACCCTGATGACATTTTAGGTCTGAAAAATTACTGTTTGATTCAGCTGTCCCTAAAATATGACACTTACTAGACCAGACCTATTAATTTATGGAAAGTTAGGGAATCAGCATATCTGTTTACTGCTTGCTAGGGCTTGTCTTTACCTCCTTGATTTCCTCTCTCCTTTTTCTGCTATTATGACTTGCAAAATCTATGAAACCTGTAGGTCACATTGAAATTTCAATTATCCTAAAAAACCAGGCGTAACTGCACGTCAATTGGAATACTTTCCCCAGATTGTTGAGTACAAGGAAAGGCTGATTATTTTAAAAATTAATTTCTTTAATATTTTGGCTGCAAGAACATAATTATTTATGACCTGGTTTTATCAACATCTGCTATGATTTGCTATAACCAACTGCTCCCTGTTCTTCAGTTTCTGGCATATGTAGATCTCCTGTGTTTGAAAATGAAGATGATTGTCTCTGTTCTCTCAGCTCTGGCACTTGAGTATGGAGCCAGTTAGGTTCATTTAGTTGAGAAATTGTGCCTTTTAAGACAGAAGAGCTTATATTTGATTTGAAGCCAAAGATTCTTCATGGAAACCTGGAATATTGAGTGTTGGCTCCTTTAATAAAATGCAGAGGATACAAGGTGTGACCTAGTATCCCTCCTCGCAGGTTTATTAGACCTTATTGAAGAAACAAGCAAGAGGAAGACTCACTACCACTGAATGCCATTTTCTTCAGCACATTTTAAAAGTACGCAGGCAAGGTGCAGTGGTCCTGGCATTTTATATTTACATCAAGTAACTCTTCCTGGCAAGTCAGTGCCTTCAGGGAAGGAAGAACGTCACTGGTATGGATTACTGGTGCATCTTCTGCAAAACATCTCTCAGTGGCATTAAGGTTCCTTCTCTTTAACCTCTGAATGATTTCAAGAGTGCTGCAGAGAATGGGGAGCTCCTGGGATGTGGCTAAGGAGAGCCACAACTTCCAAGGTGCCTGCAGCTTTGAAAAGCGAGGAAAGGATTTAGTTAAACTTTTGTCTGTCTGTTGAATTTCAGACATGAAAGTCTACAAGGAACCTGGCTTCAAGGAGGTAGGTGGATGTGAGTTGCTCACCAGGGAGGTAAAACAACAGGCATCTTACAAACCTAGCGCCTAAATGTGCAGTGGTAAGTAAAACAAATGCTTGTTTTCCAATGCCTGCAAATTACAGGGTTGTTAGATTAAGTTGATCAGGTATTTGGATAGAATTAAGGAAATTAAACCACCTGAGTCTATGCAATCCAAAGTTTCCATTAAACTTGGGACTAGACTTCTTTCCAGTATAATTAGTTTAGAAATCCAATATCCTACTTTTCCATAAGTGGAACTTAACAACAACAAAATTGATTTAATAATGCCTATACCCCATGAGGACACAGATGATATACATACAATTCTTTTTAATTAAAATATCCCATAAAGTGCTAACAGCCCTTTTTTAGATTTCATGACCAAAGGAAAAAAGAAAAGCCTCTGATTGATAAAACCATCATAGGGAATATAATTGGTAGGGACATGCTTAGGAAATATTTCCCTAAGGAAAGTGGTGTTTTCTGCTGTAACATACTTTGTGAGCTGAGAGTGCAGCTGTCAGGGGTGCTTCTAAGGGAATTCAGACGTTGATGCACAGCTGCTGTCCCAAGGCTCAGGTGGGGAGTTTGTACCTGCACAGGGAGGTGTGCCCAGCCCCCAGACAGAGCAGAACCTTCACAGCTCTCTGTGGAGGGGGGTTTAATCTGAGAGTTTATTCCATCAAAGAGCACAATTGATAGGCAAAGGCATGAAATTGTTGCCTCAGGAATATGAAGAATATTGTTAAAAAATGACTAAGCAATCTGGTCATCTTGCTGCTCTCCAGTTTGTCAGAGGTGAGGGTGGGAGCTGGCCCAGGGCACTTGGTGACCAACTCCACACACCCAGCTGACAGAGCAGCTGGCAGCAATTACAGCTCCAGAGGGGTCTGCAAATGCTCGAACTTCACTGTTGGAAAAAAAAAAAATTAATAAAATCCGTGGACAGAATATCTTGCCTCTGATAATGCTGCAGAAGAGTTGCTTTAAAAAAATGGGCAGATGCTTCCAAAATCCTAATGAAGAACAAAGCATGCCTGCAGAAATCCTCTGGTTTGTTCCACCTCTCCGCCTCTTCCTGACACACATTTGACAAATAAAATAGAGTGTAGGATCCATTCTTAAGAAGGTTTTCAGCCCCGTTAGAAGTGAGGTAAGAAAAAAAACCCTGTTCTGTGAAAACAAGCAAAGAGACATTTTATTGTAATATGTTGCTCTATGCAGAGCTGTCACTCCAAAATAAAGTGGTGCACTGGTAACCTTAGAGACAAGTGTAGCCAGTGCTTAATTCAATAAATTTTCAGCTAAGGCAGAAGAGCCAGATCATTCAGTTACTTCCACAAAAGAATGATGAATTACATGGTTTTTCATGGATTTTCAGTCCTGTGTTCAATTATATCCTACATTTCAGATAGTCATAAGATAAAAAATGTTAAATATAATTCCACATTTAAAATAAACAGTTACAGTAAAATATCTCACTTTTCAAAAGAATGCACATTGTTACATTTAAGGGTATTTACATTGCCAAGTTAACTGTTCTTCATTTTGGATTGTAGTAGACACTAAATTTTTTGGGCTCACGGGTTTTTTAACTGGAGTGGAAATTGCACTGAACTTGGACAGAGATGCTTATCTGTTTTTGTAGGAATTGCATATGGAAATACAGTGAATCTGAATACCCGTGAAATATTAGAAGGTTTTATAGAACATCACATGAAAAATATAGAACATCATACAAAAAATATACATACATAGGAAGATGAGGACCACAAATGAAGGAGCAAGCACAGTCATTTGACGGTGTAATCAGAATTAAGACAAAAGAAAAGGCAGTGTGGAAGATTGATTTAGGCAGAACTTTCAGGCTTAAAGGGAGTATTGTGAAAGAGCATATCAAATTTTGTTGCTTTGCTTTATCCTTTTTTTTTTTTTTAATTCAAGAATTTCCTTCTGAGATACAGCTGGAAGCAAGGTTGTGGGCAGATTTTTCCAACAAGGACCTGAGTCCTTATCAGTCATTTACTTAAAAAAAAAAAAAGAAGAAATCAAAGGCCAGAGTTGAAGCTAGGAGCTTACACACGAATTGGAAGAGCAGGGGTTCAGCTCATTTCAAGGAGGAGCACAGTCGTGGTCCTCAAGAAGAAGCCTCAGCACTGTGGGAAAGCAGAGCAAGGTGCTGTTTACTCTGAGTGAAGAAATTGAAATGTGGTTCATAAACAGCATTAGGATGAGACTATTTCTGTCGTCTTATGATGTGATGAGAAGGTCTAATGTCTTTGGTATGCTAATGAGTATTCATTCATTATAGCAGAGACCAAACCTGAGAGGCTGAGTGCCAGACACATCTGGCGCTGTGTGGGTTCACAACATGACGCCTGACAAGAAGAATATGCCAGTCTTCTCTTAATGTTTTACTTGCTTTCCCATGGCACTAGAGAAGAGTTTAAGAGCAGTCATGGTGGGAGAAGTGGTGGCAGTAGCAGCTCAAAGGCCACCTTGGGAAAAGGGAGAGATAAAGGGAACTGTGTGGTTGAAAAGAGAACCTTCTCCTCTGCTTATCCTTTCTGGGGAACAGGGAATCTGTCCAGGGAAGGCTTTGGGGTGATATTTGAGGCTGGAAGAAGCTGGTTCTCAGATCTCCTCTCATTGCCCCTGAAGGGTTGTTCTGGAAAAAGGGGGTAATGAAATCCTGCTCTTCCAAGGGAGAAAGGAAGGTTTCCCAAAATGGCCCTTTGAAATATGCTCATGACCCTGAAGCGTTTGGGAAGTGGGTGGTGGTGTTTTATTGTGGGAGAAGACAACCTCTCCAGTCCTTTGCTGGAGGCTCCTTCCCCTCCATGCTCTTTGTGCTCAGCAGGGAAAGAGACTTTAGTGAAAACTGCACAGGACCAGCATTGTGAGCCAGCTGCAGGCAGAGCTACAGCTTACCTAACCATGGAGTAGCTATGTTTTTCTCTTCACTCTTAATACTGCTTTGTTATCAATAATTATGTTCTATCTCTGAGTCTTAAGACTCACCACAGCTTTAAACATATCAAAGTAGCTGTACATTTTAACTGGATTTCTGTTAAGGATTGTTTTCCTATTGTACAAGTCTGTGTACACACCGTTACAGCTGGGCTCTCCATCTTCCCAAAGAAACTCTTCTGCTGCTCTGCTCAAAATCCTGTTTGTGTGCGAGGGGGAATCACCTCCTGTACAAAGACAAGAAGTTACTGTTAGTACAGCAGTAATACCTGCTTCCTCCTGATCCTGACACTTATTAAGCATTTGGGCCCATGGCATCCTCTGGGTACAACCAGAGCTGCAGCAAATCTTGTATGCAGGGACAATGTCCAGAGGGAAGAGGGGCCGGGATTTTGATGGAGGCCTGGGATGGCTGGGACTGCCAGGAGCAGGGAGCTGAGGCGAGGTCAGGCTGTCACCACTCCTGCCTCTGCCCCTTCACTTCCTTGGAGTCCTGCAGCACTCCCTCAAGTGTCCAGGGTGCTGTAAATCAGGAGCCTCTACCCATTCCCATCTGCTCCAAACACAACCTTTGCCTCTCCCAAGACTGGGGTGCAGGGCCTCCTCTTGTGCTGCACTGGTGGGTCTGCTCCCTGGGACTTTGGGAGGCTCCTCAGAGCCCCGTGCTGGGACACCCAGGGTTTATGCCACGCACATGCCTGCTGCCAGCTTGTGAGCTGCCTTGCTACACGCGGCAGGAATCTCTGTTGCTGTCTCTACTTCTGCAGGCACAGACACCACATTTCTGCCTGTGGATTAGTCCCTTTAAGTGACGCCTTCCTGCCTAATACAACACTTACCTTCCCTGCCACAACTCATTGCATTTTTCCTCAATTGATTTGTAAACTTTCTGGAGTTGCTGAGGCACATATTAATATTTAATGTAAACCTGGGGTAGCCCTATGGGATGACGATGTCCAGTGTGTTTGAGCAGAGGGTGGCACATTCTCTGCACGTTACAGTTATCCCCTGTTGGACATGATACAAATCCCATAGCCCTTGTTTATTTATTTTTAGCGTCTTCAGAGAATGCAAATTGAATATATGTTGTGGGAGAACTGTATTATTGAAAATTCCCCATGAGGTGGGCTGTTGACCTGCAAGCAGGGTGGATGCCTATGTCCCGCATGGGGTCATTCCAGCTGAAGTGGTAAAAAGTAGAGTCCTCAGAGCCTGCAGGTAAGGACCTGTCAGTGTCAGCTGCTTGATACTGGAGAGGATGAACCACTCCTTACCTCTGCTGAGGTGAAGGATAAAGGCTATCTGCCATATCTTGCCCCTTCGGTCTGTGAAAGAGGGAAAATAAAAAGCACACCTAGCCTCTTCTGGTAGTTCAGTTTAGGGTTATGGTTTTGATGAAAAAAATAATGTAGTCAACCTGAGCAAGTTAAAAATTGATTCAGTGATAAGTATCCATTTGTTTACAAACCGGTCTGTTTTACAGTTAAATCCATCTGCAGAGTGAGCTTTGACTGTCAATTACTCTTTTTCAGCAAATCAGTCTTGGTTCCTCTGTTACTGTCACGGTGTGAGGATGGAACCCTGGGAAGGCAAGAGAGCACATCTCAGAAATACTGATACACAAATTGTATTATAAAATATGGTTGTTCATCAGTTTGAAAGATTTAAGAGCACTTTTCCAGCATCCTAGCTGAACCTTGTAATTTCTACAGATAAATATTGCTGTTGTTGCCATAGAAGCCTTCAATTCTTTATCAACTCCCGCTTTGGGTTTTTCTCTGTGGCAGGCTTTGGGCTGAGTGGAAACACATGAGTATATGTTAACAGGAAACTGAGGAACACTGTGTAACACACTGTGGAGTGCTGCCCTTCCAGTACTGGTTCCAGGTTCCATTAGTTTAAATTTTTCTAGACCCAACTATTGAATCCAGTGAAGTCATATCTGCACTTCCTCCAGCTACTGCAATGGTACTCTGGAGCTACAAACTTTTTTTGTAGATGAAGAAAAACATCTTGATGCCTGCAGAGTGTGTTTTCATATAAATGTACACAAATATATTGGTGTTAATTCCAGATACCTGTTTATTCTTAATATTACTTTGAGAGGGTGAGTCTGGGAGGAGTGGGAGAAGATTTCCAGTTCTTTTTCCCTTTTTTCTATCACTGGTACAGGCTGCTTATTACGGATGCTGTACTGCAGCTGTGTTCTGTGCCAATTAACCTGCCAGCTTCTCTAAATGAAGCTTGTACAAATGTTGCCGTGCATGACCACCAAATGTCACTGTACCTCAGCACATTCAACTGAGAGCTGGCTGGTTTATGTTTCCTTTATTATAGCATTAAATTGATTATTTATACATTGATTATTAGAGCAAGTTCATCAGTTTAATGCTGTAATGAACTTGACATTGGATATAGTTTTAAACATGTCAAAGTTTAAAAATATGCATATGGGTGGACCTTTCTGAATTGCAGGATTGTGAACCAGGCAGAGAGCAAAAACTGCAAGGTATGTGTGACATTTAATGGCCATATTAAAATCCTTAATAATAAATGACGAGGTAATTAAGGTGGAAAAAAAAATCCCAACAAAAGTGGTTTAAGCAATTACAATAATGTTATGGAAGTAAAAGAACACATCCAGCTTGAGGAGGGGGAATATCAGATTGTCCAAGTAAATTGATTATTCAGATTATCAATTTCTCATTTAAGTAGCTCCAGCTGTATAATGTAAAATATGAACTGGCACGTCTGTCCATTTTAAGAGAATTATAAACTCCATTGTGTGATGCAGAAATGTATCTACAGGTGATGCAGGTACCACGGATAGAGAATAGACTCACATGGATGAGGAAAAAGGGAATGAGGTTGCTGTTTTGTGGAAAATCTGTGCCAGACCCAGATTACTGGAGACTAAACCCGGACCTAAGGGGTTAGTGTAGAGATAGGAAGGTTATATTTGTCATAATTGTATATTTATAAGATTAAAAAAAATCTTATGAGTTGTTTATCCCACTCACCTCCCTTCCACTCCCCCTTTTGTTTCCTTCTGTATTTCAATTTTTCCGTTATTTGACGTTCATGTTGTTCCTTAACATGCCTCACACACCTGTGCAGGCAGACAGAAGCTGTACTGTCCATCTTTATGTGTGAAAGCATTTGCACAAACTTTTTCAGAACACGGCTAAACCACACTTCTAACCCTCTCCAGGTGAACGCAGTAACATTTTATTGCACATCTCAAAATGCCTGCAACGGGGAAACTAAAATTCTGCTGGAGATCATAAAAGTTAAAACCCTTACCTTTATGATGAACTACAGTGCCCAAAGGAAAACATCCAGAGAATTTACCTGTTCTCTTCCTCCTTCCCTGCTGCACTTGTACACTCTTTTTGTCCTTCAGAAGCAGAGGGGGCTCAGACAGGAGCTCCTTAGCCTGTTAAAATGCAAGAGGTACACGGCACAAAGGCTTTTGATGGATAGCTCAGGAAAGAGATAATCTGGGTACTTAATTTGTTTCTATAGCAATTAGTTTTAAAAAATGCATAAACCATTAAGGCTAAATTTTTCTCAGCATAATTGCTTTTAAAACATGTACCAGCAAAAGATTATCCTGCTTTGTCTTGACACCCTTGCAGTTAGATTCCTGTGCATTATACACAGTGGTTTCCTTTCTGAGTCTCTCACTCATTATTAACTCTTCAGTTTAGAGCAGCTGATGGTGGGAATGTGGAAAATGTCCTCTCACTCTTCCCTATCAACGCTCCTCAGCCATCCTGCACCCACCATCAGCTCTGCAGCCATGGTGGGACTTTAGCAAGCGTGAATCCTGCTATGTTTGAGGTGTGTGGCTTTCTAAGAGCTCTGGTAACAGTGCCAGTCATTCCCAAAGGGTTGCAGCCAAAGCCCCGTGAAGTCAGCAGGCACCTTGCAGTTGCCTTCTGGATGGTTTGGATGAGACTTTTCCTGCTCTCCTATCCTAATATCCCTACCCTGGTCTGGTGAAAATTGTACAGCGACAACCCAGAAGGAACCACGTTGGTCTGATGAAAAAATCTGGAAAAATACTGCTAAAAAGTTCTTTTATTTCCCTTGGGAGTTTTTGTGAGGGTGAGGGCAAAGGGAGTAAGCAAAATAAACTGTCTGCATTTTATATGGTTAAATAATCATTCATATTGATTCTCAGAGCATTTATGTTCAGCAGAAGTGGAGTACATTACCACTGTTTTATCAGAAGGTGGGAATAAAAAGCAGGAGAAACTTGTCATCACTACTTTGCTACTCCCAGCTGAGCATCTCCTGGGAGCCTGGTGAGATTGGAGTATGGGAGGAAGCTAAACACACTGACATGGGTTTCTCCTGATCAGTGGATGATCTCATCCTGGCTGGTGACAAGGTTGAGTGCTGTGTGGAACAGTAAATGTTTAGCAGAAGAGAAGGAAGAACAAGCAGTTTTAACAGTTATTAAGTGGTTCGGAAAAAACTTACTGTACGTTACTTGATCTTTTTCCTTCAGTGGCTGCCTTGTCTCATTCCATGTCTGTTTCATTCCTCTTAGTTTTAAAATAGTTTTGAAATTTTACAATACATTCAATGGAGAAGAAAAAACAGCTGCTTCACTTCCTTCTCTCCTGCTGTTGTCTACATTCCATTCCTCCTTGTTACTAGTGAGGAGTCAGGTCCTTTTCCACCCTGATGGGTAGGTAGGACACGGCTACCTCACAGTGCTGGCCTCTATGTGACTGCATTGGTTTTCCATCGCCATCCTCCCCACCACATCTGGGTGTTTTTGAGAGACTGTATTTGTCAGGTCTTATGGATGGGAGGTTGCTAGAAAATATTTAGAAGTGAAAATGTCTATAATGTCTGGGGGAAAGCCTGCTCCTTCACTCTTCTTGTTACCCATGGGCAGAAGTGCCTTCTGGTTGGTATCTGCAATGGTGAATCACATGGGCTCTTTAAATGAATCCATTTTCCAGGCTACGTGTGGCAGCACCACTGCAGAGTAAATGGAGACCTTGGCTCCCTCTGCTATGTGCAATCAGTGACGTTTTTAAACAGTCTCGATGGAAGCAAACTGCCTTCCCCCTTGGCAGTGTTAGGGCTGCTGGCACCTGCCTGGTTGTGTAAAGCCACATGGGATGCAGAGGTGGAGCTTTCCTGAGCGGGATGTCTCCTTCTGTGCAACACACTTGACGTGGCTGCCGTTGTGCATCCGTCTCCTGACATAAAAAATAAACTTTTAATCTGATTTTGCATTGGTCTAGAAAAAAAGATTGTACCTGATCTGGCAGAGAAATTATCAGAGTTGATCTGTTTGGTCCTGCTTATGGGAAGTAACCTTAATGTTCTGTGCAGGAGGAGTCTTTAGTTGGTGTTTCTGAGGACACTTCTTCAGAATGAGTAGGAAGAAGTTTTTTGGATTCATTGGGTAAATTAATCTACCAGTGTTTCATCTTCAAATGCAAGTAAGCCCCTTTCTTTAGTGTTTATATAGACACTTCTGCCTGTATAAGAGATTGAAACGCTGCCTCTTCAAGAGATTGAAGGTCTCTGACAGCAGCAATCCGTGGTATAAAAAATGAAATATGGTTTTCAAGACTCATCCATCCCTAAGCTTCTCTCAGTGACATCCCTGCTCTCTCTATAGGAAGCATCTCTTGATGAACACATTTTTTCTCCTGCTGTCGACAGCTCTGTTTTCTGCCAAAATTTTATTTTCAGGAAACTTACTATTTTGAGCTCTTAATCCTGATGAAAACTAATGAGATAAACTGATGCTCCTTATTTGATGGGCGTTCAAAATGTGTAACCTCCTGCTTTATTCATGTCTAGTCCTCCCAGAAATCAATACCATAAGCCAAGGAATTATGGCCACCTCTGGCTGTGTTTGTACCGTGATCTTGTCCTAAAGTCTGCTCAGCTGCACTGGATTGACCGTGCTGATTTGCCAGAGCCACAGGGGCTCAGGGTAAGCTCTTCTCGTGACACCAGTCAGTTCAGGAAGGCAAAATAGCCAGACTGTCAGAGGGGGACAGTGATTTTCAGTCATGCTGGGAGCCCCCAGTGGGCTCTCTGTCCCGCTGCCCCAGAGGTGTCCTCAGAGAGGGGGTGGAGGGAGGGCAGTAAAAGGATTTGTTCTGTCTGCTACAGCTTTGAGTAGAGGTCCTTGAAGACGCCCTAATTTGCATGTTAATCTATATTGGTCTATCATTTTAATGGCTTAGGTTTGTGTTCACAGGTGAGTGAGGTCTTATGCACAACAGGGATGTATAAATACAGATTGGTAATGTGTAGTAAAAAAGGAATATAAAATCATGAGTCGGGTTTATTTCAATAACAAAAATGACAGAGACCATTGGGACAAATTCCACACTTATGTTTGAATGGTCCCTTTATCAGCTTTTGAGAATTCACTCAGTGCACAGCACCATTTTCTGTCTCATTCATGAGGACTTGATAGCACGAGGGGTAACAGATTTGCTCCTACAAAAATTAGTAACAGCCCCTGGATTTCCTTTGGATTCCCTCCTCTCAGAGGAGGGTTCTGCACAGCCACGCTGAGGGATGCAGTGGCACAGAGCTTGCCACGTGCTGTCAATAGCACGGACGTGAGGCCTCGGCGTTGGATTCTCTGCTCTCTGCCATCTGCTGTAGGTGTTTCAGGAGGCAAAATCGTCAAAGCAGAAACTGCTTCACCCAAAATGTTTACAATGCTGAAGTGGTGCTGTGTGTTACGGTCTCCAGGAATCTAAATTAGCTTTCAGATGGAATATACAGGAAACCTTCCAAAAAAGCAGAATTCTTTCCAGTACCACATGACGATCACTGCTTTAGGGTAGATTTGGGAATTTAGGCTGCTGAACTCTGATGTATAAGTGTAACACTCCTATTTTGTTAGCAGTTTGCCTAGTGTAAGTTTCCAATTTAGTTCCCTTGTCTTATTTGCAGATGCAAATTCCCACTTGGGAAAGCAGTGGAAATAGTGGGAAGAAGATCTCGCTCAGCACATGCACACCCACAGCTTACATGTGCAAAATGATTATCCTTGGTAGATTAGCTCCTGGATTTCTTGCACACAACTTTCATCTTAGGCTACAAAGTACTGTATTTCAGTCCAGCGTCCAGAAGCAAAATGTTTCATGGTACCCTGAGGTTTTGCTTTGCTGAGTAAGTCTTCGAGAGCACAGCAGCATATATGGCACTTCAGGAAGCAATATAGATTCTCAAGGTTTAATGCAGGAAGAACCATTATTCTGTCTTTCTCTTTATGCCCCTCAGTTATCTTACTGTCATTTACCAGATAAGTGGACTTGGATTCAAATAACGGGATTATTTAGAAGATGAGATTGTCTAGAGAACATGTTTCTGTGGTCAGGAGATACTTTCTGTTCCAATACCACATAGGATTTGGTGACAAGGTGACATTTTTAGAGATGCTAATACCGCTTTCTTAGGTCAAGTAATCAGGGAAGCTGAGGCAGGAAAATCAGCTGGTGGTTTAGTTGTGAGTAGTTTATTGATTCTTGCATATGATTCAGCTGTAGAAGAGCCCACCTATATCAGTGAACATACAACACTTCTATGCATAGAAATGTTTTAAAGATGCTCTAATAGATGCCTGGAGTAAATGCCTTGTTTAAAAAAAACCAAACCAAACCAAACCAAAACTTGTTTCGAAGGGAAAAAACAGCCCTCCAGGTAAAAGAGCAATAAAGGGATAATAACGATGTACTTTAAAATGTGAAAAATATGCAAGAATAGGAAAAGTGCAAAATTTTTTTTAAATGTTCCGGTAGCTGAAATGTAAAGAAATTTCAAGACGTGGTTTGCTGAAGGCCTAAAAGCTGATGATGGAAAGCTTCCCAAATCCTGGCGAGGCAGAGAGCCTGCAGGATGCCCGTGGGGCTGGGGTAGGAGTGGAGGAAGGGCTGTAAGGGAGCATCACGGACAGGTGCAATGAATCTCTGCATAAGAGTTCATGGCAGAGATGGGACCATGCTGAGACCTCAGCAGAAACGTTTTTAAAGCAAATCAATAAAATTTACAGTTACAAATTGCCAGGCTCAGATGTTTGTGCCCTAAAGCTCTCTGAGGATCTGAAGTGTAAAACTGATGAACTATTTCTGGCAGTATGTAGTGTTTAAATACATCTTAGTAGCAGAGAGGGGAGAGGCAAATGATGCCAGTCGTTAAAAGCCCATAAGTAGGAGGGTGGATGTTTTGCAGGAAGCCTGATTTCTGCATCCAACGTGGAAACCGGAGCTGTGGAAAGAAAGGGGTGGAAAAACTCACGGTTTGTGAGTAGGAAAGAAGTGCCATGAATTTTTCAGAAACACCTTCTGCAGTAAGAGCCAAGGTATGTGCACAGGACTGTTCTGCCATGCATCACATGTGGATTTTTCAGCAAGGCTCTTAACCAAATTCTATTACTGACTTGAACTTTTATGTCATAAAAGCATTAGTAATAAAACGACATAAAAGATGGGAAACAAAGGTGGGAATTAATTATTGAGTTATTCCAGGAGAAACAGTGTTGGAATCTGTTCTACTTGAGATGTTCACAAACGAAGGAGAAAGACACAAAAAACAAAGCCAAGAAAAAAACTCAGCTGATCATGCAAAGTTGCTTTGTTCTGACAAGCCCAAAGCTGACTGCCAACATGTACAGAAGAATCCTGCAGTCCTGGATGACTGGGCAATAAAACTGCAGACAAAATTCAGTAGCAATAATGCAAATTAGTGCATAGAGGGGAGAAATTGTTCTGTTTTTGTGCATTTGTCTATTTTAACTGCACTATTACTATGCAAGGGAGAGACCATGAAATCATTCTGGGTTGTTCTCTGGCTACTACATGAAGTTCAACAGCAAGAACGACAAGTAAAACATCAGGGATTATGGAGGACACATAAAGAATAAGAAAGAAAGCATTATTATGCTGTTGTAGAGATCAGATTTTTAGAAAGCCATCCAAATATCTTGAATAGTGTGTGTATTGTTATTCTCTCTCAAAAAAGATGAGATTGAAATGGAAACACTGGTAATCAGAAACTGTGAATATTTACTTTATTAATATGATGCACAGAACAAGACATCTTTCTTCCCAACATCTAAATCCTGAGACATGAATCAGTAAAGATTTGCTAGAAATGTTTCCCAGAAAGTATGTTCGTCAGAATTGGCCAACTGAGTAAATAATATTCAGTTGTTATGACCATTGTTAATTTAAGTGAAAATTCAGAGAAAGTTGGTCTAAGAAGGTTGAACATTGTTCCAGGGAGAGATCATGCATTTTTAGCCAAAAATCATTTTTCAATTAGTGCGTTTTTTATCAAAATGTTCCACCAGAGAGGCATGAAGGATACATGATCGGTAAGTGAGGAGAACTGGCACAGCTGGCATTACATGAAGAGTAAATGATTTGTTAAAGATGAAAGGAAAGACTTGATTTGAGAGGTGTTGTAGCCTACCAATTGTGGCATCCTTCCATCACCTTCTAATGGGCCGCTCCATTTTCCTTGCTGGTTTTTTTGTTCCTCAAACACTGTCTTTCAGCTCCTGCTAAGTCAGGCACATGCCAAGTGATACAGTGATGCTGCTCCCTGGAGTGTCACTGTTAGAGGGTCTAATCCCTTGTGTAACATCACAGTAAATGTCAGACTACTTCACTGACATCCAACGACGTTCCCAGTGCTTTATATTCTCATGTAATTTCCATATCTTTCAACACTGTGCCGTGCTAAAGTCTGACTTTTATATCAAAATAAAACAGGAATACAAAAGCAGCAGAGCAGTCGTTGTTCTATACAATGCCAGATAAGCTAACTGAAATTAATTAAACTTGGCTTTAATTAAAGTTTATATAAGCCAATAAAAATCTAGGTTATGAAACATTGTTTAATACCATGTGGGTTTTTTTTTTTAATTTCATTGTATTGATTTGCATGGTATGACTTAGAAGGAATCCCCAGTTCTACTATGGAATTATACGATAAACTGCACATAGATGAGGCAAATTAGAAGTTAATACAACATTAAATAATTGCAAAAGCTTTCCATTCCGTAAAAATAAAACTGAAAAATGCTAGAGCATGGTCTAAACTGCCTCTTTCATCATGCTGTTAATACATTATTAAAGTGGTAATTTTTCAAGTACTTAACTGAATAGCACCTATCCATTATAGAACAATAAATGAATTGAGGAAAACGAGATATAGAACCAAAGATTTTTCAAATGAACGATAAAAGGTCGGTTTATAAGCGAGTAAAAGTAAAATAGACATGGTCTGTGATATTTGGACAAAATATAATCACCTAGAAATGTGAAGTGCCATTAATTTGCTAGGACTCTTGATCTGAAGCCCTGCTGAAACAGAACTTATTTACCTCTCAAAGTAATGAGAGACCTGATGTTTTCCAGACAAAGCAGGTATTTCCATAATTCCAGTTCAGTCGCTGCTTATCCAGTGTGCCAGAATTTGTCTGTTTTCATGGTGGTGTCTCTCTGACACGTGACTTGCAGAGTCACCGTCAGATGGGGTTGACTTGGAAGTGTAACATGGGTCAGAATTCAGCTTCTTAATTAAGAAAACAGTAGGTTGGGTGACTGGGCGTTTCTGTCCAGCTGAAAACATATATAATTTTGAAAAGGCTTGAGGTAAAAAGTATTATAAGATAAAATGCATTTTTTACTCCTGGAAAAATGAAGGGCAGGCGCCCAGTTTACTCCTTCCATGAATCCTAAAAATGAAAATTAAAAATTACTGAAGATGAAAGCAAAAAGACAAAAGTTTTAATTTTACATGTGCTTAAAAAGAGCCAGCTGTTGAAAGGTTTTCTCTTAAAACCAGATATCTTTTATTTCATACCTTATGTTTCTTCAGAGATGAAAAGTGACATGTTTTTGCCTTGGATCATTTCCTGAAGACCGAAGTGATCAGGATAAAGTTATGCAAAAGACTTTTTCAAAAGGGCTGAGCTTTGGTCTGGGTAAAGGCAGTTCTACAAAAAGTATTCCTGGAACTGCTCTGAATGAAATAATGACCAAAGAAGGTGCTCAGGTGTATACATATCATCATTCATAGGTGGTTTAGATCCTGTCAGACATGTGGGCAGCTGTCGCTGTTGAACCACTGGCAGAGCGAAAGAACCAGATGAGTTCGGATGAGGCAGAAAATCTGAATTTATTATTTAATTCTAAAACTTGTATAGACTTTCCAAAGGTCGTCCGGATTGGGTCAATTCATAACTTCCCCCTAGGCCGATAGGCCAGGTAGAATGTCCATCCTTCCAGAGACAGTTTTCAATAACATCCAAGCTTTTATCTCTATTTACAAAACATAGAAGGAAGAAGAGAAAAGTTCACATGGGAAAGGTCTGTGTTACGACAGGCAGCGTGCAGCAGGAATGGCTTGTGGCAGCAGAAGGCCATGGGGCTAATTCTGGTCCTGGAAAAGTGCACTTAGCCTGCTCTGGGAGCTCTTTGGCCAACTCTGCAGTGGGTTTGCAGCTCCCACTGTGATACAAACAACACAGACAGTGCTCTATGAAACCTTAACTAATGTGTCACAGCTGTCAAACTGGTGTGTTGGTATCTACTTTCAGCATTATTTCATTTAAAGCAATTTTAGGAATGTCAGTTTCCTGTGTCCTACGGCATTTTAAGACATAGGAAATGTGCTTACCATTACAGGATACATAACCTGTTTTCCTGAGCTTTGCAAGAGAGAACCAGCTTCCTTTTTTGCTGAGAGCTTCCCCATGGTTCCTTAATTTAAAAAAAATGACAAGCTAAAGCCTTGGAGAAAATGCATCTTGGATATGTGTTCTCCTTCTGATCTGTACCTGAGGACAAGGCAGCACTGAAATCCACATCGGAGCACAGCCACAGCCCTGCAGGTGAGTGGGTGACTTAAACCCTAACAGGAGAGCATGCCGTGAAATTGCTACCTTTATGTATTTATACATGTCAAGAAAGAGAGGAATGCGTTTCATCAGAGGTACTTTAAGGAAAGTGGAGCTTGGTATTTTGTAGATTGTAAGATAGCAGCATTGTGGGTAGTGCTATTGCTACTGGATACATCATAGTAAATCAAGGATTTTCACTAATGCATCAAAAGTGGAAAAAAAACCAACAAACCCCTTAGATTAAGATATTTTTTTAAATCATTAAAAAGTCAGATGTGTTTCTTAACAATGGGAGAATGGTTATAGTTTCTTGATGTCTGTGCCAAGATAAAATTTTACAGCTTCTTACATAAATTTAAAACACGATTGCAAAACTCTTGACTTTAGTCCTCTTCTCAGTTTCTCAGGGAAAGGCTTGGTTATAAAAGCAGTGGAAATCACCCTGTTTCATTGTTGCCTTCCTATCTAATGACAGTTTGGAGCCTGAAATTAGGCTGGCTGAAGATACCACCCAGCTCAAAAGTTGTACAAGTCATTGAAGGTTCTTTCTTTTCATTTATTTTTTCCCAGAAATAGAATAGAAGTCTTTGATTCTGTAAAATTTTAGGATGCAGGGTTGCAATCTGTCATAAAATGGCCTTCAAACTTGCCCCCCCTCCCCAGCAGGCAGCTCGGGAACCTGGATGAGCCTGATCTCTCTGTGCTCAATTGAGGAATGGCCGGCTAAATTAAACCCTGCCTTTTGCAAGTGTAACTCAGGGATGCAAGCAAGAGGCAAATCTGAAATTGCCTAAGGAAACTAGAAAGTGGCAGCCCTAGAGGGAATTGAAGTTCAAAAAGGCCACGATGATACAATAAATTGTTCCAACCCCTGGTTTTCTGTACAGAACCATCCTCAGAACTCTCTCAACCTGCATCTAACAAAAGTAACAAAACCAATTAATTACATTATATATTTTAGAGGTTTTAGATATCCTTAGAACTCTTTGTAGAATAAGATTCGTGTGTGAAACCCCAAATTCAGTCTGCCTAAATACGTTCCCCACTGCATCCAGTTCTTGCCCATTTTTTTCACATACAACCTTAGGGAGATTTCTAGTACAGAAACTGCAACCACTTGTGAATTATGAATATTTTCTTTATTCTCCTGCTCATTTAAAATATTCTCTCAAGCAGTTCATAATGTTTATTTGGTTTTGTTTTGATTATTAAAGTTTCTAACATTTGAATACTTCAGAGAATGGGTAAAGCTGTTTTCTCAGTGCAGTGAGAGAGCATAAATTAAATGAGATGTGGAGAGTTTATCTTTTGCTTTGTGAATCAGTTCATTTGCAGTGGCTGAATTAGTTCATTTTGCATGTTGATAGAATGTCTTGTTCAATCTTGGAAACCACACACAGTATCTTTTTAATTTATAAAAGGTGGCTTGTGCTGTACACATCATTAGTTTGAGTGGAAGATGGTATTGTCACAGGGAAAGGAGCTGGGGACAGATTCTGATTTGGCTTTGCTTTGGATTATACATTTCTGTGTATCTGCCTGTAGAATTTCTATGGATTTTTACTGTAATTCATAAACTTTGCATCAGATTTAACTCATTACAATATTCCTACCCAGGATCCTCCAGAAATATACCTCTTCACATTTCCCTTAAGTTTGATTGAGTCAGTCATTACCAAAGTAGACAATATTTCTAGTTCTAGGTATTTGAAGAGATCCTGAGAATTGTGACGTGCAAAGCATACTTAGAAAAAAAAAATCAAAATTACTTAACTAAATAATTTTGACCTAGTTGTGTTATCCTTTTAAAAAATACCTTTATATATCTATATCTTTTCACTTGTATGTATCTCCTCTATATAAATATATTCTGTCTGTCTATCTATCCATCTATCTATCTATCTATCTATCTAATCTCCTAGTTATTTGATCTAGTCAGTGTTGTTATCTGTGTCAAATGTGGGCAATTGTAGTTGATGTAGCAAAGAAAGTGTTTTACAGTTTTCCTGATGTCCTTTGCCTTTGTTTTTCGCTTTATTTGTCCTTTGAAGCTGGGAACTGCATCATCCTCTCTGACCTGCTGACACAAAATTTACTGACAGTCTTCCTAAAGGAAAGGGTGATGGATAACAAGAGTAGGAGAAGGTGTAAGTTTGATGGATGACTTGGGTCTCAAAAGCCCGTGATCACTCCAGCAATTGCCTTTGTCCATTCGAGTTATTCAGGAATCATGTTAGTCCTTTCCTTTTCTCAAAACTAACAAATCTGTAGTAATCAATCTAATAAGTTTGTATTGTGACAAATGTGCATCCAGGTAGTGTGCTGGAGGTGGGACTGGGCCGGCTGGGCTGGGGCTATGTCACAGAAAGAAAAAAGGTGTCCTTTGCAGCTTTTGATCTCCAGTCTCATGCTCCCCATTATGTGCTCTTGTGGTTGTCACGGGCGTTTTACACAGGCACGGAAGGCAAATCACATGTTCCACAACTCTTTCTAGAAGATGCTTCTGATGGAGGTTTGTGCCAGTCCTAATAGGAATACTCATGAAATCCTTTTTTTTTTTTCTTTTCAACAGAATTGATTTGAATTTGCCCGCTTAAATATCTAAAACAGTCACTTGATAATTTAAAGAATGCAGCATGAGGGACCAAAGCCTCTGGTTTCTGTCTTTCTGAGGGATCTCTCCTCCCTGGGATGTGTAAATTCTTGCTCCTTATTCACCTTTCTTTCCCACTGACTCTTGAATTACTTTTCATTTGTTGCTGTAACTTCGCAGCAATAGCTGGAACTCGTTCGTACAGCTGCCCACTGATCGTGCAGGGCACTGGAAGGCAGCCAGGGAGTGCAGAGGAGCATCTCTGCCTGCCCAGGGTCGTTCTGCAGGGGCTCATGAGGCTCAGGGCATGAGAGTGAGGTCTGAGGTACAGAGTTCCTGCTCTGCTTCAGCATTAGGGTTTACTGGGGAGTTTCTGTCCAGCTTCTTGTAGGCCCACAAGTGCAGAGAAGTTTCTTTCAGCAGCATTCAGAAGTGGTTTATGTTCTGCAGTGAGATGTTTGAGGTGCAAGGCATTCACCTGGTCGTGGTGGAGGCCCCACTCACAGCTCTGCCCTGCTCACACTTGGTGTGGAGCACAGAGGTGCTTGGTGCTTTGCTTCCTGAGCTGCCTGGAGAGCCTGCAGCAGCTCGTTAGTGGGGTGCGTACAGAACATCAGGCCCTTGCCTGGAAACCAAGTGTAGTGTTTGTGCATATGTTAAAGAAATAAAACTTCCTGCCTTTTTACTGAGGTTTACTTATGCTAAAAATGGGGGCAAGTCTGTTGCCTGGGCATGGAGCAAGTCTCTAGGAGCATAAAACACATTAAAATATTACTTTGTCAGAAGGCATCCAGCAAGGCCACGCAGGAAGGGGAAGGGTAGAGGTACAGGCACAGAGCTTTGCACGTTAGAGCTGCTCAGGTTCTCACCTGGAAACTTCCTGTGGGTCTCTGTGACCCTCCTGACCTGTAATAGCAGGAGATCTATGCAGAGCAAGTATTTCCTCCAACACAAGCACCATGGTGTTAATGCAGGTCCTTCCCCATTTCTGTCATCAGAGCAAGAGTTCCCCATCCAAGCTGCCTCTGTCCCTGAGCCTGTCCTTGCACTCTGTGACCTAAACACTCGTGGCTTGTGACCCCCAAGCTCATGGGGGTCTGTTCTCCTGAAATAGCCTGACTTGTCTGAGAGCTGTGGTACTGCCATGGAAGTGCCAGTGGCTTAATTGTGATCTTCAATACAGTAAATGGCAACAACTTCTTTCCATTTTTTTGGTTTCTCAGCTCTCCCCCCCTGTCTCTGGGAAAAAAGGGAAATTCAGAGGTGACTGCATGCAAAGATCAGGCTGGGAGATATGGGGAGGCCAGTGCAGAGGTCACTGGTCATGGCAGTGCCAGTCACACGAGAGGAAAATAGCAGAAACCCAGGCTCGAGAGTGAAAGAGATGATTCACAATGCTTCTGAAGGCTGCATGGCAGGAATGTGATAGGAGAGGCGAGAATGTGCTGGACAGATGCAGCTCTTCACCCGAGCCTGTGTGAAGCCGTTGCTGAATCTGGGAAGTGCTAAGGAAATTCAAAGGCGCATCCATCACCCGAGAGCAGGGCTCTGTGCTGAGCAGAGTGTGCTGGGTGGTGGCTGAGAATGGACTGAGCTTTCTGTGATGTGAGCTGGATACACAGGAATTCAGCCTTTACTGTTACACAGCTCTTCCCCTTTCTTTTCCTAATTCCACCTCTGCTTTCTGTGCTCAGACTAAAATTCTCACTCAAAAATATAGTAAGAAAGTCATGGTTACTTCCATCCCCCCAAAGGCAGATAATGTATGCAGTGAGGAAAATGTCTCAGTTAACAAGCTGACTTCTCCTCTGCTGCTGGCTGCGTCACACAGTGCTTGGGAGTGCAGCAGTGTGAGTGTTACCTTCCCAAATCAAAAGGCATGTCAGGAGTTGAACTTCGGCAATTTTTTTTTTCTTTTCTTTATTTTTTTGTGCCTCATTTTCACTGGTTCAAAACTAATCACCTTCTGACACAGTGTTATTTATTACAGAGGCATAGGATCCCAGAAAATGACTTTTTGCTCTAAAACTGACCCAAGGAATTTATTTAAAAAAAAACTGGAAGAGTATTAGCCCTACATCTGTTTTCTCTCTTTTCTCTTCCTTTTCTCTGAACAATGATCAAAGAAAATCATGATGTTTTATTTTGCCTCACTTCACTTGAGTTTCTTGTACAAGTTTACAGAAACAGCCCCACTCAGAATCTGATTTAATTAGGCTGCATGCAGAAACCACACCTGTTGAGCATAAGTGGTCTTTCTGATGAGCCAGTCAAGGACTATGCTTCCAAAGATACCATTCACCTTTTTGGTCCTTCCCACCTAACCCCTATTTTTAAAAAGGAAATTTTAGAGGTCAGTAGCTGCCGGTTTTCTTAACCAGCCTCCCTAAAGCCCTTTAGATGACCCTCAGCCATGTTTGAAAAGGGGGATGTCAAACATTAATGGAGCCTTTGAATCACACTTGCTGGAGGTAAGCCAGGAGTTAACCTCGATGTATGCTCTGAAAATTGTTATTCCATTTGAATTGTTTCAATAATGGGCAAAATAATTTAACCAGTAAATGTGGAGAAGGTATTTTTCACCCCAAGGATGGAATGCGAGAACTCTTGGAGCTAAAGAGCTGGTGGAGGCTCCTTCCAGACTTGACTGGAGATGACCCTGGACAAGCTGCTCTGCTGGTCCTGCTTCAGGCAGGAGAACTTCCAGGTGTCAGCTAAAATTATTCGGTGCTGCTGTCAGATCTAAGAGGTGTGAACAGTCTGTTAGAATTTTTTGTCTCCCTCATCCCCTTAGACAGGTGTGCATTTCTAGAGCCAGCAGACAAGACCGAAGCAAGGCAAATCCTGTGGCAGTTCCACTGTGATTCAGTGAGCTGCTTTCAGCCCACTGATGACAAGGCACTATTTCTTATTTCCAGTTTCACTGTGAGGAGGAATGAAGCAAAATATTATCATATTTGTGACTTGGAGAGCACTGAAATAGCAACCCAAGGGCAGCAGAAGGGGTTGTTTACAGCCATCTTGCAATGCTGTTCTCCAGGGAGCTGCCGTGTGAAAAATCTGGAAGTGCTGTGCCAGGGCCAAGCATGTCAGTGTTTTAGTGATGGAAACAGGGTCACCCGTGTGCCATCCCCACAGCCCTTCTGTGGAGCACGGGGAAGAGGTGACACACAGCCAGACACTACAGGTTGAGGCAATAGAGCCTGTGGCCACTTTGGGGATGCAGGAAGAAGCAGTGCAGCTCAAGGGAGCGTTCAATATTAAAGAAATACCTAATACCAGTGTTATAATGACATGATCATTAGTGTTTGCCTATCTTTTGGGATTTTAGAGGTGTTTTATGTCTTTAATTGTGTTGCACAGTCAAATGTGAGGCCTCAGTGACTCTCTGGTGTGTTACAATGCATATTGTGGCTTCTGCTGCTCACAAGGCCGATTAGTTGAGGGCTGATAAGCACTGATAGGCACTGTAGGTAAGGTGTAAGTATTAAAATCGGTAGAGATGGCATAACTTAGCCTTCTGATAAATCCACAAATGGAAAGTTTCTGGATGCAGAGCCAGTTTACTGCACACAATGACTGATACGAATCAGCTTTCTCACACTGTACTCTCTGTAAAATTTTAAATGGTTGCGATACTGCAAAGAGGGATTCAGGGAGGCTTGACACACATCCTGGGGTGGGGCTGCTGTGATGGCTTTTGTCTCTCCCACACTCTGCCAATGGCCTTGCTACATGGCTCCATTGACATTGGTGGTGACCTGGGTCACTTCTGTCACCTGAAACTTAGATTTTTCTGGTGTGAAATGGGGTGGGTAATACCCTATGTCCATCTGTCAAGCATGCTGATGTCTGGAACACAAACAAAAAAAAAAAAAGACCAGTCAAATAAAGAAAATGTATGTGATCAATACAAGGTCATCAGTTGCTCTACAAGAAAAATGGACAATCTATGTTCTTTTGCAGAAATACAGAAATTAGTTCAAATTGCAGAGGTTTTCCATTGAGGCTTCTTCAGTGAGTGCTGTGTTTGACTGACAGGTGTAATTTAAAAGAAGAAAGGATGCTATAAATATTTTCAAAGCTAGTATAACTCCATCACTGGGTATAGAGGTCTTTCTGCCTCACAAACTACATCTAAAGATGTATGTCCTCAGGAGACAGTAAGTAAAGTAGTAGTGAAGCTTTTATCTCTCCAAACCATTAAACACAATGACAAAAATAAGGTTTGTTCACATAATATCTTACAAATGGAAAATGGAAGACCACTTAAAATGATGTAGTGCAATATATGCACCCTAGTATGCTAAACCTATGACATTAAATTTACCACTTTTTTTGATTGCTAATTTAGTCAATCAGATGTAATCAGTTTAATTATCAGGAATTCCTGAAATGTTTTAGTGTTTTTGTTGATTGATGTGATGAATGGTATTTTAAAAGGTCGGCTTGTTGCCATAGAAGATGCTCTCACTGAGCATCATCTTTGGTTGAGCTGCTTGCTTTGTGATGCCGTGGTGAATCTGCCCCAAAAGCCTTTGTCACCCTGGAGTGGCTGAATTAGGCAATAGATTCTCAAGATGAAAAACAGAGCTTGCCAAGGAAAAGATGTTATAACTTACCACATGAACAACCAGGTTCAGTCACTCTCACAGGGCGCTTGCTGGTTTTTGTGGGAAGCTCTCCCAATACTTTTGGACTATCATACAACTTGTTTGACAGGCTCAGCCCGAGGAATGAGAGCACAGGAATGTAAGCTTGACTTTCCTAACCAGAACTGACAGCTGCTGGGTGATACCAGGCTAGTCTGCTATGAGCCCGTGAAAGCCCACTGTGGCCGGCCCTTTACTCCCCACCAGATGGTCTGTGCATGGTACAGTCCCCCCCGGACAAAAGACTAAGGAAGACCAATAGATTTCACCAATTGAAATTTAATGAGGAGTGAAGAGAACTAGGTACAGACTTGAAAGATGCTTGCCTGATTTTTTCCATCTTCAAAACGACCTTGCATTTTTAATGGCTGCAGATTAACACCAGAAATGAATCCCAAGTGTCTAATGCACATCAAGGCTGGGTTCAGAAAACATTAAGGGATACCTAGGAAGAGTAATAGATTTTACACAGAGTACAGTAATGATCGTGCAGACAAAAAATTAATGATTTAAGAAAAAGCAGAAATGTTGTTCTCATTCCCAAGGTTAGGGAAAGTAAATCAGAAGTGATTGCTTTCCCCAATTGCTTGTTTTGGGATAAGAAACTTGACATAGCTTTAATGATAAAACATGGAAGGACTTGGGACTGGCATCAACAGTCATGAAATTCAATAACTGCTGGCTTGTGCCAGCAAGGTGCCTTGGCTACATTTTATAGCCAACTCCTGTTGTAGGGCTTCTGTCCTTTAGAGAATTCCTGGGGAATATTGAATTATTAATATGGAAACACAGATGTGTCTGCTGTGATGAAACATTATTCTTCAAGCTCCACTGAACAAAATGCTTCAACTTCAGAGTAGGAAGAGGTAGACAAGGCAGAGGAACCATCCACTGGTGCATTTGAATGGGAGTTTCCCACAGTTGAGAGAGGGCTGAGTCCAGCTTCTGTCTTGGGCTGTCACTTACAAAGCTGTGAGAGCTGCAAAACATTCCCCTGCATCTTCCCACGGGAAATGAGTGGTGTTTGTAGGTTAGCAAAGGAAATGAGCTGAACCTTTGGAGGACTTCTTTGCTTGCAGCTACTTCTACCTTCCTCTCTCACCCCTTTCTAAAGTAGATCGACCCTGAAAATTTTCCTGCTGAGGGCACTCACAAATACACGAGTCTTTTATACCAAATCCTACAAGGGACAGAGCTAATGAAGGTTAGAAAAGGCTCGGACTTTGATGCCAGCTGAAACAGACAGGAGTTAACACCCAGCTGTTCAAAAGGAACTTAATTTGAAGGTGCTGACACCCAACAAATTGAAGTGGAATGATGCTGGTTAGAACTAATGACCTTAACAGGAAACCCAGTCAAGCCAAATGAAGACAGACTTGGTAACTGAGAGGAAAATGACCCAAAAGCAACTTTAGCAACTCTGAGTGGTGGGCTCGAAGAATATTTTTTCAAAATTAAAAGAAATACTATTTAGAAGCCCCGAAAGAATATTTGTTTGGAAAAAACAAGTCTAAATACTAAAAACCCCCAGATTTTGATGTGAAAATTATAAACAGATTATAAGAAAGCTGGCAAGAGAGATAATAGAGTAATGAAATATATGATCGTATTTGATCAGCAACTGCTTGAGGTCCCATCTTGTGGGCTTTATCAAATTGTTAAAAGTAAAGCATTTCAGGAAGTGCTACAATTTGTAATGAAATTAAGTATTCTATCTATAATTGGAAGTAATGTCCTTTGCACAGATTTTGAGGAATGGGAATATCGCTCAATAGGTCTGATCCCATCCACACCTGCTGACGACTTAGTGTCCTGTCTCTAAACCAGTAAAAGCTGCATTCTTTGCAGAACTGAGAAATTGTGCTCTATGAAGTCCTGGAGCAGCTACAAAATATTCCTTGAAGTAGCATAAAAACAGGGTGCTGAGCAGAAAGTGTGATTCTCTCCCAGACTTCAATTAGCTCTGCCTTTGGGACTGGGAGTGCTGCGAGGAGCAGTCAAGCTGGGATGAAAGATGACTGAAACAGGGCTCTGCTCCTAAAGGGATTGCTTCTGCTTGCCTCAAAGCCATAATGGTCTGGATTTTCTTCTTTTTTCCTGTGATACCTTTGACTTATCTCTGCTGTGGAAGAGTGGGGATTTGCTTGGGAAGCCTCTCAGCTCTTTGTGGTCTGGGAACCCACAAGTGCGCATCCCAAGTGATGTCCAGGTTGTGCATCCCCGTTTCTGTTACATGAACTGCTCAGAGGAGGAGGATGGCTGAGCAAAGCTGTGGAGCCACGATCCACAGCAGCCCAGGCAAGGAAATTTTGCATCCAGGAGCCAAGGTCAGACTCTTATCCAAACAACCAGTGAGTGAGTTCTTCCCAGTGCGTGCATCCTCATCCATACAACACCACCTCTGCTTTTATAGACCTTCATTAGCATTATGGTCTACTATAATACTTTGGCTTTTAGTGTTTAAACTCTTCGTCTGTCTCTCAATTTTCCCACTAGTGCAGTCTTACACAGTAATAGTAGTTATGTTTGGCATTTTCCATAGCAATACTTAAGCACAAAGTGAGATTCGGGCAGCTTCCAATAGGTGATAAACTTAATTCTAATTCTTTTGTGTGCACAAACAGAGTACGTGTGACAAGGTATTTCTCAGCAACAGGATACTGAACTATGTGGCTTTCTGGTCTGTCCCAGGAGGACCATTCTTATGTATCAGCAACATGAAAAGGGATGCAGGGGCCCAGTCCTACCTTTCATTCATGAAAAATCTCATTTTAGTTATATAGTCTGATCGAGACGGTATGAATAGTTTGAATATTCTTTGCACATAATTTTACATCAGTCAAGAAGGACACTAAAATCTGTGTTTGCAGCTGGTGGAATATGTTGCATCAAAACCTTTTACTGCACTTTTTAGACTTTTTGTCAGCTGCAGCTTACCCTTGACTCATCAATGCCATAACTGAGGAAATGTTAGTTCAGACTGTATAGCCACTACTTGATACTGTCCTCATTCTGTCTCGTGGTCCCTTCCCTAATGACCTGACATAATTTTTTTTTTTTTAACATGAGGTATTGAATGAGTAATTAAAAAAAGTCCTAGGACAGGTGCAGTTAAAAGACTAGGAAGTGCTAGAATTTTACATAAGTAAAAATAAGTTATTGAGGCTGTGGTATAATCATATTGGAAAAGACTCATTTTCTGCCAATTTAATGCAGTAATAACAGATAATAATACATCTTAGACAGAGTTCTCAAGTGGAGCAGGAGATTGTTTATTCTTTCATGGCAGGCAGTGGCATACCCAAGCCTGGGTACATTGCATAAATGTTGTTAGCATCAAACGTATCTCAGAGAAGCAGCTAGATGATGAATCATTCAGTTGGAGAGGTTCCAAGCCACCATTTATCTTTATTTACCTGCATTTTTTACAGACTTTTGGTGCTTTTGCCTCTGCTGAGCAAACTTTATTATGTGTAATACATCTTTTTTTTTTCTTATTAATTTTTAATATGGTAACAGGAAAAAGTCTTGGCAGGGAAATAGACAACTCCAAGATAGAAATCCTGTTCCAGAGTTAGAGAAATTGCCTTAAAAAAAAAAAGTTTTATTTTTTAAAGCATGAGAGATAATAATTTAGAATCTGTCTTTCTAATTTTTGTTATTTCCTTACTCAAACCCCAAGAGAGTTTTGGAGAGTAACTGGACTCAATAACGGTATGAAGCCACACAAACTTTTCTAAATTTATGGCAGCATTAACTGGATGGTTTGGTAATCACCCTGGGTGACAAGGGGTGCAAAAATTTGCCTACTAGCTTAGAGCATCAAATTAAGACAGGGAAAGATATTTTGTCCATATAAAACCGCAGTAATCCCGAATAAATCATCATGGATTTATGAATGACAACAGGAGGCAGTAGGTGCTCAGTATGGAGTTACATTTGCTTCTCTTTAGGATCAAGAGGAGGCTCGTGGTCCCCAGGGAACTGTTTGTGGCATGAGGTGCAATTCCTTAGGAATGAAAATACTGCCATGACTACTACATCAGCCTGACCTCCAGAATCCAGCTTAAAAGTGTTCAAAAGCTGGATCATAAAAGTATTTCTGAGGCAAAAGCCTTCACTGGACTGCTGTGATGGAGAAAACCTCTGAAATGTCAGTCGAGAGAGCAAACGATAGCTTGAGCTCTTCTCAATGCTTAATTCTAAATTTAAACAGGTGTCATTAACAATGAAAGACTTGAAGCACAGCCAGGAGCACGATACTGTAGCCTACACTTAAGACAGATGCAAGGAAATCCAGGTTTGTCTCTCCTTTTGTGGGGGCAAAAGCGACTTCTTGAGAAAACAACCATCTGCTGTCTCCTTACCATTGTACCTAGCTTAGACTGTGATCTTGGGATATCTTTTATATTATTCTCTGCCACCTTCTTTCTGGAAACACCTAAAGATACAGGAGGTGGAGACATTTTCATCTGTTCAAACATGCAAAGACAGAATCAGATATAAACCAGAAAAAAAAGTCAGTTGTAAGTCAGAGGAAAAAATGTCATCAAAACAGAACGCTTGACTCCCTTATGGTATTTCCAGAACTAAAATATCTCATTTCACAGCTCATGGACTGCTTCTAGTACCACCACCATGAATGCAGAGCACCTCTTTGTAGACAAGTTCAGTTAATCTGAGAGCAGAATATATCCCTCTAGGAACAATTTTAATAAAACTGAAATAATAATTTTTTTCCTTTTTAACTGCCAGTGCTTCATTCCATTAAGGTACAACTGAAGTCAAGAGAGCCTCTTGTTCCTAGCCCTCAAACTCCAGGAGGTTACCATTAAAATGCAGCACATCTTCTTCTAAATCTGTAATTGAAAGAACTTCTCATGCACTAAAAATGAGGTTCAGGTAGATGAAGAAACCTAGGGGGGAATTGGTACTACAACCCTTCAAAATTCAGAAAGGCTGAGCTGTTTTCTGACTGTTGCTTAAACCTGGAGTAAAGACAGGATTTGTTGTGTTGGTTGAGATTGGGCCTGAGCTGTGTATGAGATTGGTGATGTGCAGGTAGGGGTGAGTCAAGAAATTCTGGGCAAAAACCATCCAGATGAAATCAAGTTCCACAACTAAGCACCAGCAACTTGTGTCACTTTTGGAGTCAGGTGCTCAGTGACGGAGTTCAGTCATTCACCCAGTGTGGTGTGAGAGACTCAGCTCTGTCTTTAAATACGTGTTTGGTGCCTTGAATGAAGACAGGTATTCACAGACGGTGTTAACAACAGTGCTAAGCTTATTTTCTCTCAGAAATGTTCTCAGAAAAGAGACTCTATTTGTACTGGCACCCTTTTTAATTTTAGAAGTTGATATGATTTCCTCTGCTTTTTTATCATTTGGTGAACCAAGCAATACTTACTCACTGATTGATTTTACGTGCAGAAAATTTGATATACATCAGGATTTAAAGTTTGTTTTCTGCTCTTGCTAAATGACAGATTACTTTCTGTCATTGCATTTAGCTCTACATTCACCGCAGATTTACTCACTGGTGCAGCGACTGTTTCAGTATCCATTGTTTAGTTATTTATCTCTCAAGAGTTGAACAAAGAAATCAGTTTTTACAGCTGTATATTCTGGATAGTGCACAAGAGGAACTAAACCCTTTGGTGTGGGCTCCAGCGCCACCAGGGCGAATGAGCCAAAATGAAACATGCAGGATGAGAGAAGGTCCTTGTCTTTCTCCTGGCCTTATGTGTCTTATGAATGATGAAACTCGGTCTCCCTTGCCCTGGATGAGAAGCTCATTGATCTTCTTCCTAAGCAGTGGCTTTTCTGAATGCTATGGTCAGAGCTATGTTCTATGCCAGGGTCATTCCTGCTGGGCATGCAGAGGGAAGGTGTAATAGATCACCTCGTTAGGGAAAATAGGAAAGAAATTCAGTTTCAGGTTATTTGGAAAATGAGCATGTCAACCGTAAGCTAAAAAAAAGAAAAAAAAAGTAACATTTCCAGGATTCGTGGCCTGATTTCCAGAACTCTAGGGAGATATCAGTAATAATTTTTATGTCTCTGTAATGCCATGCCACATAAGATTGTGTTTCCAAACTGTCCTCCTGTTCCTGCAGAGTCCTGCAGGCTTTGCGTAGGGGAAGATGAGTACTCGCATTTTTAAAGGCAGCCAGGAGACCGCAGTGAATCAGAACATCTGACAGCTGGCCTGGTCACAGCCTTTCTGTCTAGCGCAGGTCCATTTTCAGTATAAACTGCACACACTTCTGCATACAGCCCACATTTTTTAAACACTGCTGGAAAATGGGGAGGGGGCACAGAAGGGCCACAAAGATATCTTTTGCAATGACTGGCAGCAAAAGACAAGAGCCCAATCTGTTGTACTGACTGCCCTTACCTTGGCAGTGAAAGGCAGAAAATGCACCTACATTTATAAGAGAAACGTAAATTGTACATTATGCAAAGATGAAAACCCTAAATTAGACATAAGGGGCGGGGGCGAGTGGTGGGGTTGGGAGTTTGCAGAGCTGAAGGGAGAGAAGAGGAAAATAATTGAATGTGTGGAGAGCATTAACCATGGGAATATTTGTTTACAGGGGATGGTGGGTACCAGAGCTTTCCATCTCTTCAGATGACAGCTGGATAACTCCCAGGAAGATGAACATTACCCAAGAAAGGGTTGCATTGACCAAAAGCAAGTTATTGTACTCAATACACAGCTGCCATGTAGTAGTTAGTCTCACAGAGGAGGTTCTCTTTAGTGAGTGGCTGGTCCTATCAAGCCTTAAATTCCTTAGAAATATTTACCTCTGAGAAGCTCTGCCCTCTCAGTACTTCCTTGGCAGAAGCAGCCCCTCACTTCTGCCAGCACAGGCTCCTCTCATAGTGGAGTTTCTATCATGAAGGCCCTGTGCTAGATCTTCTTCCAGTGAACACAAGCACAAAACAAAGAAAAATGTATCTGGAGCTGTGCAAATAAAAAAAAAGCTATAAATTAACTAGCCATGTATCAAAGACTTAGCACTACGTATCAGTACAGGAGTATCTGAGTACAGATCTTTAAGTAAAAGAGGGGGTACTACTTCCAAATATCCATGGGGAATGTAGCCCTCGTTCTGCACACAAAAATTTCTCAGGCAAGTCAATCTCTGCAGCTGTGATGAGGTTCCACTCAGGTCTAAGAAGAGGAAGACAGGTGGAAGGGAATGCAGAAATTTCCAGCTTTCTCCCTCACTTTCCTCTTATTTTTTAGATGTATAAGGCATAATTACCCTCTGTATCTGCCCAAGAGCATCAGAGTTTTGTCTTTACCATAACCATGAGGCAATCAGTAATTTTTCCATGGCTTTATCGCAACACTAAATATGGAAAAACTAGTGCCAGCCAGCCCAATACCATCAAACCTTAATCACAAAGCAAACCTAGTGAGAGACACCTTTTCTTATGCTGCAGCATAAAAATCTCTGAGCCTGATCTACGGCCAGGGAGGACAGAAGAAATATTCTTGTTGTGTCCTGCAGACAATTTGATCTTCCAGTAAGGTCGAATTTTCTCCTGTGCATCAGGCATAACACAAATGAAGTGGTGTCAAAGATGTTACACAAGCCCTAAGCAGAATAAATATTATATATATATCAAATCTGTCACTTGGTGTTTCTGTAGAAAGTACTTTATACATTGGAATCTGTCAGCCTTTATCATGTCTCTCTGAGCTGGTCTCTCCAAACCCTTAAGCTAAATATTGACTTTTTGCATAAAGAATATGGTGATATACGAAGGGGATGGGTCAACAGGCTGAAAAGGAAATGCAGTCTGGGCTGTAGATCAGTGGTGAGCTGCAGTTCTTCAGGGCATTTTGCTTGTGTAATTATTTGCTTTGCAGTTTATAAATGCACAGAAATTCACTGTTTCTCCAAATACAGTTGTCCCGTCTTAGTGTTGTTGATATAAACCCTTTAATGCCTGTTATCCCAGTCTGCTGAAACCAACGCATTTTAGTATCAAGGAAAGAAAGATTAAGGCTTTTGACAAAACTATTCCTCTACTTTTTTTCTTCCTCCTCAGCAGTACATATATTTTAAGCAGCTAAATTTCTGAGATACATTTTTTCTCTCATTCTTGGATCCTTCTCTGATCCTTCTCGTGTTCCCTTCCAGTCACTGCTTGGAAAATAATGTCATCTTAACTTACTGTGAAACAGCCTTTATTCAGCTCTAGGTGTGTGCATACATACAAGTGCATATATATTATATCTATTTATATTTGTACAAAAAATTCTTTCTACTCTAAAATAATATACTAAAAATTGACTCTGGGCATTTGCCTAACGTGTCATAACAACAGAAATAGATAAGTAGATATAGATTATAGGCAGTACTGCTAAAGGCCAATTACAGACCTTTATCATGAGAATAGCAATATGAAGAATTTTTCTTTGATGTGTCCTTGATTTTGACAGAGTAACACAATATGTATATTGTAAGTCTGTGGGAGTCAGAGCCCTTTGCTAGAATCTAGCACAGATTCTTCAATTTCTCATTACATATTTCTCTTTTATCTACCCCAAAAGCTGTGCCACTTGCTTCAAGGTAGTGAGGAGTTTGAGCAAATTTTGTCTCCATTATCCCTTTTCATTTTTGATGCTCAGATGGAAGAGTCACCCTTCGGCCTCATGCATTTTGCTTCATCCTACTTAAAAATCTAAGGTAATTGCAAAAGTGAATTCAATTTATTTTTTCCAATGTACTAATGGGGGAGTAATAAGTTAATGGCTTTTTCACAAAACAAAATGTATCTCGAATAGTCTGGATTTTGTAACCTGATTTAGATTGGTTGTACATGAGAATGTCCAGCACTTTCAAGAGCAGATTTAAACAGTTGCTCTCCCTGGAGCTCTAAACACTACATTTTCTCCAGAGATCTATGGGAAACAGAGGGGCTGAAGGATAAAAGGCCAGACTTGATCCTTTTGCAGAGTTCAGTCGTGCAGCAGCCACAGAGCACGGCGATCTCTCCTCTCCTCCGCAGAGGCTGTGAGTGCTGTGCACAGCCAGAGGCAGGCTTGGAAAGGAGCAATTCCTCCTCTCCCCGGGTCAGGGGAGAGACAGGAATACCTGATTTCTAAGCAAGGTGGGTGAATGTCCATGCAGCTGCTGCAGCTATCTGCACCCTTTAGAATAAGCTTCTAGGTCTTGGCGCTAAGGCCATCCACACAACACAGAGCTGAGCAAGCTCCTCACGGGTGGGAATCTGCGTCTCACTACCAGACTCCCACAGCACAACATTCCTTGGAGGAAACCTCCCAGGCCACAGGGGTGCTGCTGATTTAGCAATGAATGGAGCTTTTCCTGACCCCTGCGCTGCTGAAACCCACCTTGGGTGGGCTCTGGAGGTGCCAGAGGGGTGGGTGGGAGGCTGTCTGGGGTTTTGCTAGCTGGGCAGTCTGGGGGGAGCACATTTACGTTCGGGCAGCCTGGAGTCAGTGCCAGTCCTGGATGTGCCAGGGAGGGTGAAGGCATGGCCACAGGAGTGCGTGGCCCTGGTCACTGGCCACGGAGGGGGTCTGAGCCCAAGCTGGAGCTGCCAGGTGGTGAGGCTGGCAAGCCAGCCTGAAGCCAGACAGTGACTTACAAGCAGTCATTTCATTACCTTCCCCTCCCCAAAGACCCTCAACACTCAGGCTGTATGAATCTACTACTGTTTTCCTCTCAGAAATCGGGAAAGCAATTTTTACAGATATGCAAAGCCCAGGGAAGTAATCAAGAACCACCCTTATGTTAATCAATGTTCTTAAATAGCTTTCTTACTCAAAATCATAATAGTCATCCACACAGGTAAAGTAAGCATTACTTTCATTTTTGAACAGTAGTTATAAGTTCAGGAACTGTTTTTAGAGCCTTTTTTCCTAATCATGTTTATTTTATTTTGACTCAGTTATTGCTTTGTGTCCCACTAATTTTGAATTGCTCACGCATGGGAATAATACTACAATTGCAAAGTAAATTCACTGTGATTATCCTTCTTGAAAATTAATTGAACTAAAATTTTTCTTAACATGGTTTCATATTTTAAAAGTATAATTTTTAGGAGTGGAATTCATTATCTGTATTTTATTTAAGCTGTGGTAATTTTCACACAGTAGTTAACCTTCCAATTACCTGATTTAGTTAAAATTATAACCTTCAAAAAGCATATGTGGTATAATTAGAGCCATTTTAGAGTTATTGCAAAGATAGGGTAATAAATTATCTTCCATGTCTACTTAGTATAAGAAATAACAGGATTAATTTTCAGCAAGTGAGATTTAGGTTAGACTTTGAAAAGAACTTTGTAATACTGAGTGTGGTTAGCAGTAAAAAACAAAACATCTGGACTTTCCGTCATTGGAGATGACAGGTTAGACAAACATCTGTCCTTTCCAGGTGAGGGGTAGCACAACCGCTCTTAAGGGATTGCACCTTCCACATCTAGGAATCCCTTTCACCCCATGTTCAGTGCTTTTCTATTTTTGCTTTGAATTTTCAGTACAGTTTTCATCTTTTTTGCAGTTGCCTTTCAAAGTTTTTTTTAGGAATGTTCATTGTGTTTTTTCTTTATGAAGCATTTTCTCAAAACTTGTATTTCTGACTAGCAACAGATTCTTGAGAACAGGACAGGTGATGTTTGGGTTTAATTTATGTGGAAATATTGAGAATGGAAATTTTCAGTGGTGTTCCTGCTGGGTGAAAGATGTTTCCTAGAAATGCTATTTTAAAGGGGAGTTTCAGCTGATCTTTTAGTCTTTTTGCCTTAGGGATGTGCAAAAATTATTGAGAGATTTTGCCCTTAATATGATTGACATTGTGTTTACTCAGGACAATCCTACTGAGGGCTTCATTCAGAGTGACAGCACTTAAAGAATCAGGCAAAATATACACTCATTATTATTAAAGACACTCATATATCCAGAGCATCTCTTTCCAGGTTGCTTATTGCTTAATTTCCCCAGGCAGTATTTTTCACAGGAAATACATTGTCCTATCATTTCTTTTCTTTTCTCTTAAATGGCTACTGCAGTGTTAAGGATGTAATTATAAACCAGAAGCAACGAGGAAAAAAAAGAAAGATGAATTTCCACTTAGGTAAATTGTGATTCCTCAGTAGTTTTCTGAAAGATTTTCAGGTTTTGCATTATGCAAGTAATTCAGATAAAAACAGAACTTGATAAGTTTTCTTTTGTATGATGCTGACAGTGCATCTATTCACTGCAGTTACCGACATGTGCCAGAAATGTTTGCAATAAATAGCTGCCTTCTCATAAGACAAAAAATAAGGATAGGATTGTATTAGTATGCAGGTGCTTTTCATTTATTCACTATAGTCTTTCTGAGATTTGTGTCTCTGGAGATAATTTTGTGTTTAGGCCAGAAGAAACTCAGATACTTAAAAGATATGCAAATCCTTATGAAGTGGACTCAAAAACACCAAATTATTTCAGAAATATCTCGTAGTCTATTTGAAGCCTGTATGGGATTATACTGTGTCTATTACTGGAGGTAAAGTAGACTTCAAAAAACCTTGTGTTGGTTTAAATAAAATAAATAAATAAATAAGATCTCAAACTACCTTCCCTATAAATAAACTATTTATGATTAAGTCTAGAATCTCCCAGGACTTGTTGTGTACCAGCAGTTTAACCAAGATAGCTTTAAGTGCACAGAAACATTCAAAGGTTGATAGCAACAGGTTTCCTTATTGCTGGCAAATTACAGGGTTAGTAGAAAGAAGTATCATGAGCTTGCGTAATTATGATTAGAGCATGAATGGATATTTTACAGTAATAATTATTTTAATCCAAGGTAAAAAAAGCAAAACCCACAGAAGAGTATTTTTCCTTAGCTGGCACTTACCACAAGATACATTTTCAGTGTAAATAGGACTCTCTCAAATTTCCAACACGGCCTCTCATTTTTATGAGTGTGGGAAGGCTGAGAAACAAATTCACTCCTGGATGTAGCTGATGGAAAAACAGAATGTTAAAAAAATCCCACCTAAATTAGGTTGAATAAATCTCTTATTCGAGGCCCAACAGGGTCTGAGACACAAATTTTCAATACCAAGCAGCACCTTGTTGCACAAGTTTTGGATTCAGTGCAGAGAAGCATGTCAAGATCTGGCCTACTGCATCATTTGCCCTGTATTTTGTTTGCTTTCTTGTTGGGTTTTGCTGGGTTTCAGTGCTCCAATTCCTGTTTAACTTAATTGTACTAAAATTCCTTTTGATCCTGAAAGAGCCTCAGCTACAAAGAAAGCAAAATAATGTTGTTAGGGAACATTCGTGTTCGTAAGGAAGTGGGTGTAATTGCATTGCCTGGGTAATATGAAAGAAGTCTGCTCAAAGTAATATAGATTGCATTAGAGGAAACAGATATCCCAAGACCAATCTGCCCATATACATTATTATTTTCTTTTCCAATTGTGAGTGCACAGGCAGGAGTATGAGAGGTCAGGAAAATAGCACCGTTTGATTTTCCATAAAAATAGCAGAGATCTTCTCCCTCAGTCCCCTGTGAGCCACATGGGAAGCCAGAGGGGATGTGAGCAGCCACGGCCACTTTGCTGGTGAGAGCAGGCACAGCCGTGTGATATCCTGGCACTCTCCGGCCGAACCCTGCTGCTTTCAGACCAGACTGTGCTTCCCCATGGCCAGATCAACCCTGCCCCTCTTTCTTGATAATTTCATGTTGGGGAATGGAAACGAATGAAGGTAAAGAAAAAAATGGATGATGATGAGACATCTTTTTGAGGCTGGTACAAGCACAGCTGGCAGAAGTATATTTCTCTTCAGCTCAGAGTCAGAGAACTGCTGTGGGTGAACTGGTGTTCAAGGCCAGGTTGGATGGGGCTTTGAGCAATAGGCTCTACTGCAAGATGTCCCTGCCCATGGTGGGGGGGTTGGAATGAGATGACTTTTGAAGGCCCCTTCCAACCCAAATCGTTCTATGATTCTGTGATTCTACGAGTGGGGCTCAGGAGAACAGCACAGCTCTGTCCCCCTGTGTCCCAACGTTTATACTTCCCAAGGCAGACATTGCCTTGCCACTTTCTTGCAGGCTTTTAACAAGGCTCCCATCTTCATCCCTTTCCTAAAGAAAAATTTATCTTTTTTTTCCCCTTCTTTGAATTATGTGGTTTTGTCCTTTTCTCCTTGCCCATCTCTCTTGCTCAGTTCACAGCAGCACAGCTATGTCTGCGGCTTCTTCCTCGCCGAAGCTCTGCAAGAGCTATTCTTTCCCTAAATGAAACTTCACTAAATGTGGCAAACTGCTGCAGAATGTTTCTGTTTATGAACTGACATTTGCTGCTCAGGAAATACTTCACTGTGAAATCTTCACACAGCCAGAGATATGATAGTCCTTTATATTTTGTTTTCAAGCTCCGATCCTGCTCCCAGGCCTTTGTCTGAGCAGGCTGGGGGAGAAAACGAAAAAAATGACAAAGTTATCTTTGTTATTTATTTTTGTGCTAGCAGAGTAAAATCTAACAAAGGCAAAAGAAACCCTGCTGAGACCATTTTAACAGCCGTGTATCATCGTAGGGCAATACATCCCTACTCGGTGTAAATAAAGGAGGGAAATGTGAACCAATCAGTGGCTCCTATTTACAACAGCAAAACTTTCTGCAGCATTGATGAAAATTATTTCTAGGAATGTTCACTTGTTGTGAAAAGTCATCTCATGCAAGTTTTGTCTTTTCTAAGACTTTTATAAGCCAACCAACCAGAATTTTTGTCACAGTTATATTGGATGGGCTTTCAAAATTAGTGTTTGCTGTCTTACTTCAGATGCTGCATAGTGTGAAAATGTAGGACTTTGACAAGACCTGCAGCAAACTATGTTCCTTGAGATGAGCTGAGTAACTGCAGAATCATGAAGATAATCTTACTTGGCATGCAAATAGTGCAGCCTAACCAGGGAAAAAGCGAGTTTGTCATTTAATCTTGGAAAATGCAATTTGGGCTGCTGTAACCAGAGCTTTCCAAGAGATAAATTTCTCAAAATGATTAATATCTCTGGCATAAAATTATATCAGTAATATGTGTAGAGCACAATGGAGTCTTGGGGTAATGTAATTCTGCTCTTTTTTTTCTTTTCATGAAAGAGAATTCTATCTAGTTAAGCCTTTACATATTCTAAAGTGAAGAAGTGTATTCAAATTCTAAACTCTGCTTTAAAAGGGATAAATTTGTGTCTGCAGGTTTGGAGCCCTCAAGGTATTGATTTAAATGAAAAAGTGACATTTTGAAACAGGGTGAAATTTTAAAATCCCAGCAAAAAGAAGATTCTGAGTTCTTAAAATTTCATTTTGCGCTGCAAAACCTGTTGATAATGCTGACAGTCTAGAGGAAAGGCATTGATAGTTCCTTTTTTTTTCTTTTTCAAAGAACATACTTTACTAATCCTAAACTTTTAACACTGATGTAAAGACTTAGAAGAAATTATAGAAATTATATTTTTGTAAATAGCACGACTAGTTCAAAATTAATTCACCTGAAATTGTAGCTAGATCTACTTCAGCACTTATTCAGAGTGGAGATTCAGAATCCAGACAGATGACCTGTACCTTAGGATTTTTTATGTTTTTTAAATGAACAAAAGGATTATTACATTGGACATGTGAGGTTGAAGGCCAGGTGTCTGCGGGATGCTCTCTGTTTTACCTGAGTTAATTAGCTGTACTACATATTTGTCAAAGATACCCTTTGCCACCATTTAACACCATTAACAAATGATGAGATAATAGGGCTGTATCACTTTCTCCCAGGTTATTGGTTTTGCTTAATAATTAATTATAGAAATGTAAATTTAAAAGAGGATGTACACTACATAATCATGTCTGTCATCCATAAGAAACATGAAAGTGAAGCCAAGTAAATCCTTCCCCAGAGTGATCCTGATTGATACTGGTGGGTGAGAGAGGAGAGTCAGGCCTGACGCTGGATGGCTGAGCTGCACTGCTTTCCCTTCCGTCATACAGAGGGTTCTTCAAAGTGCTTACAATAAAAACCCAGTGCTCTGATTTACTGCCTCAAGCATCCTGGAGAAACCTGGGATAATGACTGTGATGGCTGGGGGCCTTCTCTGCCACAGGCCTGGTCGATCTACTCTTTCTTCTTATTTCCTCTCAAGGGGCTATGGGAACTAATCTGCATTTTCAAAAAAAAAAAAAAAAGTCTTTAGTAAATATTAACATTTTAATGTCTTTAAACAGCACCTACGTTCTAAAAGCTGAATCCAGAGCAGATGCCAAGATCCACTTTCATTTGTTCTGTGCTGGTAGGTTAAAGAATGGAGAAAGGACAGGGATCACTGTATCTTCATTTCTGCCCATCTGATTTCACCACAGTGATTTCTGCTCGCAGATATCTGCACAACAAGTCCCAGCAGTTCCCGACTTAGACAAGCAGAGCCTAATGAACCAAATCTGAGTTTGGAAAACTGGTTGTTAAAGCCTATAAGTAACTGTCTAGATTTTTCCTCTGGTGCAATTTCTCCCAGCTCTACCAAAGTTATATCATCTTCAGTGCATCAAATGAAGTATAGAGCTGTAATTCCTCTGAATCTTTAGTACAAAAATCAGTATGAACTGTTAAAATTTTGGACAAAAAGGTTTACCATTGGAAAAAGAGATGGGATTAAGAAACCGAGGCACTGCCAGAGTATTGTGTTTGCACCTTCAACTACAGACAAGCAGCTAATAGAAATAACCTTTGTCTGTGTGGAGAAAGGCTATCTTCATATTTCCACTTGGCTCGTGTGACCAGTCATTAGTCAATGTGTGTCATCTTAATCTGTAAATTTTGCTCCCTTTTATGTTTGGATTTTCTGAAGAGCAGAATCTCTTGCAGCCTCTCGGATTGAATTGCAAAGCATGGCAGTACAGTCATGTTGTCTGGAGTGACCTCTGCTTTGAAAGGGAAGGAGGTAATTGGGTTTCCAAATTCAATGCTGCATCTGACATCAATCAGTTGTCAAATTTCATTAACTCTCACATTTTGGGTTCCAAGAAGATTGACTGTACATGCCTTTATGGTTGGGAAAGCACTGAAACTCTGACAAGCCTTGATAACCGGAGCTGCTCGAGAGAATGTCTTTAATAAATGCTCTCTCACTTTTCTGTATGACCCAGAATTCTTCAAGTAAAGGCTGTTATCCAAAGGTATAAATCTGCATATATACAAAATAAATATATATGTGTATATAGGCATATAAGGAGAGTTATTTATCACTCTCTAAGTAGATTTTATACATATACATATATTATATACACACAAGTATGTACATAAATACAGGTCTGTATATACACTTTAAAAAAAATCCATTCTACTCCAATCCAATCCAAAGACAATAAAAGTCCCCCCAAAAGGGAAGTCTCCTATAACTTCCCAGAGGATTGGACCCACAACATTGATTTCATCATGAAGCAACAATGCTTCTGCTTTAGGACACAGAAGGAGCCAGAGGCAGGGATGTGTTAAAAACATGCTAAAAATACTCTTGCATTTAAAAGCATGCAAAAGTGGGCAAAGATTCACAAAGCCAGAACAAGATACCTTGGGCCAGACATAAAAACAAATCAGGATTCAGCAAGAACACTAATGCCACTTCCAGGGTATGGATTGGTTACTGTGTTTCTAACAGTGTAAGTAATCTGCTGTCACAGACCTGAAGATTTCTTTATTTTTTAAAACAGAGAATCAGAACAAAAATTTAGTAAAAGGTAAATATTATCAAAGAAGAAAAGTGACAGGATGTTTTCAGGTTCCTCCCACATCAGTGCTGCTACTGAAACACAGATAGCTCTGTTCTTGGAAGAGAGCTGGGCTCCAGCAGGAGATAATCACTACTTGTGCTGGACATCTGTGTCCTCATAGAACTGCTAAAGTTCTGGGTGCGGAAATCAGGTGAGCAGAAAATAGGCAGTTAAATTCCTAAAACAAGAACTACTCGATTAAGGAAACTTAGTCCCTGTTCAGTATCCTTGCATAGTTTCTTGGGAATCCAGAAATTGTAGTATATATTTGTACACTTGGTAGCCTACAAAAGTTCAACTGAAGGAAATGCAGTGACTCCCAGCTTTGTCTGATGGGACAAATAAGATCGCTAGACCTTTTTTAAACATCTGACTTCCTCTGTTTTTTTTTAATATTGTATCATCATATTCTTATCTCCAGAGCTAATTTAATTTGCTGTTATACCACCCACAGTGGTTGCTTGTTCATTCTCCTGCATCTCCCTGTACATCCCACAAGCATCTAGAGTAAGACTGCTGCCACAGTCCTACTTCACATGAGTAACTGGTTGGGACAGCAGAGGTATAAATTTTATGTCCTCCATTTGCATCACCAAAAATCTTAGAAACTCAGTTGTATACATTGTTTACTCAGCTGTATACATGCCAGCAGGCCAGAATTCATTTTAAATTATTTATGCTTAGGTACGTCAATGAGTGCCTTTTTTTCCCCTCCTGTCATCCATTCTTCACCAAAAGTTGTGATTCTATTTTTGATTCCCTGGTTGTTACTTCTAGAAGTATTTTGAAGATTTGTGTAAGCTAGAGTACATTTGAAGTAATCAATCCAGTTAAAAACATGGCAAGTAGCACTTCTCTACTAATTGCTGTGCTGCATTACCTTTCTCCTTCAGCCTTTTCAATGCCAGGATCTTCTTACAAGAAAAAAATTCATAACTTGAAAAAGGTAGTTTTGTGATTAAGATATTCATTATAAATTCCATACACATTGGTTGTTTGCAATGATTTTGTTTTTCTACTTGTTCCTCAGGCCGTAACAGTAAATTTATGTTTGTGACATTTCTGCAATTCTAACTTTGAATGAGACTTACACCATATATTGCCTTATAAATACTGACGTACATTAAGTCCCATGTGTGCCTCTCATGTAGAAATGAAATAGACAGTATAGTCATTATTCAACTTAATTTACAATATTTATTGCCCTTGGTGGATGTGAATGTATTTGTTGCACTCACAATAAATGACCTCTGGGTTTCAGAGATGTATTATGTTTAGAAAAACTTGCAAGGAGTAAATTATACCTTTCCCTTTCTCTCTGTGAAGCCTTTATTTCTACAGTGCCATTATTGTGTCCTGTATCTAAATTTAATTTATGCTAAGCTGAAGGACTCTCGCTCATGCTCTAGTGTGAAACAAGGGTAACATTTGTGTAAATGCAGTGAGAAAAAAGCAACTGCATGACTTGCCCTGGTGACATTCAGAGAACGATTCCTGTAGGGGCCAGCTGTAGAGCAAACATGACATAATCCCGGGTGGTGTAGATGCTGACTTGTCCTTGGGATAAGGAGTTCATTGTCACCACAGCCAGGTGGTGTGTGTGTGCTGCTGGGTGTTGCACAGGGAGGACTGCACTGCACAGGCGGGGCCAGTACCTCAGACTGTCAGGTCCTCACCCATGAACCCGAAACCACAGGGGAAGCAGAAGCAGCAGCAGCAGAGAGACAGTCACACACCTGAAAAAAAGAGGCAACTCTCCTAGTGTTTTCCTGGTATTGAAGGCTGTGTAATTGTAGTGGTCAGACCTCAAATATTTTAATATTTTAAGTTTAGACAGAAAATGTCAGATGACTAAATTATATGTAAAACTTTGCATTCAACATTCATAATTCATAGACTAGTACATCTAGTACTAAGCTTCCCAATAGATGCCAAGAGAAAAAAAAAAAATATTATTTTCATTTTAAAGCTGAATATAGAGTGATAAATTGACTCTTCTGAGGTCCCATGGGAAGTCTGTGCTGGACGTGTATTTTCTCTGAACTATCCATGCTAAATGCCCCCACATTTCTGTAGGTAAGCTTAATTTTTATACTTTTCTTTACCCTTTAAAACCCCCTCCTTCCAGTCCAAGGGCAAGTATCAGTTATGGGGACAGATTTCAGTAGGTGCTGTCCCCTTTGAATATTTTGCGCTTGCTAATACAGGGTAAAGGTTCTGGCAAAGAGGGTTACAAGTTAAATGATATACAATGGAGGCTGGTTTAAGAACTGACAAAGTTGGACTTAAGATTTTAAGATTATTTTAAAATAAATATTAATAACCTGGAAGTCAACAGAGGATGGGAAGAGAGTTTCTGTGTTAAACACGAAGCAGGAAAAAAGTGTAATTCTTGAAAGAAATATCTTAGGATACACTTCATGACTCCTGATGTTTTTTTCAGCAGAAAAGAAAATCTCAGTCTCACAGAAATTCATGTTTCAGAAGGTAATTTTATTCAATTCATAAATCCTTATAACAAAGGTTTTTGCTTTGCCAATTATCCAGATATTCATTTCACAGGAGATAATGAAGTATGTGGTAAATGTTTCAGCTGATCTTATTTTAACATTTCACCATTCGTGTGACAAAATGCCATCCATAAAATCTTACATCAGGTCTTTTATTGGTGTAAAAAAATGATACCTCAAAACATTATGCATGCTCATGGATGAGAGTCTAAAATCAAAACCCATAAAATGTGTTATCAGAGGTTGTGTTTTTCATAAATGGCAGCTGTGCTCTCCTCCCATAATGTCACTGACAGAGCAAAGTGAGATAATAAAACCCATTTTTCTTTGGCTTATTTTCTTTATAAATGATATAAAAAGAAGTCATACACTTATTACCTTACTGAAATGCTTTTTAACATTTGATATTTGCAGAGAACTACAAAATGTCCTTTCTGTGTGAGACTCACAGTAGCTGACTGAAATGAATCTGCTTGTCTTTGTTAGACTGGATTATTTGCTTTTAATTCAAAATATGGATGTTGTAATTATCTGAGGGCACTGTAAGGGGGTGTAGTACATTATTGCCTACATCTTGCTCTGAAGCCGTTATGCAGCATAACCTAAAAAGAAGAACAAAGCCCTGTAATTGTAAAGAGCACAGTTTTACTACACAGATAAATTTAGACTTTATTTTAAAAAAATCAGTGTACAAAATAAATAGGAAAATGAGTGACAGGTGTCTATTAAATCAGTTTGGAAATAGCTAAATAAAGCTTCCTTCTCTGACTCTGAATTGACAGTAGGATCTCTGAAGAATGTAGTCAAAAATCTCTCCAGCTCTGGCTCACCTGACTGCATTTTGGAGTATATTCGATGCTATATTTTGTATTTCTGTGCTATCACATGAAATTGAAACTTTGCTTCAACTCTCACAAGTCCTGCGTTTTTCTGATGAAATTTTATTCAGTAGGAAAGACACTATAGAGAAGCAACTTCCACAGCACTTGTAGCCCTCGAAGGTTGTGTGCAATTTCTCCAGAGAAATCCCCAACTGCTGCTTCACCACGGCCGAGCGCAAGAACTCAGTGAGCTCATTGTGGAACTCGACAGAGCTGCTTGTACAGAGGGTCAGGTTCAGAGCAAGGAAACCTGCTATGTTTATAAGGTAAGTATCAGCACAAGGATCATCTTACACCCATTCCTGTGGTTTCCTGGAGGGATTTGTTTCTGGCAGCTCTTTACTTTCTCCCTGTGCTTTTCAGCTTTTCTGACTTTCTCTCTTTTATGGTCCCATTCTTCTGGAGCCGAGTGGGGCTGCAGGAAGATGGAGTGCTGGATGGGAACTACATACACAACAGTGACAGGGTTACTGCCTGGCTGTCTCTGCAAATGCCTTTTTTGATCTTTAGTAACAAACAAACTCACTTAAACTGGGTTTAGTTCGCATTTCTGGCGAGCTGAAGCAGTTGTGCATTGGAGGGGCCGTCCTGGTCCTCAGAGTGTCATCTAAGGGACAACTGAGGTGTGCACATGCATAAGATCAAGGATGCATTTTGCTGGTTCAGAAAACCACCCAAAAGCCATCTCAGGACTTTAACAGATTTAAAACTGTGTCAAAGAGGTTCTATGGCCACCTGGAGAAACCTGACAAAGTTGCTTTAGTCTTGAGGGGTAAACAGAAATAAGCGTCAATCACTCTCACCACTGCATTTTATAATGAATTATCTATGAATAATCTCTTTTTTCTTTCCCCCTAATTTTCTGAATGCGGCATTTTTTTTTAAGTACCAATTTCATTCTTAGCTTGCAAAGATGCTGTCTTGCAAAGAAGTTAGGAAGTTCCATAACTTTCTCGCACATTTTAAATCTCTAGAGCAAAATTTTAGAAGTGGTAATCTTCTTCTTGCAACGCCTCTGTGAAAACCCCTCTGTGGCAAAACAGACAGGCCAGGTGACTGGTCTGAAATAACTTCTCAGCTCTAACTCCAGATGCAGAAAATGGTATAAAATCATAGAATTGTAGAGCATTTTCAGTTGGAAGAGACCTTGAAGATCACCTCGTTCCACTGCCCCTGCCACGGGCAGGGACATCTTCCACTAGACCAGGTTGCTCCAAGCCCCATCCAGACTGGTCTTCGGCACTTTCAGGGATGGGACATCATCACGTAAAAAATTATTTTAAAAGCCAGGTTCCTGAATTGTGAAAGCCTGGCTTTGGTAGCATTTCTAACCTGTCCACTGTGTTTCCTGACGTGTGTAACAGCACCAATAGCGTGCCAGTTCTTGGGAATCACAGGAGTTAAATTTTATGTCTGCCTCCAGGCCTGAGTCCCTAATTAGAGGGCTGAAATGGGGCTTCCCGTGATTTGTCCTGCTCAGCCAAACTGCTGGGCCAGTGTCTGTTTTTTAAGACAGCTAATTTCTTTCACTAAGCCTTTTAAATGTGAAATGAACTGGATTTATAAAGTTCTCATTATTTGCTGTTCTGGGTTGAATACCTTGTGTTACATTGTTATTTATATAGGATTGAAAAGCCTCGGGCAAGATTGTGAGGCAGCACTCCTAGTGAGCCCTCATAAAGATGAGATGTTCATCTCATCTGGCAATTGCTGAGAACAAAAAAAAATAGATACATTATTTTTAATGGTACCTGGAAATGCTGCTTGCTAACAATAGAAGCGTAATGCTTCTCTCATGCCTCCCTTCTGTGCTTCCTCTGTAACATCCTCAGCAGTAACCTCGGGGATGAGCAGCCTTTGCAGCACAGTCGGGATAATGTTGGCAGAAACAATCCTTGTATTTGCTTTTCCTTTCAGGAATGAGCACGCTTTGTTTATCTGAGCTGCGTGTTGGGACTATTTGCAGAATGTCTTAAAACTTTCAAGAGAGACCTTCCCCACCTAAACCAACCAAAATAAAGCAACTGTTAAATTTAACTTCTGCCAAAAGAGTTACCTTTTACTTTACTGCACCAGTAAAATATATGCTAAATATATGTTGAAAGGTCAGGGCTGGAATTGAAGGAAAGTTTTTTTAATCACTTGAGTCTAAAAAAAAAATATTTAAGTGCTCTGTTTATGTGGGTAAAGGCATTGATGGTTTTTTTCCTTTCTACAGTGTTGCTAGGTGTCACATTTTTACGATCTTCGGCACTGTAACTTTATATTATTGTTGTACAAGTATATATCTATAAAACAAATACTGACCGAGGGTTTTAATGCAGGCTTAGGCACCAGGTGCCACAGGGAGGACATAAAACTCGGCGAGGATGAAGTACAGATTTGTCCCCACTGTCACTAGGCCCCTGCTCTCCTGCAGCTGGTGGGCGTCCAACACTGCACACCGACAGCTCTCACTGCTCCTGCACCAAGAGCTGCTCCCACCAAGGACTTGCAAATGGTGCCACCAAAGGGCTCTGCCTGCTCAGACTCTCCCCGCAGAGATCCTGCTGCCATGGCGGCTGTGGATGGTGTGTTTTAAACCCCTGCCCTTAAGGAGCAAAGCTGGCGTTAGAACTCATAACCGGAATTTAGTTTAAAAGCGAGCTTCTTGCTGTCAGAGAAGGAGTGACCAAGGCAATCACCTCTGTGCAACAGCCCAAACTTAACAGAGGGCTGCCTGGGCCATGCAGATGTGCCAGACCAAGCAGGGAAGGTGAAAATGATTTTGGGGTTGATTGATCTGAATAGGTAGTCAAGACATAGCAGTGAAGATGTGATAAGAAGCAGAAAGATTTAAGACTTAATCAGCCTGAAGATGTCAGGCTTTATTCCATTAAAAATGCAATATTTAGTGATTCACTTTCAGATCTGTACCGAATTAATAACTAAACTGATCTATAGCCTTTTTCTGGCTGTCAACAATGGAAAAATCAGCAATGAATGTTAGATCTGCATGTAGGAGAAGGTAAAATTTAAAAGAGGACTTTGATATAAAAATTCAATGCAGTTTTGAATGATGAGGAAAGAGTAAAGGCAGGCACTGCCAGGAGAAAAAAAAATAGGCTGAAAGTATGATGGATTTGTTTAGGCACACTACAATGGAAATAGTATACAAAAAAAAATAGTTATGAAAAGAAACATTCACAAACATTTGCATTATCGACTTTGGGTAAGTTTCTCTGACATACAGAAAATGCAAGGGGGAAAAAAAATACCTGCTCAGGAAGATTTGAGAGGGCATAGAAGAATGAGCGTGTCCTTCAAGAATGTGATTCCTTAGCTGAAGAGAGCAAACAAGAAGGTGTTTTCCTAAAATACCCTTTGTAAAAGTTGGTTGGATTCAGAACTATGTTAATTTCTTATCATTTGTGTACAAAGGAGGAGGAAAGTTAATAAGGTTTCAGCGTCCTCCACAAAGACTTAGTAATCAAAGGTCATTAGACTATATATCTTACAGTAATTAATGTGAAATGAGAGCAATTAGTGATCCTTCATTAATGAGTCTGTTTCATTAGATTAGTCAGCTACTATTTTTGTCAGATTCTATTTAACATACTTTAAGAAAGGCTTTTTTTCTTTTTTTCTTCCAAGTTCAATCTTCATAAAATTCCAGCTGGGAAAAGTTTGGAAATAGGAATTATAGCTGATCAAGTTCTTCCAATTTTTTAAAGTGAAGTGTTTGCTGAAGCAGATGTCTACTGAATTATTTTGATTTTGGCTAGTTTCTGGGGTTCAAAAGCCATCAGGTGCCCAGATATCAACAAACCAATGTGCGTTCCACTTCCACTTGTGCCTTTCAGACTTTTACTTCCCCTGCTGAACATCTGCTGGGGAAAAGAGATTCAAAATCCCTACTCAAAGCCATCCTTACATCGGGATATTTTTAAAATGTCGTTCTAGGACACTTTGCCAATTGTTGTTGTTTGGAGTCTGTGCTTGCTCTCAGTGAGGAAGGCTTGTGCAAGGGAGGATTCACTGATCTGCTTGTGAGTGTCCCCAAGTCATTCACAATTCCCTGCTCCCTGTTTTCCAGCTGCCTCCTACATACTACCTGGGTGTTGTGAAGCCTAGCTACTCTTTGAAAAGATTTATTATACTGTTTGTAAAGGACACTGAACTCCTCAGATGGAAAATGAATCACAAGTGCAAATTATAATTACCAAGCTATTTAGCGTAAACACCCAGTTAAAACAAATTACTCATTAACTGACAATTTTCATGTTTTCCCTGAATCTGGGTATTCAGTTGCTTTTTCCATTATTAGCAGCAAAATTGAAGTAGGATTTCTAATGTGAGATTTGACCCTTTCATCTCAGGTGAAGTGAAAGGTCTTTTTCAAATATGAGAAAAGCTGCGCTTGCATATTCATTAGTGGTGATGATTTACCAAACAAAGAATTACTTTTTTTCCATTATCATCTTGTTCTTTGCATGGCACAGATTGTGAAATTCCGCTGTGAGCTCCCTCTATTCCTGAGTGCAAGGCAGATGCAGGCTGCACAGAAAAAATAGTATGGGAAACTCCTATTTCATTCAAATTTTGCTGACAATTAAGACATAGCCTGGATGAGAGGATTAGTGAATTTCCCACAGTGTTTTTAATCCTGATCATCTATGGCAAAAACATGTGCATGAAAACTTTATTTCCAGTAATGTTGCCGTAGATGGCACTGGTGTGATGTGCCAAGAGTGTAACCAGAGCTGTACCCCAAGAGAACAGTGACGTGTTTAAGCTTCACTATTCAATAAATGCAAGAGTCATTTTGTTTTCACTCAGTCAATTAAGCTTAAGTACATACTTAATTGTTTTGTTAACTCAGAGACCAAATAGCCTCAGTTCTTAATGGCCAACTGAGCAATTGTACCCTGTAGTTCCTGCAACAGAAAAAGTTGTGTGTTTGTGAACAGAAGATCAACAATTAGGAGAAAACCATTGGGGAAAACCATCCCTTCTATTGATCCAAGATTAATGTCAGCTGTTAAAATAGAGAAATTTGAACACAGTAAAGCATTAAAAGTTGGGAATTGCCAAGGCAAGGCGAAATGTCTGCATCAGTTCACTGCTGACAGGGATGCAGCTCCAACCAAAGATATATGTACCCACTAATCCTCCAGGAAATGTTCCCATGAAGTCCTTACTCATTCTGCAGTAAGACTTGGCCCAAAGAGGTGTTGAATGTCAGACAGTAACTGGAGAAAGGGGGACAGCATTATTGTACAAGGTGAGAAGCAAGTGAGATCCAGGTTGAAAATACTAAGTCCTTTGATGAAAATACTGCTTCGAATAGTCCAGAAAATCTGTGAATTAAAACAAGTCTGAGGTTGGAATCTTACTTCAAGTCAACAGTTTGTTGCCTACTTCTGAAACATTTTCTTAGGTACTCTATCAGTCCAAATGTCAGAAGGCTTTAAAACCCCTCAGAAATATGACTTTTTCCTTTCCCTGGGGGTCCAAGGCCAGGACCAATGAGAAGGAAATTTAATATTGAAATCATGCAAAATCTTTAAGGCCTTTTATATAAGGACTTAGGATCTTTTATTTTTAATTTTTCATTCCATCTCTTTCTATAAACTTTAACATATATTCTAAATGCAAAGGGAAAAGGTGTTGAGAATACTACTTCAGCTGCCAGATTCAGAATTCATCTGAACTCTTTGATCTGCGATAATCTACAGTGTTAAAACTTCAAAAACATTATTCTTTTTATTCCTAAATACTACTAGTTCTGACTTTTTATATCAGTTGAAAATTGTTATGAAACTATTTGTTTTAAACTTGTGCATTTATCTTCTATGTGCAGTATGTATAGGAAACATGTATTTAATTTTGGTTCTTTCTTTATTCACATAGCAGTATTTTCTTACTTATTTTCTGATTATTGTTAGCCACAATATTTGTAATGGCGCAAACTGTAGTGTGGAAGTGTTTCTTACTGAAAGGGTAAATTTCAGTCCACAGAATTCCAGACAGTATATTTTGCAATTGCAAACTTTATGATGTGAAGATGAATGGTTTTATTGGAAAAAAAATATTTTAGGTCTCTTTCTTTCCCCATTTCCTAGGCAAAACAACAAGAATCACAGAATATTTAGAGAGCAGCTCTGTCGGAATGAGAGGTTTTGCTGATACTTAGAAAGAAAAGTCAAACAGAAGTGACTTGACTAATTCCTCTGCAGCTGATACATCTACATTTGTAGAGCCTGTTTTACCCAGAGTTTTTAAAATGTTTGAATGGTAAGGATTGTTCATTCAGTTTATTTGAATGAATCTCATAGAAATCCAACCATGACATTTCCAAAGCACTACCCAGCTAATCATGGCCCTGACATTCGCCTCTCAGCTCTAAATTGCTTGGCAATGTCATGTTGTCTGTATAACAGATGTCCTATAAATGTTGTAAACCTGTAATTATAGAAAAAACCCCCAAAAATAAAGCCTATGAACATTCCAGTTGCTGAGCATGTCTGCCCCTACACAGTGTAGAGTAGTTTCTTACATCTACACGTATCTTCAATTACTATGTAATATTAATTATGTTAATAACTGTAAACATATGCAATGCAAGTCATGATTCTTTTCAGTTACTAAGTTGTGAAATGTTTCACTATTATTTATTAAACACTTTATTAGAGAAAATATATATTATTTACTTTACAAACAGAAAACACCTAATATAAAAAAACCCCAGCCAACCAACCAATCAACCAACCAAAAAGAAAGCAAAAAGCAAAACAAACAAAACAAAACAAAACAAATCCTGGTGCAAATTTTCCTTTTATTGCAGTAACAAGTTCCTCCCTAAAGAAAACCCCTATCGGTTTGTGCCAGAAGACAACTGAATAGTGTGTAATTCATAGGTAAAATGTCTTTCTTTGCTTCAGTCACTCTTGAAAAATTAAACAAATAATTCTTGGCATTTCCCATATACTAGTTTGCTTTGCACTTTCCTGGGATCTCCCTCCTGCAGTGACCTCCTTCTGAAAAACCACGTGGCCTTTAAATATTGCAAGAAACCCAGTGGTCTGATAAGCAGGTGGATTGGAGCATGTCTCTCTCAGTCCATCTCACAGTACTTGCTTGAGACACACAGGACTAACATTGAATTCTTAAATTCCTAAATCCGGACTTGATATAATCCTTTTTACAAACAGTACAATAAGTCTTTTAGAGGTAGAGCTTGTTTACTTTTACTTAAATGGGAAGACTCTGACAGTCCTGCTGCTTTGATTTTTAAGGTTTTTTTTGCTTAATTCCAGATTAAATATTGTTAGAGAAATAATATTAAGTTTTTTAATTTACCTGAATGATTTATTTTAGGTTAATGGGGTTGAGTGTTTCCCTTTCCTCCTCCCCGCTGCCCCTGCAATGTTTATGTTAGTTTTTTTTCTATAGACAATAATCACATCCCCTTTCAATCTGAATTTTCTTAAGCTAAACAAGTGGAAGGAGGCACTTTGGTCTCCCACTTTCAGATGAGTTCTTCATCCCTCAGATCACTCTAATATCATTTTCTGTACATTCTCCTGTGAAAACTCACCTTTACTCTCTGCCTGTGTTGCAGAGAACACGCCACCCGTGTTTCTCTGTCCCTTCACCGCCTGGTAGGTGACCCTTTTACGGCTGATGGAGTTGAGGTTCATCCCATACTCTGCCCTCAAACTGCTGTTCCCAGACCTTTATCGCTTTTGTCATTTCCAGCTGATGAGATCTGTTTTACAGCAGACGTTTGTACTGTTGAACACTGTGTGCTTGAACTTGCACTTCAGTCCCCAAACCCGTGCTGTCGCTGCTCAGGGCTGTGCAGTCAGGGAAGCACAGTGACAGTCATCACTACTGGCAGTGCCTCCCACCTTCGTGTCATCAGCACATCTCAGACTCAAGCTATTGTGCTGGTGAAGTAAACGCAGGTTAGGGAAAGACATGGTATAACCAGGTCATCATGGAACCAGTCCTTGGCAAATTCACTTTCAACATTTCCTCTCACCTGCTACTTTCCCTTAGACACCTCATCTTTTGCTGGTTTTTTGTGTTCCTTTTATTTTTCAACTAACTCCCATTTATAAATTGGCTTGTAGAATCACATCAAATGCTCCATGAAATTCAGATGTGGGTAAGTTACTGTATTTCTGTCAGACAGGCAGCATCATGGAAAAGATTTTGGTTGATCTGGCTGTGTACTTTCTGTACAGTCCTGGTGGTTTTCTTCTATTTGTCTTTTACCTTCATGCTTTTAATTATTCTTTCAGAGTAATGAATCTAAGTCAGATTAATAGACTAAGGTCAGAAGTTATTTCCTGAACCTCTTTACTCACTCATTCCTCTTCTAAAAGGCTTTACTTGCTGGTTTTGATTTTACAGTGCTACTCTTATGGTTGTGCATCTGTCATAGAAATGCAAGAGCAGACCCTCAGCTCCCTGGTCCTCCAGGGAGCAGGGAGGTAGGAATGGGAATGTTATCCTCTGTCTGTAGCTGTTGCACTGCTCCAACATTCCTTTACTGATCATCTGCTTTGCTATTTGCAAAGTTATGTGGATTTCAGTGCAAACTCAGTACAAACCTTCAGCAGTTCTGCACGAATCTGAAGGAAAATCCACAGATTTCAATAATATCACGCAGGTGTCTACAGATTAATGATGCTTAAGAGCTTTTCTGGACAGGGGCCTCAGGAAGTCACATTATCTTTGTGTGTCCCATTACTGATGCCCCTGTCTCGGTCCTGACCTCGTAAGTGCTGCTGCACTGCAAGCACCCCATGATCTCAGATATTTATTTGGCCTCCAGTTTTTCAGCTTCTTTGAGCAGCCAGTGGACACAGTGACAGGCTCAGCCCTTGTGCTGGCACACGAACAGGCAGAGTCAGGTCTACGACATGAAAATTAATTTTTGCATGTTAAAATAAGAAAAACACGTCTGCAGAACTATCCGTTTGTCTGAAGAATTACCTTTTCCTTTATGCATTCATTTTAAGTAGATGTTTCACTGTTTCACTTAGTGATTTATTTCTTTGAATCTTCTCTGATTAAACACTGTAAGATTTATTTCTTCAATGTTATATTCCACATAGAATTTTAATTGTAGAATGGTGGGAAAAGAGATGGAACAGAATAAAAACATATTGATGTAATTCAATTTTTATACCCATTTTGAGATTTTTTACCTTTGGGGGATAACTGTGTTTGGAGATGGTGAGGGGAATAAAAGCTATAAATTCTACTTGAATGATCAGTAATAAAATTAAATGATCTTATTAAAAAATTTACATTTAGCAATGAAATGTTGAATGACCATATTAGCTTGACAATAGGTGCCATGAGGCATATATATAAAGGAGTAGTGACAGAGTTGCAAAAAACTAATTTTAGTCAAAGAACATTCTCCATTATCTCTAGAAAATATGGCACTTTTTGGCATATTTTTGGATTCATCTTCTTGCAAATGGAACTTTGAAATCAATACATATTACCAACAGAGGTCTTTTCTAAGAGCACAGTTGTAGAAATCTGAAGAATTCAGAGGGTATTGCCATCAGGATTTGCTCATCTTGAGGTATTTACTGTACAAATTTTTGATTAAAAAGTATTTCTTAATACTTCAGTTTAAGATTGTGATGAAACCCTTTCATACAGGGTAAGGTCCTTCTCTAGTGGGCAGTGTATCACACGGGGAAAACCATTAAAGTGAGACATTTTGGAACGCTGTACAGAGAGCTGAAAATCTGATGGCTTCTTCCCTTCCTTCCACCTGCCCACTTCAGCACATTTATTTTTTGCTGGGTGAAACTTACTATAAATAACCCTTTGTATTTTTATTACTGAAGCATTTGGAGTCCTTAGGCACGGCCTGGGTCCCTGGGCTGCTTGGTGCTGCACAGAGCAGAGCAAAGAGCTGCATCACAACATAAAAAAGTGCTGTACGATCGATCAGCTTGCCAGCTCTGCCACCCCAGCAGCCCACAGGCTAATTCCTTGGATTCTCAGGAAAGGAGAACCTGCTGGGATGAGCTGTGATGCTGAAGACATCAGGTGGATGCTGCACAGAGGATGCAGCGGCGGAAGGCGTCAGGCATAATGAGTTAAAGGAAGACAGCTTGGGAAGTCTTTGAAGGTGAGAGCTTTATTTGAAATAATCAGCTCTGGGGAGCTGTCAGGGTCACCCCTGGTGAGAGGGGACATGCCAAGGCCAGCATGGGAACTGTCCAGGAGCTAATGGAGAAGAGAGGAAAGCGCATTTGAAGAGGTCAAAGCCAAGTGCTCTTTCAAGCCAAACACTATACTGCAAGTGCAGACAAGAATATCCATCTCTGTTGAGAACCAAAGAGTGCAAATTGCAGCACAATTGAAATCTCAGTCTCAGTGAAAGGGAAAATGTTCACTCTGGTGGAAACGGAATGTTTGTGTGTATATCCAGCTAGTGTTTAAAACTGGTACAAGTGAGACAAAGCTTCCAACTCTGACGCTGTGTCTGAGCCAGGATAGTGCATTCACTCCCTTATTTTCACCTGAAGTAGTGTTATGAACCCAGCAAAATATATGACACGAATTTTCATACAGATACATTTTTAACAGGAGAGAAGAGTCGTGTTTCACATTTTTCTTTTACTTTTCACTTACATTCATCTCTGGATCCAGTTTTCTTTATATTTCAACTTTTCCGTCTATTAAATGACAGAGAAAATAATTGTTATTTATGTTAAGAGGCAGTGGGGTGGTTCTGCTAAATAGTTTGAAAATGAGCAATACTGTGGATTTCATTTTCAGGAACACCAAATTGCTTTGATACCAAGTGGCTTTAATAGAACCAGTAGACATTGAACACTAAACATGGAGATCTTTAAGTGATTTTTGCCCTGAGTTTCTGTCTACAGAAGAAAAGCAGATAGTTTTAATTTCATAATTTCAAGGTTTTTCCCATATTGCAATTTTCATCCATATTGCATATGGTTTTTTATCCATATTGCAATTTTCAAACTCCTCATCTGAGTTACAGACATGGATCAAGTTCTAGTCTCCATCCCAAGCATTAGCACTTGTTCCTGCACTTTAATCTTGGGCTTTTGGCATTTTACCAGTGACTTTCCAGGTATCATGTTTCTATTCATAATTAATAAGCAAATATTTCATACAGTGTTGTCAGTGGATAACACTATAATACTGTACATCATGAATTTAAATCAAAATAGACAAAGACTAATCCTCGCTAGTATCTTAGGAGATTTTACAGGTGTCGAACAGGCTGGAAGATATCCGAACATTATTTTTAAGGAAAAGATGAAAGTGTTACACAGCATGTGTATCTATACCTGGACATGAATGACTAATATACTTTTGGCCCAGTTTCAGCTGGACTTTTTTAGATAACAGTCAAGAAGCAACTCCTGATCTCATATGTCATATCTATTGATAGATCAAGAGATAGCTCTCTCTACATCTTTAAAATATATATATATAAATATATATATATATATTTATATATTAGCCTTTTTCATATGTCATGTCCTGCATTATAAATCAAGGCTCGGCAAAAAAGAGATGCCAGGTTTCTAATGTATGTGTCTTACTATTTGTTAATTCTTATTTTAGTTTTTGACTGAGAATCACTCGATAAATACAATCATTTCCCAAGTTTTCCTCCGTATTGAAAAACTGTTAATGCTACCTGAGATATATTACAGAAAGAATGCCAACTCCCCGTTACTCTGCATAAAACAGGCCCTTATTAAAGGGTTAATTTTTTAAAATCTTCTTTGTCTTCTAATATGAGTCAAAACAAATTAAAAAACCCCTTGAAGTTGACTAGGAAGTTGAAATGAGGAAAAAATGGGGCAAAGGGTGATTAATTCTTGCTAACCAACAGGGACTTGTCACAGTGTCTTAACTGAACATCGAAGACCTCATTTTTCTGGAGAGAAAGAAGAGTAAAATCAGTGCATCTCAAACAGCCAGAATTAAAATTGATATATTAAGGAATATACGTTGCTATATTCATCATGCTTTCTGGAAATTTGCATGAAATTTTGTATTTATTTTTTCATCGATTATTGTCCAAGGATATCCAAAGGTGTCGTCCCTTTTCCCTATGACATTATTTCTGACAAATGAACCTCATTATCTGAACAGAATAATTCTGCTTCCATTGCCATTCACTGTTGATTGCCTTAAATGCCTATATTATGTTTCCAGTCCAATACTTAGAAAAATAAGAACCATTTTGAGAAGATTTCAATATAAATTTGAAGTCCCATAGCCAAGTCAAACTGCAAAGAATATGTTGGTGAATGACACAACATCTGAATGCTGTTATAGCTGCACAAAGTCTTGTACAAAGTTGCACATCCTGCTTCATATTGTTGTTGGAAGTAAATCAAGTCAAAACTATTGTAAATATGTAATCTGAGTGATTTGATATGTCAGCCTGAAACATTGCTTGGCTGTCACATCCTTCATGAAGCTGCTGCTTTTGTGAAATACTTATGTTTCTGTTGGAATAATCCAATGTGAACCAGCAACAAAAAGCAAGTAAATATGGAAATTATACTGCCTGAGGAAAAGCTGCCACTCTCAGTACAGTGAGAACCAGCTCAGACAAGAAGAATTTGATTCTCTTCCTCTGCTTCAGAAACACATTCAGTTTGGCCATACGACAGAAAAAATTGGATTACCTGGTGTAAGGAGGTCTAGGACAATTGCATGGCTCATATTGAAAAGATGAAAGCACTGCCTGCAATGTTTGGTGCTCGACACTGAGCACTTACCCATCCAAATGCTTCAAGGCTGCTGGTTTGTTATGGGGGTCTTTGGGAGACAAAAATTTGATCTCATTCACAGTAATATCATTCATGTTCACCATACCTACAATCTCAAACGGGAATTAATCACTTCTCTCATGATTTCGTATCAGGCATTGGAATAAACCTGGTGTGAAGTGAGGCAGCTGACAGCTTGAAGACAGTATCACAAATAGGGCTGTGGATACACCCAGCTTAAACTGCTGGGAGTTTTTAATCAGAGGCATCTGAATTTAATTCTTGAGAAAATGATATTAAATTTATTCACCACCATCACTGATCGGTTTAGGAACAAGACAAGGCATGAATTACGTTTATTTTCTTCTATGGCTTTTTGTCAGATCAAACTTGGGCTCTGCATATCTAGCTACCTGTCTGCCTATCTGTTTATCCATCTGTCTATCCATTCCAGTTCTTTGGCCTGTTCCATAAAGCAACAAGGTTGGCATTTCTTGGACATCTCTTGGACAAACATACACAGTAATTCATGAGCCTCAGTCTCTCAAGTAAGGAGTTGCTCCCACAGATCATTATATGAGGCAAAACCCAGCCACAAGCAATGTGTGAAGGAAATGGAATTCTCACAGAGGAGACTATCCTTGAATTCAAAATGTAAATCCACTAGGATTATATAATTTCATAGCTCAGAAATTAATGTGCCACATTTCATTAGGGCCTGTGGCTGCTTCACTGCAGAATATTTTCTCTTCTTTGTTACATCTGTGACTTGCAGCTGGAAGTCCAAAATGGACCAGCCTGGGGTACTGCTACAGTGCAGTATCGTCTGACAAACAGCTTAATAAACGCCATGAAGAAGGGATGCACTGCCTGCTCCTAAACAACCTTTCACCAGATGCCATCAAAACTATATCCATCTGCCTGATTACAAGAGATAGTAATGATTTTCTTGTCATGCAGCTTCTCCTCCACTGAGCTGAACATGGCTGCTTGCATGTTGTTGAATTGCTCTTATGTCAGCAGCCAAAGCTGTTGACTTTTCTGGCCCCTGAACACCACTAGCTGCAAACACGACATGCTTTCAGTAGATTTCAAAAATTCCATGGAAAGAACCGTCATTCTCATTGGCTATAAATACAGGAGTAGCCCTCCCGAGTAAGCGCAGGAACAAGGTAAAATTTTACTGATCTGAATGCACATAGCCATTGTATTCTCGTGTAAATGAGCACAGCATATGGATGGGACAAAAACCTACCCAGTGGAAAGAGGAGTTTGCAATGGATGGGAAGGAACTGTGGAAGTTAATCTCAGCTTAGTATTTCCGTAATTAACTCACAGGAACACTGCAGAGAGCTGTCAGCTTTTACAAAGGTTTTGTGTAGGCTTTGCACACCAACTATAAAGAAAAGGTACTAGAAAGATTTGCTATTATTTTTAATATATTATTAAAGATTATTCTTGGTAATTTATTCAGGTTTTCATAATGCTATCACAGCATACGCACATTAAGGACCATGTAAGTGCTTTTGGTCAGTTTGTAATTTCAGAAAGGCTTTTCCTGAAGTTGTGCCAACTGACTTCACTGCAGCCACACTAAAATATTCAAATATCTTCACTGGGAACCTTTCCTTTGGCATTTTATCATCGATTCTGTTTTGATGTGTCAACTTGGATATGGCGGTACTTCAGCATTTAGACAGCAAGGCTCTGCATCACTCATGTCAGCATTTCTGACAAACATGGGGCTTCTCCCATGCTTGTGAAGCTTTAATAGCATTTGCAGTATACTTCAGACTCCTCTGAACAGAATAAAAGCTACTGTTTTAAAAAATTCCCTATCATACTGTTGAACTCTTTGAAAAATCACCGGGCATTGGTCTTCATCTGGCAACAACCCACTAATTAAATACATACACAGGTTATCCACCTTTATTTAAAATTAAACTCTCTCTTTTTGCTGTAATATAAGTAATTATATTTTCTGTATAGTCCATTATATGAAAACAGCTTTTCCATCAGAAATGTCTCTTCCGAGGATTAATATTATTCCCTTTTTTCCCTCCTTTGTTACTTCTTTTCTTGCATTAATATACTTTTGATTGAGTTCAGAAGTTTAAAAATGCAGCTAATTCATCCTCAGCCCATCTCTCCAGATTATTTCTTTCTGTCACACACAGAGAGATTGTTTCCAATCAATGTCTTTATTTTTCGAGCAATACTCCTTGTTGCCTTGCTTTCAGGCTAGAGAATCTTGTCTGAAAAAGATAGGATAAAATAATGGTATTTTAGTAATCTGGTGCAAGGAGAGGAAGCATATTTAACTCTCCTGTCCATGCATCAGTGATTGCTCCTCCCTTCCCAACAAAGTAAGCAAGAACTGAGCCCGTGATCCCAACACCCTCCTACACCCTGGAGAGAGCTAATGAGGGTGTTTGTGCCTTCTTTTTTTCTTTCTTTCTTTTCTCTATTGTTTTCTCTGCACTACATCCTCCACTGTGAAGAAGTTATTTTTACTTGACATGCTCTTTATAAATATTCCCTAAGGACTCTCAGCTAAAATTGTCTGGTAATTTAGAGAGCTTTTTCCTGTTGTGATATTTAACCTTCTTACTTGCCTACCTTGGTGGCAAAGCTGTTATTTTCAGCTTATCAGACAAGCTTTTGGGTAGGTCTCCTTTTGCCCTTTTCCTTTCTTTTTTTTTTTCCCTATAGAGCCATGTTGCAGTCTTCATAACAAATTACAGGCATAAGTCCTTCCCAGTTCAGCCAAATTTCATTATAGAGGTTTTATTTAGCGTTTAATAACTTTGCTTACAAAAACTGACCTGCCCTGAAAATTTCCCAGACATTTTAAAGTGCATTCTGAGAAAAGAAATATGTTGAGAAGGTTCTCCATTTTAAATAAGAAATGAAATTAAAATTGTGCAACTGCAATTCTACTGCTTTTAAAAAGGGTGTCATTTTTGCACAGAAAGTGAATAAAGCAGTTGAAAACAAGAAATTATGGAATGAGACTGGGCATTTTCTGTTAAGTGAAGGACAGGCAAGCTGTTTGTCAGTTTGAATTGCTTCAAAGGCACCTGCTTTGCAATGCTAACCTACTAAATTTTTTGTCCCTCTTCAGACTCCTCACCCTGAGACTTCATACCTGTCAGTGGCTGCTGGACTGCAGCACTTTAAACTTCAGATTTCATGGTTGACTGGACTCCCTGCACTGGAACTTTTTAATATTTTATTTTATTATTTCTTTTTAAATCCAGAATAGGCTGGGGAATATGCCTGAACTGGTGTTCATAGACTTAGTTATTTGCTTTATGTTTGACAAAAAAACTAGCTATAAAATAAATGTGTCTCAGTCTGCAGACCCTAAGACAAGTAAAGTGCTAAAGATGCTGAGTGGACGTTGATTATTTTCTAGAGGAGTGAATGTAATGTTTTATTTGTGTGCAGAGATAGAAAAGTTTGGTGATCTATGAGAGTCTTGGACCAGAATTTTGAAAACTATGCCAGTTTAGAAATATAAATAACAAACTTCCACAGTGTACTTATTTTTAGCCCTGGCATCTCACAGTGCGGAGGGCAAGGTCATCTTTTAAAGCACGGATACAATTTCTGTACTAACTCCCTTCTCTTTCCCCAAAATATGGCCATTTCCATCGAGGGGAGAGTTTGCTGAAAAGTGGGCAATTTGAGTCAAGCATGAAGATTTGCATGGGCTGGCCATATTCACACTGATTCAAACAAGTAGGGACAGAGGGTACGTGAGTGCAGTTCTGCTGAGTGCAACAGGAGTATGAGAAAATATTTCTGTTCAGAACAAGACTTCCGACTATGAGCATATGTGTGTGTTTGCAAAGTCTGTTTTTTTCCTATAAAAATAAAGAAAAAAATCTTCACTTTCTGTAGAGTTGCCAGGACTTTTAACACATTCCAAATCTATGGAAAAGAAAGCAATTTCATTGTGTTCTATATCTCTTGAGATAATGCAATGTAATAGCTGTAGAAATGCAGTTTTCATTTTGATATATCTTTCTTAAAAAATGTGCCCATCACCCTAAGTAGCAATATTTGCATTAAATGATGCGTACTTAAGACTGTAATGTTTAACAGGATATCATGAGTTGTTGTACCAGAAGGTAAAATACAGTGAAATAATATTGGTTCTTTTAACAAATCAATTTGAACAGAACTTGTAGAAACATAAAACTGCTGACATTATGTTTATGCAATATCCTCACTTTAGCAACCAAAATATAGATACATGTGACACGGAACAATAAAATTTCTGGGGGGAAAACGTATCCCATCAGCTAAAAGTAAAATATTATCACTGTCATTATCACTGCTCCTATTGTCAATCGTTGGTTGCTATGTGACATTGGAGATGGATGGTGAATAAAGTCTAGTCTACAGTCTCTGAGGACTGGGACTAAAAACTAGTATTGAAAAAAAAAAAGGTAAAACCAAAAAAGTAATTTTCTTTGAGTAGCAACTATATTTTTTATGGAAAGGTTCTTTTCACAGAAATGTTTTCACCAATTGAGCAAAAGAAAGAATATGTATGTCCATAGTCTGGCCATGTCTGTTGAATTCATTGGACTTTCAAAGTACAGGTTTGGATTTCAAATAATACAGGATAGAAAGATGACAATTCTCACAATTTTATCTTCTCTTTCATACTTAGACTCCAGTCCCCCTTCCATCCACAATGGATGGATACCCCATCTAATACCATGGAAAGGAGTGTCTTGATTTTCTTGTGGTAGGCAACTTAGCTATTTCTAAGCAGAGAAGATTCAGAACTCTGTTACCTTCCTCCCTCCTCCCACCCCACCCCAGTTCTCCATATGATGCTATGAGAGAATAATATATATAAATTAATAATATATATAAAAAAGCCCTGTCAAATCCCACAGTCATTCACTGGTGCTTGACCCTGCAGCAGGAGCAATCTGTGATGGATGATGTGCAGAGTGAATCACTCAGAAACTGAATTAAATTTTCCTTGCCTGTTTTCTAAACTACTTGTCAAAAGGCAAGGCAGGGACAGTAGATACAGTGCAAGGTATTTTGTGTATATGCACGTAGATGATCTATACAGATGCAAAACATGGCAATTGGAGATTTTCCAATTTGTATGGCAACTTTTCTGCATAAATTGTTCTGCACATGAATTATGTCTGCTTGGGTTTTTTTCTTGACAGCCACACTACTAAATGAAGACTGTCTTGGAGTTACTGAAGTCTACTGAAAGTAGGATATCTGAAATGGCTCAGCACAGCACAGCAGTGTCCATGAAATGCAGACAGGCTTCTGGAAATTGCAGTAGTAAATGGACTACTCTAATCACTACTGTCAAAGTTTGCTAGTCTTTACTTATGCTGAGCAGGACCATTTTCTGTGAATAGTCATGCTGAATTTGAACAGCAGAACTTCTGCAGAATAATATGACAGGAAAAGTGACAAGAAATGTAATAGAGAATTGTGACTACCATGCAGTAAAGCAGAATGCAATACACCTGGAGATACCTGTACAGTGCCCTAGATGTACAAAGGTATCCTCAGGGACTGCTCAGAGCAGTAATTAAAAACTACACCACGTACAGCTCCAAACAGGGGTAAGAAAAGCTGTCTTTGTGAGGTTTTTACAGTTTGAGTGAATAAAGACAAAAGTAATGGGGAGCTGCCTTAGCTGTTGGAGAGTCTGACAGATATCAGGGAGCCTGTGTGAGGGAGAAGTCCTGGGAGTCCTCTCAGCAAGAGAGGGAATTACTGTTAGCTCTTGGATCTGCAATATTTTACTTGTATTTCTGCCTTGAGAACAAAATTCAGCCAGACTCCTGTGAAAGAACCTTTAATGGAGAAAGGAAACAGACTGATTTTCAAACCTCAGCTTAATTTGTGGAGGTAGAAGTCAAAACAAAAAGACAGAAACCTTATCCTATACTTCTGACTTTTATACTAAGCAGGTTTGACCTGCTACTGCTAGGGAGGTATAAATAAAACAACCCATGAGATTAGCCTCTGAGACATTTTTGTGACCTTCCCTGATCTTTTCCTGAAAAGCAGCAAATCCTCCACTCCCGAATGAGTTTCTTTTCCATATCAGAGTAGATGGAAATACCAGCTCCAGTTGTACTATTTAAGGAAGGTTTTTGTCTCAATTTCCAGTAATATGATAATGCTTCAACATCTTTTGTCTTACAGTCTAATTGTTAAGGAGAAATATTTAATCATTTTTAGTAACTGACAAGTCTATTATTTGAGTTTGCCATGGCAACAGGAAACTTTCCTGTTGTATGTACCCGCAAAGCCAGCTGAGCAATATTCCAAACCCAATTATCCTTCAAAACATCTTCAGAAAGTGAAAGAATGGAATAAAGGGAAAATAAATATGGGGAAAATGGACTGATGAGAAATAGAAAATTTGCCATTAGTTTTGGATTTAATTTCACTGTTAATAACATATCTCAAAATACTGAGCTAGCCCAGATGTCAAGTTATTAAGATAGCCCAGAAAATTTATTTTACTGTGCTTCTGTACAACCAAAGCATGCTGTTCAACAACTCTCCAGTTTCTCTTTGTGTGTGGTCCAGTCAGAACTTCTGGGAAATCATCAAAAGGGCAGTGAGGTGAAGGAAAATAGTCCTGCTGACTACTGACTATATATTCAGAACAAGTAACAGCATCTATTAGCTCACAAGGATTAAAAATAGACATATATATTGCTCCTTTAATTGTAAGTGTAGTAGTATGAGAGCAAACCCAAAATATTTATGGGCACCAAGGGCTGTAACTTTTTAAAGATTAATACCTCCTTGGAAAGGTATCTTTGGTGACTGGAGCAGCTGCTTTGGTTGTCTTGGAGGGCTGTGCTGTTCTTAATGCTAAATAACACTTTAATAACGTGCAGGAGGTAAAATCAGTTTGCTGGCTTCCTTTTGCCACTGTCCTCCCCTTCCTCAGAAATTCCATTACCTTGCAGAGGAACTGGAGGAAGGCTCTTCATTTTTGTTGTCTTTGTGATCCTGGCTGTTACTCAGCACAACGCCCTGATACCCACTGTTGGAGAAGAGCAGGAAACTGCATCCAAAAATCTGAGTTTAGGAGTTTTCCTTGTTTTTACAGTGACCATGAAACGTTGTTGTGCAGTTCTGTTAGTCCATTTAAATGCTGAACTCCCCCTCACTCTGTGGACCTGTGCAGCCCCCAGAACCTGGCTGTGGTTCGGTCGATCCCACAGTCACTGAGGTTAGGACCATTTTGCTAAATCTACAGGGAAATTGGTGAAAGCAGTGTGCCCAGAGTCCTGACGAATGAACAAAACAGCCAGAGTGATGCGGGAAAAACAGCACTTGTCTTTTTGAATTTTTAAAGTTATTTTTTTAACAGGCCTGGCTGGCAGGAGCAGTGGGCACGAGCAATTCAGATGAGGATTTGAGTTCTAAGACAGAGTATCTTTAACTTTCATCAGTTCCCTGACTGCACTGAAGACTTTTCCTTATGCATAGAAAAGGCAACGTCATTTGTCCTTGACTGAGGATCGCTGATACATTTTAACAATGGAATTAGTTATTCACTGCATTACAATGACTAGCTTTCTGTAATTTGACATTAATATGCTTCTACCTGAACAGTGCAAAATGTGAATTAAATTGCCACAGGGAAAAATGATGAACCTATTCTTTGATTTAATCTAAAAGCAGACAGTTATAGTCTCTTTCCTCATATTAATGTTCACCCCTCTTCCCAAAAATTTAACTTTAACTTGTCTAAGTTTTCTTTTTAATACAAGAAAAAAGGCATCATGCAATGTGACCTTTTTTTACCACTTTTAAAATTATAAAATATAAATATTTTAATAGCTAAAATATATAATATATAATTATATATTTAAATAATTTTGTTATATAGAATTATTACATTTGGAAAAGACCTCCAAGATCATCGAGTCCAACAATTAACCTAGAACTACCAAAGCCATGCCCATAAGCAGCACAGCTCGTGTTTTTTGGACACTTAAAGGGATGGTGATTCCAACACCTCTCTATAGCAATACATTAAATTTATAATTATGCTAAAAAATATTTTCATAATTGGTACTTAAAAGTGGTGACAATATTTACCACTGTTTTTTAATAAAATCTTTTCCCTCTCTCCCATTCCCACGACGAAAGGGTTAAGGCAACATTAAGGATTCAGCTGAGGCTCATAAAAAAAGCACCCCAAAAACCAACAATAGGGAGATCATGCTGAAAAGTGATTTTTAAACGTTTTGCCTGGCCCAAAGCATATCTCTGGCATATGTCTAATTCTATGGCTCTACAGATTACTGCTTCCAAGAATGCACACCCCTTTGCCACAGTCTGACAAAGCAGAGATGAACTTTGCTCCCTCTCCTAACTGATCTCCGTCCCTGTGGTAGACAACAGCCAAAGCTATTTAAATGGGAAAACATTCTTATATCTGTGGCTCCACCAGCTGTCTGCCTCTTCTCTGAAACCAAGGAAAGAGAATATTTCATGGCAAACTGTAAAATGCAAATGTCCAAAATACATAAATATGTTCTTTGAATAAGGCAACATATATTGATGATGTTTTATGCACAATGTTTTTCCTCTCTCTCAAACTTTATTTGTTAGACATTTGTAAAGATCTGAGGCATTAGACTCCTTTTTATGTGATATTTTTATGTGCATTGCTAAGTGGTCTGACTGAAAAAAGATTATGTGATCTGTGTTGCATTTTTGGTACCATCCTTACAGTCATAAATTCAGCTTATTTGTGATAGCAGGAAAGATTTTAGTAACACATCCCAAGATATAAAATAGCCAGTCTTTCCCTATCACCTGGCATCGAACTGTTCCCATCTCATATCTAATAGGGCTCCTGTTTTCACTGATAAGCCTTGATACAGAGAGGAGTGGAGCAGGAGCACAGTCACAGCCCAAAGCAGACCTCTGGGCGTACATGCTGCTTTTCCCGCTGGAGTCATGGTGAAAGTGATGGTGGAGTTTACCTTTGCCAGAGTAAGTCCCTCCATAATGCAAACCTCTGTAGCCCCTCCAGGAGCAGGGCTTGGCTCCTCAGGGCCCTGGTGGGAAGGCAGCAGGACCAACACCCTTTGCCCAGGACAGCTGCTCACCTTACCCTGGCTACAGCTGGTTGTAGGGGTAAGTATTTAATTTAAAGAATTCGGAAATAGTCTTTAGTGGCACATAAAAGATTCATAGTTTTCATGGTTAAATATACTAATGCTGAAAAGAGCCGATAAATGATTGTTGTGTCTGCAAGCACAGGGCAGATTGGGTCCAGGTGATCTTCACCAACATTAGTGCTCTCTCTATAAATCATTTCTTCTTGCTCCAACTTCTGCTTAACAAGACATATATTATCTTCATCCCTTTCTCCTAGTTTTCTGTCCTGCAGTGAGGCAAATATTTTACTGGTGATGCACAACATCAAGCATGAATAAATCCACCTGTATGATTTTTGTTATTATTTCTTGCTTTTTATCTGCTCCTTTTAGAATGCAGCACGCAGAGTGGGCATAGTAAATAAGTCATTTTTATCAGAGAACATTTCCCCATATTAAATCCCTCATTCATTCTGGAATCTACAGGCATCTTAAAATATGCCTCATGTCTGTGCCATCACAGCCTGGAGACACATTGCAAGGCTGGGGAGAGATCGACTTTCTGATAGCTATCTGTTTGTGATAATAGCATGGGAAGAGTGTCAGTCATACTCCCCACATCTGCTCCAGCTAGGAAAGGAAGACAGCCTGATCATTTTTATGGCTAGCATGAGTATGTTGGGCAGAACCCCAGCTGATAAGCAAAAGTGATGTTGTGGCTCTCTTTCTCTCAAAATATATTCATAATATATTATTCTAAGTATCCTGTTGTCTAAAACCATTGCAGCACATACAGACAATTCTGTAACTGTTAATATTTACTCAGACCAGCATGGAGAGGCCGTACTTTCCATTTCAGCTGAATCAAGCCACAACACTCTGCAGCGTTTCCTCTCCACTTTGGCCCTGTTTACACTTTGGTGTGTTTTCTTACCTAGAATTTAAATGCCCTTCTGAAAATAACTGCCTTGTCTGGCTTTCTTAGCAGATGTCTGTTAGTAGTCATTTAACCAAGGGCAGGAGAGAAAGGAAGCAGGCTGCTCATGCTTTGTTTTGGTTTTTGGTCTCCACATTTGCCTGCTTTCATTGTGTCCCTTACTGCCAAAACAAACTCCTGGCCTTGTACATCCATTTCTCCAGAGCTCACTGACTTCCCTCATGGAGCACAGAGGGCCATGAGCCTCTCTCTTTTGGTCATTTGCTCTAAATAATTTTTAAACATTCCTGTAGAAGCAGATTGCACAAACTACACAATTATGTTTCCCTGCATCTTTTAATCGAAGAAAAAAATCTGGCACCAAATGCTTAACTATGATAAATCAACAGGGTTCCACTGACTTGAGGTTCGATCTCATTTTGTATCTGAGGGCTGATTATCTTGGTGGAGGTACATCACACAAAGCCTTAGCAATTGCTTTACACAAGAATGTTTCAACTTCATTTTCATTGCTAATAGAATATGGCAAGTTTTGCCTTCTAGGATGTCCTCCTGTGAATTCGGGTTTGGAATCTATTTATCTGGATTTCAGTGCTCAGATTGGTAAGAAACCATTTAATGTGTCCCTAAACAATTCTGAGCCACAACGTACTGGCAATTTCATATCCAAAATACTGATTTTTATGACATATCTTTTATCAAGGCTGTCACTAGGAGATCTCTTACCATTTTGTAATTTCATTCAGGTTTAAATTTGCCTTTGTCATTAACTACAGGCTGCATAAATTCACTAGGAGCTTTTAAAGACCATAAGTACCAGCTCTATGAATTTATTCTTTTAATTGGAACATCTCTTGATTATGTACAAAAAAATCCTTGATGTGTTGATATTTTTACATAAACTTGGTTTTTTTGTCTAATATTTCCAATTTTCTGACTAGCTTTCCTTTGACTTTACAAAATGCCTCTAATTTTTAGTGCAGGACTTCTCACTGATGTCATTATTTCAGAAAAATAGAGTTTTGATGTAAACCATAGCACAGAGCTTCTTTAAGCCTGTCCATGTAATTTGGTGTGCCAGGTAGGAGGCAGCATGTGAGGATGTTCTCACAGCACATTGCTTAACTAAACTTAACCTCAGACAGCTCTTTGGTAAAACACAGACGATTTTGTCCAATACAGAGAGGAACATTTCCTTCATCTTCAGCAGAATGTCTCAGGGAGAAGTGTAATTAATTAATTCAACAGTCCAAAATGAGACTCAGCCTTTTTAGAATTGTTTTAACACACTCTCTCCTTGCCAGTAATATTTTCTGATATTATTAGCAATAAGCGTGTTTCCCACACAAAGAGATTATATGTTGTTTAATGACATGGATTATCAAAATGGCTAAAATTGCCTTGACCAGCTTCTGAGATTACCATCATGCTCCTGAGCTGCTTGGATACAGGAAGACATGCTAATTCTAAGCTTTTCTTTTCAAGTCTTTACCTCTTCTGTGGAACACAGTGTCTGTGCATCTGCCTGCAGTGGATGCTGGCTGCAGGCAGATCCTGTATAGGCAAAGGGTGGAGAATTCCTCTCCTATTTGCCATACAGACTAATTCAATGAATCAGGAATGCAAAATCGGATTTACTTTTGAATTTCTAAAAGCTTTCCATAGATCATAGAAGACTCACACCTACCATCAGAAGGTTTGCTTTTCATGCTACTTGTCAGGCTTCACCCAGATGCAATTAAGTCAGAAGACTCCCAGAAATGTCTTTAAGGAAATCTGTTAGTACTTGGTCGGCCCAGACTGGCATGGTCTTTGAAAAGATTAATTTTCCTGATGTTATTCAATGAAATGGTGAATAAGGGTCTTCCTGAGCAATTAAATAGTAATAGATAGTTTTAAAAATAATGTCTTCTAAATCATGTGGAAAGAAATACAATGGAAATTAAAACAATGATACCGTAATTAGTGGATATGTTCATTATTACCTCTGAAAAAACCATATGAGCACTACAAAGCAGTAAGTTTTTATTACAGTGTTTGAAATGGCTTAGCTGAAGTGCTGGGAGAAATGATTTATCAGTCTTACCTACTCCTTCTGAATAGGAGTGTCAATAAAGTCTTACCAACCCAAGACCTGTTAGAGTACTTAATTTTCTTTTAGCTTTTGAAGAGAAAGTGAACAAGAAAAGAGAAAAGAGAAGACAAGAAAGTGTAGAAAAAGTATGGGATTTATATATGAAGAGAGGTTTCTACAAAGCTTACTAACTCTTTTAGTTCCTCCTTTCTGCTTCAACGTTATTAAAGATTTCAGTATAAAAAATTAGAGAAAACTTTGGGGAGAATATGCATGATTCAATTTGTGAACTAGTAAAAGCTAATTACCTCACAGTAACACTTCCATGTGTTTCCATGATGCACATCAGTGGCTTCTTGGCAGGGGAAGGCCTCCAAGTTCAAATGTGGCCCTTTGTTTTCCCTTCTTATTCATTGCTCATTCTTCCCTTCTCATTCTTCCCTTCTTATTCACAATTTTTTCATGGACACTTCTCTTTCTGGAAGAGGATGCTTCAAAATGCAATTATGAGAACTAAGCAGTTTGCAGGAGAGGCAAAGCACTTGCAGATATAAAAAGCTGGATAAAAGGGAAAATACAAGAATGACTGGTGATGGAGTGTCACAGACACTGGACATGGGTCTAACATCATTCACAACTATTTAGAAAAATAACTGTGTAAAACAGAAATTCCTGGGGGACCTCATACAGCTACCTTTTTTCAGTCAATGATAGCAAAAGAGCTTTTTGTTGAAAAGTTCTCTTTAGTGCATGAATGGAGAAATTAATTTCATTTATTTGCTAGATTTTTTTTAATTAAAAAAAAACAGTCCAAGAAAAGAAAGAATTAGACAAAATTGATCTCTTACGTAGGAAGAAGTGGTAATTTGTCTCAATATTTGTCAGTTATAACTAAATACCAGATCTGAAATTTCTTTGCAGCATTTTCCAAGGTTTTTCAGGATACAAATATAGACTGAAATATCATAAAATATTTCATGTGTCCAAATATAAAGTGAAAAATAGGCTGTGTTTGTTTAAGACTGACTGAAATAGAAATGGAAATTGAAGTCAACCGTGGCTCATAAATGATGAGGTGAAAAGAGGTAGAGATGATTGCATGTGTCTACTTCTTCTGTACAGTTGGTATTGAGTTAAAAAAAAAGGCAGTTAGGCACACATCGTTTAATCAAACCTTCCTCTCCTGCTTTGAGGAGTTACATGGCACAATCAACTCAGACACCCAGAATGAGATAAATAATGCAAGCAGGTACTCTAATACATTTTAAAGAGCTGTCTGGGGAAAATGTGTTTATTTCTTCAGATGCTTTCAAAGTTCCAAGTTGCAAAATCTCCTCTTTTGCTTTATGATCACGAGTTTCCTCACGTCCTACTGTCCAAAAATTATCCTTTGTGAAAGGCTTCCTAATGGCTTCACTGTTAAAATCCTACAAAGTCTCACAAACTTCCAAAATTATGGACTGACTTTTCTGGTGATGTCCAACCCCCTTGTCCTGTCTTGCAACCAGCCCAGCATAGGTGGTGCTGGAAGAGAAATTCCATTGCCAGAAACACTCTGTTGTATATGAAAGGAGAAACTCTGGCATCTGAAATGCTGTAGCGATGGAAAAAAAAGATCTCCACTGTAAGTTTTTGGGTTTCATCCTAGGAGATGTCAAATGTTCGTGGCAGCTCTTCTTTCCCTGACTCTGAGCCTAACTTAGAAAGGACCATCTCTGAGGATGAGCACAATAAAAATCAACCAAGACAGGGCTCAAAGGAGTTTTATCTAGAACATACAAAAAGTGTAAATTGTCAGGAATTCTAATGGGCTTTTGTCAGCAACGAATAAAATGGACACGATACAGGTTTTAGCAAATTTCTCTTTACCACATTAGCAGCACCTTTGACACCTGCAAAAGCATTTATTTCAGGACAGAACCTGTATTATTCTGTAAAGGGCCAATCATTAGTTGTAGGACTTTTTTTATCCTAGAATGTTTCTTTGGTTTTACAAGTAGCTTTGTTACTTATGAGGAGTGTCGACGGTTATGTGAAATGCAGGGATTAATAACACATTCTCTCAAACCAAGTTGTTAATTCCATGTCCATAGTAACACAGCTAGCTGAAAAAAGGAAGGAAAGAAATGAGTGCCTGCTAAGGTCTTGTATTTTGCCCAGAACTTAGAGAAACCAGGTGATTTGAGGCAGCTTTTGGAACTGGGTTGCCCTCAGACTCCTGCTCGTGGTTCCCGTCACTCAGATCAGGGTTGAATATTTTCTCTGTCCAAGATTGCTTCATTCAAGGGCAACTCCACAATCCCAGGCTAAATATTTTGAGGTCGGTTCAGTTACAGCAAAGCTTCACTAATTTCTGTACTAATGTAAGAACTATCAGTATAACAGCGTTAATTTGCTGCATATCTGCTGAAAGCTTCTGTAAGATTGAACCACTTGAGTCCATATATTCAACATAATTACCAAATACCTATAAAATCAATAAATATAATTTATATCTTCAAATACTCTTCAAAGTTTTGACTGGAGTTTGACCTTGCTGAATTTTCTTCAGAAGTCAATATACAATTAAGATTGTATGAAGCTGATAGAGGTAACAGTTGTAAATATACCCAGAGACCATTTTACAATTGCCTGATGAAATCAATCTGCTTAGGCCAATTTACATTGTCCTTGGTTGGTAGTTTATTTGAAAAAGGTTTCATTATTCTTCTACCAAAAAAAAATTTTAAAACCATAGATATTTAAATGGAAATGAAAAAAAATTGACTGTTCAGATGAGGTTTCTAGAAACTAAGGCTATTCAAGAAAATGTTTTAAGCAAAGACAGTGAACTTAGAATAATAAGTATCTACAACAAGTTTTGCTTTGATGTGGTAATGCAATGAAAGGAAAAATGCATGATTAGATTTTCAAAGATTATGGGGTGAAGAAAGATTTAAATTGAATACTAATTTAGTTTGGAAAGCCTTGAGGAAGCTATGCCCTTCATGTAAAAATTCTTTTTTTGAATTAGCAAGGTGTTTCATCTGCCAGATGAGCATAATTGAAGTAAAGAGTTTATGCAAACAGAGAAGGAGCAAGCCTTGTTTTTACCCTCTGCACAGCATAAGCAGTCACAGCTGGAGGCTGGTGAGGACGTCAGTGTTTGTGAGGAAACATGGAATGCTTTTAATCTGGCAAATGGCTAAGGGGAAAGAAACTACTTGGAGCTGAGCCTGCTTTTAAAGGTTGGTGGTAAAATTCAGCATCTGTATCTTCTGAGCTTAGAGAATGGAAAAAGCAGCAGAAATAGAAGAGTCTGGTTAGAGACTCATGCAGACATAACTCTCAAATACACCCTTTCGTCAGCAAAAAGTCTCTTGGAAAAGGGTTCCCACCTGAATTTATTGAAACAATCACGTTTCTCTTCCAATACCAGAAATTCTTTTTATGCTTATTCATACATCCTTGGCTTAGAGCGCACACAAAATAGTAATACTTAGACATATAATTTTATCAAATTATGACATAACAGAATTTGACATGACCTTATTTGCTGTTACTTTACAAACTCCAGATATCTTTAGGATATTTTGGCCCAAAGATTTGATGGCTTTACTGTGGAAGATTGCTCCTTTCACAGTCAACCCTGCAGAGGGCCACGTCACCTTTGGCAATGTGGGATGACAAACTGACAGCTCATTCACAGAATGAGGCACCCAAAGTATCGCTTATAAGTTTCGATCTATGATTACTTGCAAATCAAACTTCCTTGTTTTTATGCCTTTTCATTCAAACTGTGAGATGAAGACCAGTTTTTCTATGTCAGGTGAGTCATGAAGAGAAATGGGCACCCAAGGGAGCCAGTTGGCCAAAATTACTTTTTCCCACTATCTAGCATGACTAGATTAATTTGTCAGTGACTGGGTTCAAACATTGCAGCTAAACCACACACTTCCAATGTTTTTTGCATGGATTTTAATAATGATGCTTACAATAACAAAACAGCTCTTTGGGACTTACTTAAGGAACCTCGGACTGATCTGACCTTTGTCAAGGAACAAGCAACTAAGCTCAGCCTCTATGAGGTGTCATAAGGTACAGACCTTATTCACGACAAGAGAATGATCTCAAAACATTGAAAAGTGTGTCTCTTGTTTGGCGGAAGAAACATAGTTTAGAAACATATTTAGGATTATTAATAAGGAACTCTTTTATAATCAGAACCCCCCCCCCAAAATAACATTGAAATTACTGTAATTGGGCTCATATTAATCACTAAATAATCAAATTACAATAATTTAATCTTTACAGATAATCAAACAAATCACCTCACAGAAAGTAAAAATTTACCTTGTATTTTCCATAAAACACAAAATACCTTATTTCATCTTCCAGTGTATTGTAATTCACCTGGAAAGCCAGTGTCTTTGTTGTTTCTCAGGAGCATCACTCACACTGATTACTACATCAAAATTAGCCCTGGAGGGAAGACGTGGCAGCAGACATGAAACACTTTCCATGCAAATAAAAAATTTCAAAATCTTAATTTACACCTTTGTCTAAAAGTTAAATTGGTTTATGGGATAATTAATGACCTGTTTTATTTAGCAGCTGTCTATTGTAATGAGAATGCAATGCCACTGAATTGGCCAGGTGGAGGTGAATCAATAATACAGCTGACATTAAGAACCCTTCATATTACTCACCCTAAATAACCCACAGTGAGAAGTATGCCCTAAATTGGGTTCTCTGAATTAATATTCCAGAGTTATCTTCTCTCCATTAGCAGTTTATGGAATGAGGTTCCTAATTTAAAAGCAGCAAATAAGCCAGTTGGGGTCTTCTGTTTCAGTGAGCGAACATGGTTGGACTCAGTAATCTTAAAGGTCTTCTCCAATCTAAATTATTCTATGACTGCATGATTAATTAATCTATATTGATTTAGCTGAAGTTATAGAATCACTGAGTGATTTGGGTTGGAAAGAGCAGCTAGTTCCTATCTCCTTTAGCCTTCTCTATATCCCAGGTAACCAAGTTCTTTGGCTTGATTCTGGACAGGGCCTACATTTCCCTGTTCTTCCCTTAATCACTGAAGTACCTATAGAATTTCCTCTTTTGCCCTTTATGTCCTTGACCATAATTAATTCTATTAAAGCTTTAACTTTCGAAACCTTTTCCATGGCTGCTTGGACAAATTCTCTGTATTTCTCCCAGGCTACCTGTCCTTGCTTCCACCCTCTGTAGATCTTGCCTTATAATTTGGAAAACCTCATTATTTTCATCTTTATTGTCACGATGTGAAACTCACCCTTAGTACAAATACATCAAACAAAAGCTGGTAGGCAAAACATGAAAATCACCTTCTAAATATAAAGAATTGTCTTCATGTCCACCCACAGCTATGATTTTTCTTTCCAATTATTCATGTCTGCACCGGACAATATTTTTTGGCTACTGTAGATGTTTAAAAGATATGAAAATTATTCTGCTTATTGATTTCCCTTCATACTTAGCAGATAAATCAATAGGATGTGAAGATGAGGCTCCATTAAAATGATTTCTGGTGACATCACTTTTGCCTGGAAGTTTCCACAATAATGATCCTTGAGTTTGTCTGCAAGAGGTCTTTCTAACAAAGCAACACGATAAAATCACATGCCTCTCATGGCTTTAGGCTGTAATTTCTTCCCTTGGGATAATTTTATGTCTAAGTTATATTTCTGCTATGATGTAACTACAATTTGTTCCACTAAAAACAGAAAGTAGAAGAAAGGAAAAAAACAAACAGGTGCGTGATCTTATTGTGCATTTTAAATAATCCCAGCTGACCTCACTTCTCAACATATGACTGCTACAGTCTAACACAAGGCAGCCAAGATAGAAATGTCTCTCAGAAGAACTTTATATACACAGTAGTACAGAAATGCCAAAGATGCACCATCCTTTGTCTACCTGTTGTGGAAGATGCAAGCAGAAAAAAAAAAAAAAAAAAAAAAAGAAAAAGCTTTGTTCCCCAAAATGTGCTTACCTGAAAATATCCCTCAAAAGATTCTGGTCACCAGACTGCACACAATCCACAGGCTGAGGTGTTGTGGTTAAGACCCTCTGACTACTGTCCCAGTTGCTGTAATAAGAACCTCCTCAGGGATGAGGATCCCTTATTGTGAGGCACTGTGAAAAGAACAAAAGGAGAGCCCACACACAAAATCTGCTTCATTAAGTTCGGGTGGACCTCGGGCGACTACACATCCCTAAGCCACCAAACTAACGGCTAGAAATTTTATTTGTTAACAGAAGAGAGACAGATGGAATTGAGATGTAGATCATGTAATCATCAAGTTAAAAGAGAGGTTTGTTTGTGGAATTAAAAAATAGAATCCTGTGGAGAAAGAAAGAGTGAATAAATAGCTTGGAGGAGAACTAGGAGAAAATTGAATCATCAGGGAAAGGCAATATTTCAAGAAAAAGACAATGGTGGCAGTATTGAAGGCAGCTGTCAGGTCACAGAGATGAAGACAGAGTACAGGTTCTGGGACTTGGCTAAGAATAAACCATTAAAAATTTTGGCATGAGTGCTTTGAATTGATCGAGGGCAAAGGATATAAGGCAGAACTAACAGGTCTGAGCGTGGAATTGAGGGAATTGAAAACAGCATGGTAAATAAGAATAAAGATAAATGAGAACGGGAAGGTAAACTGGTCTCTACAGAAATGGGCTAAAGTTTGAGATTGTTTGATTTTAGTAGAAAATACCAGAGCAGGATTGTATAATGGAGATAGGAAAATAAAAACAGTAGTAAAAGAGGAACTTAAGACAGCAGTAACATGACAGTGAATGAAAGAAGTGATGTGATGAAATGCAAAAAAGTGCTGTGGTTGGATGGTATTTTTTAATCAGAGTCAAGAGGGAAGAAAGGAGAAATGAAAAATAGGGGAAAAAGGGGAAAAAGGTCATGTTACATGTTTGATAATTTTATCTTCAAGCCAGCTAGTAAGAACGTGAGAAGACAGCAGGCAGGATGCAGAAGGGTGACAGGGATTTAAGTGTGTCTTGTAATGAAAACGTGACAAAAATAATGTATGAAGGGTGAAAACATAAAAATCATCTATGAGAGGGATAGGAACAATCTAGAATTTATGATGCTGGTAGACTACAGATAATAGAAAGCCCAAGTGACAGGGTCTCATTGACTAAAGAGTAGAAATTTGGAAACCCAATGCTCTGGGAGAATAGAACATGGTAAAGATCAATTGATTAAATTCTCTGACATTCGTACAGAACTGAGAAAATGTAGGAAAAAATGTAAAAACATTGAAACATCTGGGTCATCTTATGACTAGGACTTCAGTTGGCCTCTGGGTTACACGATACAAAAGTGCACTTTCTGTCAATTATGAGGCACTTTAAATGGCAATTTGTTCTAATTTATACCAAGTATTCAAGAAAATTATCATTAAAATCTCTGCATGTAGATTTGTGATAAGCAAAAGTAAAAGCATTAAATGCAGACCTATGTGCAAGAAAAAGATTGTAGGGTATTTGGTTCTGCTTTTGTTCCATATTAAGTACCTTACAGAGAAAGCTTTAAGAAGCAGTTTCATGAGAAAGTGTTATCCCAAGAAGCTTGGGCCGTCTCCATCAGGGAGCAAGATATTACAAAACCAATCAGTGGAAGCCTTTTTAATATAACATTGAGCCTACGTGGTTTTCCCTGGCAGAAGAGCAATATTGCTTTGAAAGATGGGGACCACTGTCTCCCTGGCACTCTAAGGTGCTGCCAAGGGCCCTCCCACAGCACAGCACACTGGGACTGTCGCAATGCAGAACTTCCTGGACAGGAAGATTTCACCAGCTGGGTACCAGAGCAGACACTCCTGCATTGTCCATCACCATGGGGTACAGTGTGGTGCTTCTGGAAACTCTGCCCCATCAATGCATGAGAAAATCAGATCCAAATGCTAATCAAGAAAGCACTAGTAATATCACCATCTTTCACTGTGGGGATCTCCCACATGCACAGCACTGTGCAATTCACTGGCTGAAGCAGTAAAAAGGTTTTCTTGCTCATTCTCTTTTATATTTCTTCCCTCCCTCTGAAGCAGGTGTTATTGGCCAATTTAGCCTGGCAAATCCCATGCCTTTTATCTCATGAGAGATCTGACCTTACTCTGGGATCACACATTGTGTGAAAAGCTTATCCAAACATGTGCCATTTCCTCATGCCCTTTGGTTGTCCTGCTGCACCAGGGCTGAACCAGTGGCTCAGAGGATATTCATTATTTCCATCTCTTTTGAAGGGTATCTAAAAATAGACACTAGATGGAGAGGACATCCACTGAAGAGATCTATATTTATTGAGAGGATCTATATTATTAATTGCAGCAGAAAGGTAACATCTTGCAATAGAACTCTCTGTCCTATAAACCAGGCAAAAAAACCTTCCTTCTGTGTGCCAAACTCCGTGGCAACCATGAGGTTTCCAACATCTCATCCAACATTCTGCTGATGCCATCTTTTGTGTGAGATCACCGCTCACTGGGTTGCATTTCTTCCTCTCCAGGCCCCTGTGACACCAGCTCTTCCTCTGACTGGGTGATAAAGGGCAGCCAATCCTACCTAGGCTGCTCTGGAAAAAAACATGGTAGAAACATGGTCAGATGGCTCCGGTCTGGAGGTTTGTCACGTTCAGGGGAAAAATGCAACCCTAGAACAGCAAAACAGATGAATGGTCTCTTTAAATCCTCTCCTTAAAAGCCCTATTCTAGAGTAGAGGAGTGTGAAGGTGTTCTAGCCCCCCACTCCTAAATTCCCGAGCTGCACAGGAGTCAGTCACCTGTCCCAGCGTTTTCCTACTGCAGTGATGTTTTCTAGGGTGCACAACATTGAACATAGTCTGCAGATCCATTTGGGATCATGTCTTTAGTCTTTAGAGAGGTGCCTGCCCTGTTCTGGGTCCTCAGATAGTGCTACGCAATCGAGTAGAGTTGATTTAACAAAGATTTGTGAGGGGAAGAGGCCATTAATCAGAATTTTGGCATCCACTGCTGTCACTCAGGCTGCAAATGGTGTTGCCATCTGCTTTTCTCTGTGTTCTCATCCAGGCTATGAGATGCGCCCTTGAGAGAGTGAAAAAACACCAAAATAGGAAAGAGTAAAAAGGACCAGCTTGATTTCTGGCTGCAGCTCGAAGTTTGTGCCAGTCACTGGCAGAATGCTTTGTTTGTAGGCAGCCACGTGGTGTTAAGACAAATGGCTGTTCTGCAATGGAATATGTTTTCCAAGAAAACAGTTGGGATTTAGCCACAAAACTCTCTGGAGGTTTTGAATTGTTTCCTTGCCTTCTTAGAAACGTTTTCTCCCCTGGCAGAAATATATTTGCACCCTTTCCATTTGATTGAGGAAACTCTGAGGCTAATTTTGGCACTCTTGTTTTTAATGTTGAAACTTCCATTGCAAGAGGTATGGTTGTGTGGATCTACGTTGTTTTCTTCTTCAACAATGTTGTAGCTTTTTATGACCTGTGTAATCATACACTCAAATAAAATAGAAACAGAAGAGTCTTGGGAAGAGACTTTCTGGAAACCAAGTTCTCCATCTTCTTTGTTCAAACTTTCATATGTGAAACACATCACGACAAATGAGGGACAAATGGCAATGACAAAACTCCCAAAACTTTTTAAAAAAAGTTAAAATGAAGCATCAGAACCAAATAACCTGTTGTAAACTAAGATAACTTTTCAGCCTAACTAATCTGACTAAACAAACTGCTAAAATCAGGCTAGTTTTGGGAGTCTATGGACTCGATTTCTAAAGAAAACATTGGCTGAGGCAGCATATATAAAATCAGATGAGGCAAAAAGAAGGAAATAAGAGAAAATAATAAGGAAAATGAGAAAATAAAATTTGAGAGGACATAGAAAAAATAGTTTTACAGGGAGTTTAGTTATTATTTAATGTCAGTGCATTTCATTTCTGATATGTTATTGTGGTCTATATTCAAAGATATAAGATACCACTTTCCTCCCTCTTTTTTTTTCTGTTTGTTTGTTTTTTTGTGGGGATGAAGTCATATTTATTCTAACATTTAATTACAAAATGAGCTTTACATAAACTGGAAGGAGATTTTTTCTTTTCTCACTCTACATTTTATATACTGCCACCTGCACTGCATGGAGATAAAAGGTAATTATTTTTGTGTGTGTACAGACACTGACCTCTGTTTATCTTATTGAGCAACCAGTGTGCTGATATCACTGAGTAGATCTCAGAAAAAGAAAAAAAACCCATTCATCTATCCAAACAACCAACCCAAAAAAACCCCAACCCTAGTTCTTTTAAACCATTTTTATTTTTTAGAGGAACTATTATAAATCAAATTTTCATCTGGTGCAAAGTTTTCTAGACTCTGGAGGTATGATTGTTGCCCACTCCTGAATTAACGTAGCTTGCTCAGCACTATCAAAAAATAATCTCGGGTGGAAGAAGCTTTAAGTTAATAGCTTGCTACTTTATGTGCTATAATCCTCACTTTTTGAAATAATTGAGCAATGGTCAATGCAAAATTCAACTGAGAAGGATAAAAGCTCTTCTCTAATGTGTGCACATTGAGGTACCACCGATAAGCAAAATTTTAAGTGTTCTAAACTGACCCATCAAACCAAACTACTGAAGATTATTAAATTCCAGGCAGACAAAAAGGCGCATGGTGAATTTGTTTTCCATAAATGTATCTGGGTGTGATGGTCACAAGAACTTTCTTAAAGTTTTAAGTATTTTCATAATCTTGGGCTTAAAGTTCTTCTAAGAGGAAGGTGTTGGAGTTAAGTATTTGCAGTCTTCAGGAAGGCAACCTGGAGACATTTAAAGGCATAAAGCAAATGCACACCACTTTCCAGAAAAGATCTGAGAAAGGGAAAACAGAAGGCCTGACTACGCTGCTGGGGAAGGTAGGTCATTCAAGTTCAGTAGTAGCTTTCAGAAAATCTAAGGTTCTCTTCAGATGAGAAAAACACAGAATACAGGTGTTGGCAAGCTGCATGTAAGAGACGAGGCCAGATAGAGCACAAAAAGCTTGCAATTGAAAAGTATTTACCAGCAGTTTTTATACACTTAATACATTGTTCCTCAAACACATTAGGAGTAAAAGCCTTTCAGAGGGTCTCTAGAGTCAACAGATAATAAAGGTACAAAAAGAGCACTCAGAGAAAAAAGGGCAAACTATAAAATGAAATTAATTTTCTGCCTCTGTATTGGTTGTGGAAGAGCTTGGGGAGGTTTCTGCACTGGAACCCTTCATTACTGGGCATTCACTGGAGAGCTGAATCAAACTGAGGTGTCAATACATTTTACAGAGCAAACAACACAATTGAACAGGGACAAATTCCATCAATAAGAACTTACCTAAGAATTCAAAAGGAGTTCAAGGAGCAGAAAATGAATAACTGTAAGTGATGTATAAAGTGTGCCTTAAACCCACTTTCATATCTGAGAACAAAAAAGTGGCAGATACAGTGAGGAGGACAAATTTTCAAGAAATACTATGAATGGTCAAGAAAACTACAAGCCATTAAATGTAACATAAACCCATCAAATTAGGAATCTGTCCAATTTTTTTGGAAAGACGTTTCTTAATACACATGACAAATTTTGCTGAAAATACAGTTCTGAGGTTGTGAGAAGATTGTGGCTGTAAAAGTTGGTCTAAGGATACTGCAAAACTGGATCTGGGAAACAAAATGGACAAATGTAATTCAATCTAGGTTAATATTACATAATGTGTTTGCATTAATAAAGGTTATTTTGCATATAAAATTATTTTGCATATTAAAGGAGGGGATCTGTGTTGAGCAAAGTAGCTGGGTAGTGAGATTTGGGGCTATGATGTGTAGTTCAGGTAACTTGCTTAGCTCAAAAAGAGTGAAAATATAAAATAACATGCTAAATAATTAGAGATGGAATACAGAACAAATAGAAAATTTATTCTCCTGCATAAATCCATGCCACAGAGTTCTCATCCTCCTCTACAAAAAGGCTCAAAGGGCAACAAAGATGAAAAGGAATACTGGATACTGTTCTTTGACTGAGTAGACAAGGACTTGTCCTATTGGAGAAAAGACAGCTGAAGGAGAATTTGATAGAGGTTTGGAAAATCATGCTTGGCAAAGGTGAAAAGGAATTGATTATCCAGCATCTCTTCCAGTATGAGAACTAGGAGACATCAAGTTCAATTAGCTGTGAGCAGACTGAAAAATAAAAACCACAGAAAAGCAGATTTTCTTACATCTCATGTTGGAGCTGCAGAGCTCCTTGCTGCAGTACGTGACGGGCGCTAAAAGTTACAGAAACCAAAGGAAACAGGTTCATGGGAAAAAATACATGAAGGTGGATACCCTCACCTCCCACCCAGGAGGTCCCTGATATGCAAGGTTTTGGGGAATTTAAAAAAAATCCTTAAACAAAACCTTTCCTAAGTTTTAGACTTCTTATTGTGTTAGGGGGAAAAAAAGTATTTTGACGTGTTTTTGGTGTAATAATATCACTTTTCTCCTTATCTTACAATTTTCATCCCCATTTCCAAATTGTTTAAAACAACAGCAAATCAATATTTCTATTTATTTCAGAGTCAGTGAATAAAAATTTTGGTTGCCCATTTTACAAGGCATGTTATTTAAATATGCGTATTGAGGGGAGTGAGAGAAACGTGTAAGCAATATAAGAAGTAATTTTGAAAAGACAGTATTTTAATTTCACAAAGAGCAAAGCAAACAGTTATGCCATTTTTAAAATAAAATATTAATTAAAATAATATTTTTAAATGAGGATATAATTGATCACTTTCACATAAGAAAACTTTCAATGGAACTGAAATTCCTATGCCCCACAACTTGAATTTAACCAATTCATTTTCATCAATTAGAATCCAATTCAAAACTAACCCATTCTAACAAGTTTTTCAAGCTTCCGAACAGAAAAATTGTCTTCAAATAACTCAGGAACATGCAACATATTCCAGGGTCTGCTGTTTCTTTCACCATGGCTAAGTAACTAAATTTATCCTCTACTATTATCAGATTCTTTCCTTTGACTGAATTTTTTAGGGCACTGCGAAGCTTTCATCAACCCACTGCCACGCAGTAAAAGACATTTCCTTTCGCTGCCATCAATCAGAAGAAAGCATTAAGGTTCCTAGGTACCTTAGGAAATTTATCAATCATCATTCTGGAAAACTGATCATTTCACATGAGAGATGGTAGGGATTGTTTCCAGTTTTCCTGGAGCAATGAAAACCCTAAAGCCAGGACTCTGTTTCTACACAGCAAAACCTACAAAGCTACGCTGAGCAGGTTTGGTGCACAATTCTCCAATTTTAGTGTGCGAAGCACTCTAAATAGTCAAGAGTCCAAAAGCACCAATGTGCTGTTAGGCTCTGGAACAGCTTCAATAACTCGAGATTTAAGTAAATTATTTAATCACCTCCTTTGTTATCAAGGAAACATAATCACAGCTCTGCTGGGTATCACATTGAGCAGTCATGATCTAAAGCTTTCTTTCTGCTTTGCCTACTGTACCATCTGCTCATTCCTTCCAGAACTTCACTCTGGAAAGTGACCCACTCATGGCAATACAGCTTGGCAGATAAATGACATCGTAGTACACTTTGTTGATGTGTGTGTCTGCATGCTTAAATTTATAAATATTCATAGAGGTGCTTTTTAATGAAATTAAATATACAGCAACACAGCAATTATTTGTGTTTGCTGTAGTAAATCTGTAGTGAAACAGATTTTTTGCATTTACTGTTAGGAAAAAACAACACAAAATATGAATAACATTTTTAACCTGGAGTTACAGACTGGGTCTTGGTAGATTTTCTGACTCCAGAGCTATGCTTGGGAAACTTTGGTTTCTAGCATATCAAACGACTGAAATTCATGTGTCAGGGAAATGAAAGGTGAGGAGCGAGCTGCATTTGCTTCTAAATTATAAAACAGATTAATTGTAAACTAGAGATAAATTCAGTATACGTAAAGTTGTCTTGGAGAGCAAGCTCTTGTTTGGAGGGTTGGCTACTGTGCATGACCTGATGACTTTTGTCAGTGGGCAGCTGGACAGATGATGACATCCTAGTTTCTGAATTGTTCTACATGCTTGACTATCATTTATTAATATCAACCTTGTCAGATCATAATAGATGGAAAAGCCATACAATTAATTAATAAATTGTATTTTCTAAACAATCTTCTTAAAATGGCAAACTCCTCAACCACTGGGAACTTGTTCACAATTTTTTTCTTTATTGAGTACTAAGGAAGTCTTTAATAAATATATCAACCTGTTGTTGATATTTCTTTAAAATCCTTTGCTAGCCAGCCTGAATGTCATGGGTCTGTATCCTTACAAACATGCAACGCAAGGAGGCCTTCAGGATTCTTTGATTGTGATGTGGCAAGATACATATGCTGTCTGAATTCTGAAGGTTTGTAATGTGCACCTGAATTTTAAGCAGGTGTTTGGTTTCACCCTGATTTCTCCCCTTTTTATTTTCTATTCATTAACATTCTTATGGGCGTTTGTGGTTTGGGGGGTTTTGTGTACAGGAATATTTGGATAGTTGTGCAGCATAAACCTTTGCAAGTAAAAAGTAGTATTTTGTCTTATGTTGTTTTTCACTCTGTTTAGTTCTGTTAGCTTTTGTTCATCTCTTTGAGTTTCAATCATAACAAGGCAACAGCAGAACTTACTCCCTGTTATAGGTGTCATATTCATACGAATAATACCTTGTGGACATTAAAAGTGAACAAAATGCAGGCAGATTTTCATCAGGAATCGTGAGCCCCAAGTGTCAAACAAATGTTTGCCATTTGCATTGGGTCACAATGAGATGAGTTAGTCCATCTACAGTAAGCACATCCACATGCCCCCTGATTTTCTCATGAAACACATAAATCTTCCTCGATGTTTTATACATGGAATTCCTTTTCTGTGGATGCGTTTCTGGGTACATCTTTGAACGAAGTGGGCTTTGGCAGGGCACTTTCTGTCACTGGCTACAATGAAACTGTGAGAATGAAGGGCAAGGTTATCTTCATTAATTTTGGAAAAAAATATATTCCTCTGGATGACGAGGTATTTATTGCTATAATTCCTCTGAATAATAATAGGATATGCAGAAAAAATAATTTATATTCCCAGTACAGCAATAGCTTAGGCAAGATAACCAAAATACTAACACTGGAAACCCTAACATGGGAAGAGAAATCCTTATGATTCATCATTTAAATGACAACAATTCATGTAAACTAATTCACTGACCATAATGAAGGAAAATGAATAATATATTGCTCCTTCATTAACAGACTGTCTTAACAGAAGTTCAGAATGTAAGTGAATAAGGTCTGCTTGAAAAAAAATTTCTGAAAGAGAGGTGAATTGCAGTGGATTAAATGCCAGCATTGCTTAGTTTTTCTCTGATCTTCTTTCTAATGTGTCTAAATATTTCATAGCATAATGTTAGATTAGATATCCATAATTTTACAAAGGGATTTGTTTAAGAGTTTGGGAAATCTGAATTGTTATGAGTAGGTAATACTACTGCATTTCAATCAAAAATTTTCTGGCTTTGGCAGAATGCAATATTTTTACTCATTTGAGCATAATCTTCATCATCCAAATTATCTGATGGAAAGTTAGTAAAATATCAGTGACAAGTGCCAAAAAGTGCATGGACTCTTTTATATGGGGTCTTAACTTTAGAACCATGATTTAATTCCATTAATTCTACATTTTATGGTATAGTAGGTGTTCAAGTTCTGAAATGTAAACTGAATGTAATGTTCCAGTTTTTCAGGCTGACCTACCAGAACAGGAGTCTCTGCGATCTATTATTAGCACCAGCAGCTGAATAGACATAGAGACAAATTACCCTTCTCATGTTTTTTAAAATGCTACATCATCTGTGCTTTGATATGATTATTTTATACCGAACTTTTGACTAGTCATCAACTAGAAATGTGGCAGGATTCATAGTTACATTTTTGTAGCATTCTGCTAAGAGCCACGTTTCACCTGATTTAAGGAATGCAGCTTTTATTGAGTCCATTATCTACCACTCATCACTGACAAAAACCAGGGAAATTTTTGACAGCACTTTTTCAATGGCCATGCTATGAACAGTGAAGTTTCTTGGGCTGCTTTCTACTGGAAACCTTTCAGACTCACCATGTGTGAAATAATCTGAATCACAGAAGTAAAATAAAGCAACTTAAAAAGCTTAACATGATGTGCCCTAAACTAGAAGATGAGTTGAATGGCTGATTGGACTGTGAGATGACCAAAAAACATATATAGGTGTTTGTTTAAAGTGACAAGCATTTGTGTCATTTTCCTGGAGTCCTCCTTCAGGTACCTCTGACACTTTCTCAGCCGGAAGTCATTTGGATATATTTAGCAATAAATGTTACTTTCCACCATGAACCTCTCCAGTCTCCTACTAAAGTCGTGTAAACTTTTAGCCTCTGTGATAACCTATATCTTGGATATCCCGGGTGTCACACTGTCAGGCACCTGGAAATCCTTACAAATATGATCTCAATATAGTAGGTTGCAGTACCTTGAGGAGAAACTTAGACTTGCTCTGAATGAGAAAGGCAAGATGTCCAAAACAGAACAGCCAAATGACAAATTACAAATGACCTTCCACTCAGCAAAATATATATGAACTATAGCTGGAGTTAATCTAAGTATTAGATTAGGTGGTTGGGTCATACAAGACACTCTTGTTTCTGCTTTCTTTAGGTTGATAAGAGAAAACAGTACCTAGATTAATTATATTTGGACAATGCTAATCTTCAGGTATGAAAGAGACCACACTGAAATCCCTTCTGAGAGACACGTGGAAGTGAACAGACCTCCATCACTTTACTACCTGAGAGGAGGTGGCCATTGTTCTCGTGGACTTTCTACAAGCAACACGCGGCTTCTGCCACGTGGACCTTGAACGTTTATTCCTCAGATGATTAAAAAGCAATGGCAATCAAAAATGCTTTTAAAGCAATGCTGTGTGGAAAAACTGTGACAATCATAGTTACTGCTGTGCTTACATACACCGAGACACGTTCTGGAGTGGCAAACAAAACACTCTTATAAAGATGGTGTCTGCCATTTGTTACCTAATTTTTTTGTTGTTGGGTAAAAGATCCGTGAATATTTTCATGATTCCTTCAAAGCCAATAAATACCCAGGATGATTTCAATGTGAGAGCTAGGCTCTTTAGATCTGACAGCTCTAGAATCCTCAATATCTTGAAAAAGAAGCAGAATGTGGCCCTCAGAACTGTGACATTTGATTTTTGACCATGACACTGTGTGTCCTGGTTGGGATTTTTGTTACTGTACAAGTAATATACCAGTTCAGAGGTGCTGCTAATTATACAGAAGTTATTTGAACAACCTTTTTATATAAGCTTATGGATAGCCACTCCTACTAATCTAGCCTGCTTCCTAATGGTCATTGCATTAAGATTAAACATGCCACCCATTGTAGCTGAGTCCCTCGAGAAAAGGCTATCAGTTACCAGCACTCCACTTCCAGACTCCAGTTTTCAGCCTATGCTATAGGTTGATTGATGTGATGGATTTGTTCTTTACTCAAGATTAAAACATATTTTTCTGGATAATTTTTCCCATTTTTTTCACCTATGAAGCCTTTCTTGCGGTTATCTGGAGCTCTGTTGAAGTTTGGAATATTACAAAATCATCAGGAAAAAAACTGGTAAGACAGTGAAAAACAGGTGCAGTTTATAAGATGTCTTGGCACCCAGTCACCTGTTACTACTAATATTTATGTTTTTATTTTAGAAGCGAGAGGGAATTAGTCATAAAACCTTTAAGAACTTTCTCAGACAGTTCAGCACACGATTGATTGGGATGATGCAACAGAGAAAGCACTGACATACATTACTAAAAAAATGTGCTCCATTTCTAAGGTAAAGTCAGGTGCACTTGCTGAGAAATCATAAACCTACCTCCTTCTTTTCCTGACATGTTACGCTGTTATGATTGGCTAAAACTACTCTGCTAATTCTCCAGAAGAAATATATCAGAGCTAACTAAAAGGGGAGACTGGTTTTTTTTATTTATTTCCTAATGGAAATGGTCATTCTAAGCCATCTTCCTCTCATATTTTTCATGTATTCAAATACCATTTTTAGCATTCCTTATGATTTTTTTTCTTTTTAATGGCTTGCTTGCTAAAAAGATCTCAAGTTTTGCCTTTAGAAGTATCTGAACAGCAGATAATGATGTGAATATTAATTAGTTTTATTGCAAAGAAAATTGCATTGCCAATCATTGTTACTGACTAATGGGTGATGACATGCAATTACAGTAAGATAAATGATTATTCTTGCTAACCAGCATATATTCTGCTCTGCAATGCATAATTTTCAAAAATAGAAAAAATGGAAATACAAAAATAAAAGCTGCAATATCTGGAGGATTTAATTTTACATGTTGTCAAGCAAGATGAAGATGAGAAATAATTAAACGTGAATTAATAATTGGAGATACTGCTGGAGGACACAATATAGCTATTTCTTGCTGTGTTTTATGCAATCTTTTCCTCCTTAGTATCTTTTTCTGACTCAGGAGTGCAGATGTAGAAAACAAATAACTTCATATCTGACCTGAAGGTTATGACATCCTTTTAAAAAAAGGAAGGATAGAAGAGCAAAGGCATTTGAACGTGGGCTACAACTGCCTCTCCGGAAAAAGTAATAGGGAGAGAAGACAGGAATACCAGCTTCAGGCTTAAATAAGTCCATAGAAAGCCTTGAGAATGTCAGCTGTAATTATTGTCAGGAGCTGCCTCAATATCAACTTGAGCGTGACTGATTAGCACCACTCCTGTCACACTGAGCAGAACTCTCTGTGTCAAAGCCTCTACAAGATATCTTTGGTGTGGTGGTTCAAACTGAGAAAACAAATGAATGTATCACTTAGAGATATGAAGCCTGAAGATGAGCGTCTACCAATATTTTGGAGAGTTCTGAGGGTATGAAATAAAGTAACAAGACAAAGCAAATGGGAGAGACGTGAATAGAATGTAGTTACCCATAGATAATGAATAAGGTATAAAGAAGTCTATCAAGCTTTGTAAAGGAAAATTGTTACTTGCCTTCACGGATTTGAGGTGATGCACAGTCGGGGCTGGATTCAGGGGCTGGTGTGTGGGCACCATACTGGAATATCAGATCTGCTATGGCAGGAGTGACATGGAATACACAGGAGCTCTGTATCCTCCTTTTACAGCATGTGAAGGCCAGGCAGGATACCCTGCAGAACCGTAAATGTCCTCTTTTCAAACTCCAAACCTTGCCCTTCAACTCCACTGCATAGTGTGCAAACTGCTAAGCTTGACAGCAACCTGGTGTTCAGACTGAGAAAAAGAAACCCACCTGGTAAATCCCATGTCACGTCCACCAACGTGGCGGGGCAAGGCGCAGCATCTCAGATCTGTGGACAAGACAGGACTTACAGAGAGATTCTATGGCAGGAAATATTAATATCAGTCTGTTTAAAGGAATTTGATGTTTAATGTCTAATGTTAATGTTCCAACTGCATTTATAGGGCTCCCAGCACTTGATGATCAATTCAGAATAAGTTGTGTAGCAAAATGGTTTTTTTACAAAGAAGGTGTCTTTATGTGTGGGAGCCAAAAAGGCTCACAAAGAAAAACTTTGTAGGAGGATAGAATTTTACTTTTCATGCTAAAAGATATGGCATAAGTTTCTAGGGAGCAGTTTGTAAAGCAATTACGAAAAAAAACATCTTGAGCCAGTGAGCAGATAGTCTATCTGAAATGACCTTGCATGTGCCAAGAAAAACCTCCCACATTATGAAGAGCGGAAATATTTTTAAGTGCTCATCTTTCAATCAAAATTAGACAGTTCCTTTGTAGAGACAGCATGACACCTGCACAGGAAGTGGCACAGACCTTGAAATATCTGGCTTTTCTGATTGAGGGATGGATCCTCTTCAGTGAAAGATGCATCTGCTCCCCACCCATCCTCCTCAGAGGCAGGATGGTCATGTTTGTCCTATTTGGCACCTTGCTTTTTGTCAGCACTTCCTCTGGCTGTGGGAAGAGCAGTGTCCTCCAGGGATGCAGGGTTTTAGAAGGTGGTTGCAAATGAAGAGATATGCACTTGAGTCATGGCATGATTTATGAGGAATTTTGATCTGTAGAACAGCTGTCAACCACAGTCAACAGGAAATTTCCCCAGAGCAAAGGAGGAAATAAAGCCTAAACCTACAGCTGTCCTCTGAGGCCTGTAAAGGCTATATCCTGTTTTTTGTAGAAGCCTTCAAAGAGTAAGGCATTTTGCAAGCAGGGCATAATTTAAACAGTATATGACATTTTCCTAATGCCAGTCCCATAGACCTGAGACCACAATTACAATCTCTGTGTTTCCAGTCCCACTGTGTCAGCAGAGACCGATCTAGATAGTGTACACAATGTTTGTCATTTCAGTCCTCCTCACAGGACAGCCTCATCCTTGTTCAGTTGGTATCCAACCTTTTCAAGTTCACCCACACAATACAATCCTTTTTCTGCAGTCCTTCTTTCCTTTGTTGTCAATTTCTTTTTTTTTCCTAAGCTCCCACTGTGTTTCAGGTCTGACCATTGTTTTTGGCTGCCAGGAAAGGATAATAACTGAAAAAAAAGCAAGACTCAGCCCTTTTCCTAGCACCCTGCACAACATCAACAGGAGAGGAGCTAAAAGGAATGTGTCTCTTTTTCCATAGGCAGACCTTTTCACCATGCCCTGTGTGCCATACTCTACCGAGACTTTAGCTATTGCAGGAGATGCCAGATCATAATTATGTTCAAATTGAGCAGTTCTACCTGTAGAATTATTTTTTCAGATAAAATCTTGCTTTCTTTTGTGACTTTTTGCTATGAGCTCCTCTGCCTCTCTAAATACAAGGAAAAAGCACAACAGGAAAAGAGTAATGAAGATGCACCAGTTCCCTGTGGAAGAGCTGAGCCTGGAGCTTCTGGATGTTCAGGGGCTCTGAGAAGCGTGATCTGTTAAAGATGTCCCTGCTCATTGCAGGGGGGTCAGACTAGATGACCTTTAAAAATCCCTTCTACCCCAAGTTATTCAATAATGTTATGCTTTATGTAAACCAACACAACACTACATTGGGGGAACATTGCAGGTCCCAGGAAATATGGCTTTGCAACAGCTGACTGTAGGTTCTGTGTGTGTGGAAAAGGAATACATTTCAATGTATTGAAACTACATTTCAATTCAGTTTTCTGATCAAAAGTTTTCCTTAATGCTGTTCCTTAATCAAACCCGTGTAGCCCAGGATGTGAGCACACAGCACGTTCCACAGGAGCTGATTGCTGCCTCAGCCCTCAAAAGGCAGCAGGGCTGAAATTCCTGTACTGTGATTTAAAGCAATGAAACTGAAAGCACAAAAGACACAGGCAAATACATAAGTGCCATCTGTTTGTCAAGGAAATCTGCTTTCCCCCTATTCAATTTTCTTCTCACTATTTTTCTTTGGTTTTTTAATGTCAAAGTCGTAGGTAGCTTTTGCAGTGTTTTTGACAGAGCTCATAAAACCACTGGTGGTGACTCTGAAGGGTTAGATATGTTCTTCACTACATTACCACATGCAAAATAGCATCTGTCTCCACGACTGACTGAGCCTCATCCCATTTCTGAAATAATTTTCTGAGATATAACAGGGCACCTAATTGTTTGCACTGGATTTAACAATACTGTGCTTATGATATTGCAGATGCATAATTATTAGCTATTATAGAGCAATTACCCCACCATGAAAGTACAGTAATTCTCCATTCTCAGAATAAACCATGGAAGATTTCATTGCATTTACAAATCTGAACTAAAGGGAGGAGGAGATGTATGGTTATGCCAACATTTAGAGCAGACAACTGGAACTTCTCAGTGAAGCCAGGCTGCAGATAAATTCCCTGGTCTAGCTTTAGTGCTGTAGTCCTGAGAAACTGTTTAATGTATAAGAACGCCTCACATTTTTCAGCACTCGTGCCTGTTGACTTTACTGTGAGTAGAGTGGCCATCCCATACAAATGTGACAAGATGTGCTCTAAATGACAGTGTTAGAATGCTGAGAAATTAAATTACAGTGGAAGATTACTGGTGGGGAAAAAAAGGCAATAAACCCTAATCCACCTGAAATCACTGACAGAAGTCTCATTAATTTCATTTGGGCTGGGGTTTTGCCTGGTGTCTCTTGTCACATCTTGCGTGGCTCAGAACCAAGATGCTGTTCCTCAGCTTCACTATCACTGATAAAGCTCACAAATACCTACCTATTGCTTATTCTGCATTCCAAATACTACTTATTTATTCTGCATTCAGAATGGGAACAATTCAGAATGGTAATGATTCAGAACTTTAATAGCTGTCACTGCCTGGTTTTGTTTATTGCTTGTTTTCTTAGTTTAAGTGACTGTATTGCCTCCACTGAAAAATGGATCCCTGCCTCTGCTCATGTATGCCTATAGGACCCTTCTTCCCTTTCCATAAATTCTTGTGACTTCAGCATCCCTGGACTAGACTATGATGGATAAAGTCTGCAGTCACTCCTGTTAAGGAGTAATGCACATTCCAACCTTTTCCTGACAGGTTTCTGAACACAGCATAAATTGTTTTCTTTGGCCTCTTTTCAGGGAAAAAATTAATTCTGATCTAAATTGGCAATGTTAATTCTGTTATTATCATAGTTTTGATATTTATTAATCCAATACGTGGCACATTCAAGCTTAAGGAAATGAAACTATATTTCCAGAGGAATTCATTGCCATTAATATATACTCAAGTTCCAGTGTGCAAAAAATATAGTGACCTGAGCCACTAGAAAAAGTCCTGTCAAAGAACTCCCTCTCTTCCCCTGCCACCACTCCCCCATTCCCAAGGCACGGCATCACCTTCCAGGGCATTGCAAGGAGGGTTTTTCTGGTTGCAGAGAACCACTTGCTGCTGAGAGTACTCAGCCAGGGCACTCTTGATAGGTTCTTAAATCTGCAGGAAAGATGGTCCTGCACTTGTCAGGTCGAGTCTGCAGTGCCAGTGCACTCGTGAGGTACAACAAGACCAAGGGCAAGGGGCATCCCCAGTGTCAGTGCTGGCTGGGGGAAGAAGGAACTGAGAGCAGACTCACAGGGAAGGTCTTGGAAGTACTGGTGGATGAAAAGCAGGGCACAGAACCATAGAACATCCTGGGCTGGAGGGGACGCACAAGGATGACTGAGTCAGCAGTCCCTGCAGCCCAGAAAGCCAGCCATATCCTGGGCTGTGGCAAAAGAATAGCAGGGCGAGGAAGGGAATCCTGCCGCTCTACTCCACTCTCTTCAGACCCTGCCTCAGCCAAGGAAAGCCATGGACCTGAGAGAGCAGGTCAGAGAGATGATCAGAGGGTTGGAGCACCTCTCTGATAAGGACAGGGTGAGAGAGCTGGAATTGTTCAGCCTGGAGCAGACAAGGCTCCAGCGAGATCTGATTGCAGCCTTTTAATGCTTAAAGGGGGCTAATAAGTAAAATCAGTACAAGTTTTTAGTAGGGCCTGTTGTGATAGGTCAAGGGCTAGTGGTTTTAAATTAAAGGAGACTGGACTAGATATAAGGATGAAGCTTTTCCAACAAGTGTTGTGAAACACTAGCACAGGTTGTCCTGAGAGGTCATGGATCCCGCATGCCTGGAACCATTTCAGGTCAGGTTGGACAGGGCTCTGAGCAACCTGATCTAGTAGAATATGTCCCTCCTCATTGCAGGGGAGTGGAAGTAGATAATCTTTAGTCATCCAGGGTCCTTCCAGCCCAAACTGTTCTATGATTCCATGCCAACACAAGCTTGAACAAACCGGTGAAAAAAATTCTGTCTCACACCTGCGGCAGGAACATCCCCAGGATGGCTTGAGACTCTAATATTGATATTTTCACTGTTTTGAGAAGTTGTCTCAGATTCTCACTCAGTCAGAAGAAGAACCAGCCAGCTGGGAGACAGTGGGGAATCAAATTGCTTCAGATGTTTTCTCATGATAACTAAGTCAGTGTAAATTTCATCCTGACCTGGATCAGGTTTGCCATACAGAGATACTGTCATACCGAATTCTCAAATCAATCAGAACACTTTTCTTTTTTTCTCATTAATTTGCTTAAATACTTAGTAAGGCATCACCCTTAATACAAGGTCTGTCATAGAATATATTTCTATCCTCGTATGCCCCTGCATTTGGAAAAGAGCCTTAAAAGACTACTGGCTGCCTCTCCTATCTGTCCCATATTGTCTGGTGCTTGTAACTGATAAGAACATGCTCTAAACTCCGGGATTCATCCTCTTTCATTACAACTTTCATTGAGATGCTATGTCTCTGTTTGAAGTTGCAATCTGATAGATTTTAAATTAACAGTATCAGAAAGAACATTAATTTGTCTGTGGATGTGGTGTCATTAGTAGTAATGATATAATATTATCAGATGCTCTTTTTTAGTGCTCATGTTTGTGAACTGAATGGTTAGAAAAATATTTAAATAGTGAATGTAATTGCTTATTAAAATGATTATTGTGCATAAATATTTATATTCCTAATCAATGATTCCTCAAAGGTATAGCTGTAAATATAAAAAAAACAACATGTGTATTGTACATGCAAAATCCTGTCTGGTTCCTCAGCTGGTATTAATCATCCTTGTGGAAGAGCTCTCGTGGGGACACCATTCTGCACGAGCTTTTCCAGCCTGCACTGGTTATGCCAGTGTCTTGCTGTTTGACTGACCAGTCTCAGATATCAGAGACTGCAGTGATTTTCAGACAGCAGATACCCCGTCCTCTCTGGCAATCAGGCACCTCAGTGGGTGGCATTCTGGCCTCCTGCAAGCCAAGTCAATCTTCCCCTCTTACTTCAGTAGGTCTGGATTCTCCATAAAGGTAGCACTTAGCACTTAATACTCACAGTTATTTTCAAAAGGGCAACCACGCTTTATTCTTGCTTTGGGTTTGTACTGTGACCACTTTGGAGAAATGCAAAATATAAAAAGGAGTGAAATTATAAAGGGAGATAAGTCTGTGTGCCTGGTTTCATAAACAAGACGTGAAATTCAGAAAGAGAACTCTAAATGAATGATTTGTTATGTCCACCCTTTGAATTTCTCTAAATCTAGTCTGATTGCACTTACCTCTCAAAAAAAAAAAAAANAAAAAAAAAAAAAAAAAAAAAAAAAAAAAAGTGGCGTTGGAACTGCATAAGGAGCAAAAAGTTTAAAAGCTAACTGTAGCACACTTCACTTGGAAAATCAGTGATGAGATGGTGTCTCATTTCTTTTTAGCTCTGAAATGCTGCAACCTGTTTCATTAATTCCCTGCTATACACTGTATTACCATATGCAAATAATTGCATTAACCCCTGTGCTCTCCCACCTTGTATCATATCACAGGGAAGAGCAGACTGACAGAAAAGTCACAGCAGGACATAACAGAGCGGGGTGAAGAATAGCAGATGATTTCTAATTAAGAGTCAGGAGTCTTAGATGACACATTATCACTGGAGCTGAACAAGGATGGAAGATGAATGTCTAGGATAATGGTGTGACAGCTAACAATGAGGTACAACAGCAATGCCCTGATAAGGTACTCTTTCCGTTCCAAGGGTTTCTGTTAATTTCTGTGGGTCTGGAGGACACGGCATATGTGCAGATACTTGTGAACCTTTGAGAGATGACTGACATATATCTTGAGGTTGCCCAGTCTTAGCAGCGTCTGAACAGAAGCCCTAAAAATGACAACAACTCCCATAGTCTGTTTGCATTCTCAGGAGAAGAATTTAGTTATGGGTATTGAAGACTGTCTTGTTGTTTATTAGATGGGTCACAATGTCCAGGAGTATTTTGGTTTTGTGCATGTCCTGTGTAACTGGTTCTCCTGTTCCCCTTTAAGGATTTATATGTGTGTGTGTGAATTAATTGTGGGTAGCTCAATATATGCATAATAAATAGTTTTCAAGGGAAAATGTCACCTATTTATCTATGTTATAATAAGTTCTTTTCAACAGATACTCACGCACTTTGTACATCTCACCCTTGCAATACTCCAATCAACTACAATTTTCCATTCACAAGTAGAACATTGAGGAAGAAGGCTGTTAGCTGATTTATCAACCTAAAATTCAGTAGGAAAGAAATATCTGCAGATGAGAACTGTAAAGTGAATCTTTGCAGATATTATAAAATAAATGATGACACTTTCTCACAAGTTTACAGAAAGATTTGACATAATTTGATAAGGATATAGAGCTGTTCTTTATTTTGTAGCACAATCTCTCTCAGGGTACAGCATTCAGGTTCCAGCTGTATTTTGTGACAAGGACTATCTCCTACTACTCAAACCATGTTGTCATCTGTGGTTTGGCAAGAATAAAAACAGGAGTGTTAAATCCAGTATTCAAAAAACATACAAACCCTAAAGGCGCTAGGGAAGAGTACAACTCTGCTTTTCCCCCCAGTGAATTCTAGGTAAAACTCCCACTGCTTTAAATAACTAATTCAAACATGAGAGAGAAAATATGTCTTGTGTTCAACTTTCAGTGCTTACTGGCTCTGCTGCAGAATTTAATAGTAATCTTTTGTACATCGTTTAGAGAATATTTACACTTCATAACATACCTGTAGTTGGAAGTTTAGTTTAAGGCTTTATCTTACTCCAGAAATTAGAAAGGCATGGATTAATATTCACTTAGCCAGAGGAAGGAATTGACCCCATACCACATTTTCTGATGCTCTACAGGCCATGTTTAAAAACAGGGGGGAAAGTCTTTCTTCAGCTCTTCAACAGGACAATAGCACCCAGTCTTCTTGAACCTGACTACAATTCCTTAAGAATAGGATTTTAAATTCCTGTTGTACCCTTTTGGCCCTTTTGTTGCATTTGAGAGCTGATCTGGACTGTCTGCTGGTTGTGTTGAGTGTTTTGACCCATCTGCACCACTCCATCTGGAGTGTGCAAACCTCCCACAGAGCTGAAAAACACATCCTGAGAGGTGCCCAAGGAGGTTTGGTGGTTGGGAACCTAACTTCCAACCACGGCAGGTGTCCTCTATTACTGTGTTGAGATGGACCTTTACACTGTTGATTCACTTTATGAACACAGAACAAATGCTGATTCTGACCTAAAGAAATTGTACCTAAGTTTGAAGAATAAAGATGAGGATGGACATGAAGAAACAATGGAAAAGCAATTGGGAAAACAGGACACAGCATTGCAACAGCTGATGGTGCTTGTGCAAACTGCATCCTTAGAACACATTTAAAAATCTTTTTCTTATAAAATATGATTATGTAAATATTTATAGAAAGTGATAAAAAATACCACAGTGATAAAAGTCTTATCCCTATTTTGGTGTCAAGCAGAGACATTTCAAAGAACAGAGAAGGCAACAAGAAAGAAATCCCAGACTAAACCATCAACTAAGCTCTGCAGGAGAGTTAAGATCTGTTACCACAGACACAGCAATTTGGTTTGTAAATTACTTTTGACATGCAATTGAAAAAAACCCTTTGCAGTTTTTAAGGCTTTAAATAATTTTAGTGTTTTTCAGTTTTTGTTAAACTGATTGGGAATTTACTTTAATATTGACCTAAAACGATAAAGAAAAACAGACTTGGTATCTAGTTTCAGTTTTACTTGCCTTATTACTCGTAGATTTAATATTGAAGGACAGTGAACGAAATCTATTATTTTCAAGCAAATAGATTGTTTTTATCCATTTCAAATGGTACCAGCCTACTGTGTCTCACTTTGAAAACAACAGTAAATATTCCCACAAAACGAGTTTTGTGTACATATCCATTGCTGCTATTATTGAGCTATCTAATTTGGATGTATATGTGGTTCCCCAAATTCATTTTTATGTGACATTTGTTTCTGTTCCTAGGTAAAGCCACGCTTCTTGGTGCATGGTGCACTGTTATTATAACAGATGGCTTATTTCAATTCATAATGACTGGGAAAAATAACAATGAATCATGTAAGCAAGAACAAGCACTTCAATTTTTCTACAAGTTACCCAGTGCCTGCCAATTTGAAAAACAGCTGAGTGCTCTGGCTCCTCATCAGAAATGCAAGACTGCTCTCAGATTAGACTACAACAGTACATCAAATAGGGGAAGAGCAAAACTAGCAAGAAGCAAAGTCTAAAAATCTTTCCATTTGGACATTCAGAGGTTTCCTTCTTAGCAAAGAAAGGAAAGGAAAAACTAAGATAAATCCCTGGTATTGTCAGGCAAAAAAAGGGAAAACAATCCCTGGTGTTATTTCAGGATACAGTTGCACCCAGGCACCTCAGTGCATCCATCTAACTCGATTCACTTTTGCCTCTCTCAAAACGGAGACAGACCCACTGTCACTGTTCACTCCTGAGTGATTTGTCTTCTTTCTTAAGAGGCATAGGGGTGCTGAACCCAAAACTCCGTAAAAATTAGGATTTTGATCACATTGCCTACAGTTAATATTCTGCATAGCAAATTTATTATATCAAAAGTTAGCCACTATGTCAACAAACAAGTAAGTATAGAAAACTTTATTTACCTTGACACGTCTCCCAACAATTCAAAGCCTCCAGATTTTGCTCCATTTCTTCTTTCTTGAGCCTTTGCATCCTTCTCTCTATTCATGTTGAATCCTGCAAGGAAATGCATACTCTGAACAGGAGATCCAAAATTTAACCACATGACTGTTTCCAAATTACTGTGTGAACATAAAGTGATCCAATACAGAGTTCTCCTCTATTACTAAGTAGCACTGGAGTGATTTTGATGTTTAATGGCTTGAAAAATACAGTTGATAATTCAATAGAAATAGACCTTTAGAAACAGACCTCTATTTATCACTTCTCTTTGCACTGCGCAAAGTTGGCTGAATCAACGGTATAACAGGAAGGAAGGAAAGGAAGGAAAGGAAAAAAAAGAAAAAAAAAAAAAAGAAGAAAAGGAAGGAAAGAAAAAAAAGAAAGAAAGGAAAAAAAAAAGAGAAAAGAAAAAGAAGAAAAGGAAGGAAAGAAAAAAAAGAAAGAAAGGAAAAAAAAAAGAGAAAAGAAAAAGAAGAAAAGGAAGGAAAGAAAAAAAAGAAAGAAAGGAAAAAAAAAAGAGAAAAGAAAAAGAAGAAAAGGAAGGAAAGAAAAAAAAGAAAGAAAGGAAAAAAAAAAGAGAAAAGAAAAAGAAGAAAAGGAAGGAAAGAAAAAAAAGAAAGAAAGGAAAAAAAAAAGAGAAAAGAAAAAGAAGAAAAGGAAGGAAAGAAAAAAAAGAAAGAAAGGAAAAAAAAGGGAGAGAAGGAGAGGAAGGAAGGAAGGAAAGTTAAAGGAGGGCACTAAGCTTCTGAAAAGAAAGCAAGCAGATTGCTTTGGAATAAAACAGCATTTTGAGGCAATTCAAATGATTGTTTTTGTGGCTGTTTCTCTCCTTTAATAATACCCAGAAGTCTTTACTTTTCAGTTGCATGTACACTGCACATGTTTTGCCAGTGAATTGCTAAGCTGAAAAATGTATTGCTTTTCAGCTCCTCTCTCTTCCCCTAGTTGGTTTTTGCTAAGTGTCATCCTTTTTTCTTGTCAGTGGCTACTGTGAGCGTGTTCAAATGGGATGTACAGAGGTGATGTATGAGCTTAAATTGCTTCTGAAGCTCACTCATAGCTCATTTTGCCCAGGAAAAATTCAGGAAAAACACTGGACCAGATTTTTGAACCAGATTCTTGAACCTTTCCCCGCACACTTGGACGTATAAAAGTGTATGGGGCACTAGTAATTCATTCTTCATCTTAACAGTAAAATGTTATCTGTGCTATATATCCCACTGCATGTTTATGAAGTGTGGGGGTAATGGTAGGTAGGAGTCTGTTGTGGCAGCACTCTTGTTTATCTCATTTTCTGTGATCTGGTTTTGTTATCTTCTTGTTTTACTTCTTTTAGTGAATACTGCACTTTTTATTGCTTCACCAGACACATTTTAATGTCTTTCTTTTCCTACAGAAAACACATACCAGGCAGCAGCTGACTTTAAGAACATAGTTTATACATCTATATATACTGATAATTGAAGATGCTTTATAAATTGTGAGCCTCACAGTCCCAAACTTATCACTGGAGCAGACAATCAGGAAGTATACCTATGTATTGCATCATTAAAAAGTCTCAGCACATATATCTCAACCCAGTAGGAGAGAATGTATTAAAAATGATGTATTTACCTGCCAAGGCACTCCATACACTTACAGGGTATTCTTCTCTTCTGCTGAAGACTGTAATATCATAGTTCTTTAAATTTGCCCTATGAGCCAGATCTTCCAAGAATTCTTGCTGGTTTTCCTAGCAAACCTTCCCTGCGTGGCAAGGGCTTCCCAGTTCTGACTGTGTCATTTGGAGAGCAAAACTAACTCAAGATCCAGGCTGCAAGTGCCTGCATGGTGCTGCTCTGGGTCTCACTCAGGCTGGAATACATCAGGTGCACATCTGGAACACACTGGGTGCACAGGTGGAGTGTGGCTTTCAATTTGGGCACAGAGAGGCCAGGACGTGTGTGAACTGAAGGGGGGTTCACAGGGCTCTCTGGAAGTTCAGGAACCTGGGAGTTCAGGAGTGTGGTCCAGATCTGAACTAGGCTGCCAATACAGGTGTGCTCTGTCCTGACCACACGGACCTGCTGCATGCAACACGTGCTCCTCAGCAAGGAAGAGTCACCATCACTTGATGTTAAATTTGTTTGAAGTTGTAGTTAACTGACCTTGTCGGTGCAGGGACAAAAATGGATGTCAAGCCTCAAATTTTCCTTTGCATTTTTCTACCCTGTAGTAAATAAAAATTATGAAACGTTAGGAATCACATTTGAACTGGAACCTATTTGAATTGGAACATATTAGGAATATGCTGTTGACATCATGTAAAATGGAATGTCACTGCCACCTCCTCTTTGCAAATGTGAGAGGTTTTATATTCAGTTTAATTAAAAAAAAAAAAAAAGAAAAAACCCTACAGATATTGTGCAAGAAAACTATAAAACACACATGAATGATGTCTCCAGCAGAGTAATGGAATAAGTGCTCACAGGGGGCTGTGATTTGTGAAGCTCACTTTTTTGCATAATAACAAAGGGGATATATGTGTATAGGGGCACACAGTACTTTTTGGAATCCTGTTCAGGTTATAAAATGCCAAGGTTCTCTATTTTGTATTCAAACATTAATTAAGACCTCTTTGATTTACGTACTAGTTTTAATTCTTGATGTATTTCCAGTATGCTGTCCCCCTTGCTTTTATTCAGAATTCATGTATGCTTGGTTAAAGAAAAGTATTTATTGCATTTTTACTGTTGACTTTAATATCTTAAATGTAGAATATGAAAGGTGCCATGACAGCTACATAATATTATATACATGGCCATGTGCATCTCAAAATCTGTCTTCAGTACATAAATTGTAACTCATCATTATCTGGATCCTGCAAAAAAATTTTAGAGAGGTACAAGAATGAGAAGTAAATGACAAGTCTGGCAATTTTTATTTTATCTTATGAAATCCTGACTTCTTTATCATTCATTGCAAAACCACTCTGATTATACTGTGCAAGAATTTACCCATGTGAAATGTGATTGATGATGTGACTTTCACTGTATGCACAGCACTACACTTCTGTGTAGGTTAACAAAAACCTTCAAATGAGCTCTTACTTTTGTTTGTGAGCATCTGAAAACCCTCCTCTCCCAACGTGAGCAAATAAAATTTTTCCAAATTGTTCCTAATGTGTAGCATTGAAAAAAATGAAAGGAAAAATAGTATCACTGGAAACATGTAGAGTGGTGTTCTTTTGTTGAATGTCTCAAAGACTTTTCAAAGACGGTTCAGGGGAAAGTTTCAAAGCAGTTATTTCAATATAGTTAGGGCATTTATTGAAGTCCAAATCTTTTTTGCTTACTCTGAATAAACCTCGAGCTGTGAAGTTTAGCTGGCCTAGTAATATGCAGAAAAACATGTTGGTGTGACATGTGGAAGTTTATGAGAAAATGCATATTTATCAGCTCTGTATTTATCAATTCAGAGAATGGACAGTGCATCTTGCAGTACAAACTACACATCATAACTAAATAATGTGGATTAGAATTGATTCCTCATGGTCAGTGTGTGCTGTAATTCAACAAATATGCCAAATATCAAGTGTATCAGAAAAAAAAAATCACTCACAAGTACTCTGGAATCACAAAAAACCAACCAACCAAACAAACAAAAAAACACCAAAAAAACCCAACCAAGTTTTGGTGAATCCCTGACACTATTCCTTGACAATCCGGCTTAGGACCAGACCTGCCTGTAACTAAATAGGAGTCAAGAAGGTTCCATGAGTTCAGTAAGGTTCAACTTTTAAAATGTTTAATCTCTTGTGTTCATAAATTGTTCAATTATCTTAGGAGGTAGTGATGTACTCTTGAGAGCACTCAGGGCAATCCTGCTGTACTTGGGTTTTTTCTGTTAGAACCACTAAATTCTTTTGACTTCTGGCAATTGAGATGAGCTACACATTGCAGCACACGTATTGTCAAGCCCTTTGCCAAGATATACCAGGCAAAGATGTTGCTGTTTCACCAGCAGAAGTAACTCCCGAGAAAATCCATTTCTTTGCCAAATAATGTCTTCTATTCAAGAAAATTGCAATGTCACAGATAAATATTACTCTATAGAGAAAATATTCACCAGACAGGGCTGTAAAGGGATAGATAAAAAATAGAGGGTTCTCAAGGTCTAATTTCCAACCCTTGAACACATTTCACTTTTTCATGAAATATCTATATCATGTGCTAAAAAAAAAAAAATTCCTGTCATTGAAGGCAAACAGTTGAGCTGCAACTGCTTCAAGGAAGTTCACCTTGAAGAGGTGAGAACTTTGGGATTTCAGTAAGAACAAGTGCAAGGCCCTCAGACCTTATTCTTTACTACTTAAACTGTGATATGAAGTTTTGACCTTTAGGGAAAAAAAAAAAATTCTACCTGTGATAAACTCAGCCTTAACTATCTGCTCTGGAGGATGAAGTCTGATCATAAGGAGATTAAACAGGCTTAACCTGACATACTGAAACAACCCCATGGGATCTCAAATCTTGTTATAAGCAGCAAGAGAAAAGAGTTACATCTATCCAGGATTTCATTTTCAGTCTCTAGGATCTGGCAGATACTATTATACAAGGTAGGTCTGAAGGTTGCAACACACCGGTCACCTGCATTCCCTTTTTCAAACTGTCCTTTCCAGAATAAGGATTAAGTGTCACTGAGTTTTTTGCCCATACAGTTTACCTGCCTTGATGAAGTATCAGGAAAATCCACAAATAGCTCATTATGGTTTCCAAGCTACATCCCCAGTTACTCAAATTTCTATTCCATTCATTTCTTGAAAGTGCTGCAACAACGTTCACAATAAAATGATGCAAATGGGAACAGTGAGTTCAGAACCAAAATGTTTGACGAGTGCTCATTCTTGGGAAGGAAATACCTTGAGAAGCGTTATAGGCTGAAATGTTAATGTTACTGTTTATATCATGCATATCTCCTGAGTATTATTTTAATAACACTGTACCAATTAATAAACATGCTAGTGCATTTTAAATACGTTTTTTACTTGTTTGGGAAACTGAGTAAAAAATCTATTGTCAGTCAGCAGATAACCTGGTTGTTTAAAAGACAAAACACTGATATGATGCTCATTCCCTGTTAATTGATATTTACAGCTGTGCTTTTGTTAATGTATGGGCTGGGGCTATCACACCTTATTCATAGTTTAATGTTGAAGGAGACAAAAATCTACTAATGCTGATGAATTTTAACATGGATCATACTCTGAGAAACATAAAGAAAAGAAATTTTTCAGTTTTTGTTAATGATTGCATAAGAGAGGCTTCTTTTTCTGTTTGTTTACTTCTGTGTAAAGCACAGGTTTCACGGGAAACGATATACATTTCAGTATGTGCTCAAACAGTCCCCACCATGGGAACACATTTAAACTCCTTTTAAATATTCATCTCTAAATCTCTTCATATACTTTCAGTTGAGTCATTTTGTTGACGAGTTCACAGTGTTCCACCTTGACGACATAAGTGAAGAAATTTAGGGAGGTGTTTAATGGAAAATATCCCCATCAATTATAACCTGAAATAAATATACAATGGAAATCATCAAAGCGTTATCATTCAATAAACAATTCTCTTAGTTTGCCACCCCAGATGTGAAATGTCTTAGCTTTTTCCAAATTTACTAGTTTATGCATGCCTGTTTTAACCTAGAATGCATTTAACAACTCTCTTTTTTAGGTATTTGTTATTAATTACATATAATGTAATATAGACTGCTCATCCAAAGCTTAACATCTTTCTGATCATTGCCACTAAGGAAACAAAAAGCTATTAAACCAGGAACTGTCTTGAGGACCAAGTTTTGCACAAGTGGCACTTACATGTTTACATAAAGGAGAGTCTCCAAATGAGTTTTGGCATGGGAAAAGAAGTCTGGGGTTTCTACTGAAATTTCCTTAAGCTTCTTCATCGGACATTAAATCAAATTTTCTACAAGCCTAAAATCCATTTCCACATTGAAAAAAAACCCTGTCACATTCTGTAGAATTTTGTATAGCTCTATTTAAAACCAGTAAAATGCATACACTTGGGGAAAAAACCCTTCCCTAACATTTTTCTAAGCAGGACAAAGTAATGATTCAGCCAAAAACAAAAATTAAAATAAATAATTTTTTTTAAAAGTTCTTTCATCTTTATGTACTTAAGATTACTGAAAAATATAAGCCTTCCTAGTCTTTTACACTCAACTTTTTTTGGTGAAGCTATTATGTAAAGCAGAAAAATAGTAGTACAGAAAAGAAAAGGAATAAAGTATGGCACAACTGTCAGAGGAAAACTTCCCAATTCTTGCAGTTTTAGGAACAATTTAATAAATTCTTCTGCTGGGTAAATGAGTAGAAAATGTGGAGACTATTTCTATATTAATCTTCCATTGAGAATAACCTAGACTAATCTCTCACTGAAGTATCTTGCTTTCACTTTCCCCCTGAGCCTCCAGTAAGATTAATGTGTGAGTATAGCCCAGTAGCTTATTTAGCTTCACAGTGATTCTACTTGGTGGCAAATTATTAATATTTATAAAGAAACTGTGGTAACCAAAGGCTCTGTGCTGGATTATCTATCTAGGAACACATTTCTAATTTTGGGATGAGTAGAAACATTTCAATGAATACTCAATATTTGAGTGTCCCGACAGCCAAAGCTAGAAACCAGTGGCAGCATTTTCATAATTTCTGACCTGTGTACATCCCCACCTTTGAAAGCTCCACCAGTTTCGGGACCCCTCATAAAATGTGCTGAGGCTTAACTTGTGCATCTCCCTGGACACCTCCGGAGCAGCTCAAACCTGGGAAGTCTCTCACAGTCCCACTGGCCACAGGGAGACATCACTGGCAGCAGTGTCCTGACTCCCGTGTTTCCTCTGCAAAGCTGGCAGGAGGTGTTCTGTGGTCAGGTGCTATCTGCCATGAGGCTCTCACTGGCCCACGATGGGGTCCTGTCTCTCAGACTCTGCTGCAGCTGACGGGGCAGGCAGATCCCTGCCCCGTACTCGCCACGCAGGGAACCAGCCCGCAGCTAAAGCAGCTCTTTGATCTTGGCTTCTGACCAAGGCCTCTGGGTCACATGGAGTGCATGGACCAATTTGTCATCAGAGAGATGAAAAGCAGGTCACAGCCCTACATTTTGCTCCGCTTGGCTCCAGTGGGACTCAGTGGATGAACTGATTCTTGAGTATTTAGGACAGATCCTTTACAGAGAACAGGGAAATGTGTTGCAAGCAAGGACCTAATTCCACAGTCAGTCTAAATAATTGCATGGCTAGATTAGTTTTCCAAGCTAAATTTGTTACTGCTTGAAAGCTATAAATCTAAAGCAGAAACAAGTGTCCATTCTCTAAATATAGATTTATTTTCTGCTTTGCAATTCTCAGGAATTGCTGCTGAAATGGTGAACTTTTCTAAATGTCACTTTAAAGGTTCACTGACTTCTTTCCTCTTTTCCTGAAGCCAATGTGTGTGTGAGCACTCTCTCAGCCTGTTACTATGGCTAATCCTGCCTTGCCACTCTGTAAGAACTCCTTTGTCCACACTTCTGTCCAGGACTGTCCCATACTAAATCTGCTGTCCTTTCCTTGCTTCCCCAAAGATTGATCCATTTTTGCATCAGAGAAAAAGTAACTAGTAAATTTGGCTGACCAGTTAACTGTTATAAAAATTGCAGATTTTAAAAGAATAATATATATTTTCTTTCTCTTGGTTTACAGAGTATATATGGATTTGAAAATTCCTTATTTTTGAGATTTTCATTTCAGTCATTTTCTTGTTTTCATCTCCTTTTATTTGTTCTTAAAAACCTCCTGGTTGCCTTCAGTGCTTTGTGCCTCCTGTTTTTCCAATGGTATTTGCATATAGCAGTCTCTTCAAGAACAAATGCTTAAGATGTAAGAGAACAAAGACTCTATAAGCAGGGCCTCAACAATATAAAGAGACACCCTAAATACACAACATATCTTTCTTTCTCTTTTCCCTTCATTGATAAGTTGGACATGTGAGAACAGAATTGTTTTCTAAGGATATTAGGAATTTTGTTCCAGTGGTGAGGAGGAAATACAACCTTGAAATTTTTTCTTTCTAGTATCTCCTGAAAAAAGACGATGGAAGCCTCTAAAGAATCTCCAGTGTAAAAAAGAGAAAGGAAAAGTCCATTTTTATCCATTTTATCCTTACACTACAACAAGACCTCATGACCATGAAGGAAACCTTCATGCACATTGCTTTGGCACTGTGAATGAGTTTGATTCCTGTTTCCCCCCCTCTTGGACAGAAGAGGAATATCAAAATTGAGAAATGAAGTCATGGATGACTGTCTTAAAGTGGAAACAATGCTGTTCCTTTCAACTTGGAGTTATAAAAGGGAGCTAGAGAAGTTAGAGGCCAAAGCTGCATTGTAAGGAATGGATTGCAGAACAGAGTTTGGACAAACTCGCAAGTATTCCCCAAGTGTGACTGGGAGCATCAAAAGTGCTTACAAGTTCTTTGTTTCTGCTTTGCACAGGTTTAGTCATGCTTGCCCCCAGCCCTGAGGGTACTGCAGTCACTTGTCTCCTGGAGCTGCCCTTCCCACCAGTGCTGCCGAGGACTCACTTGTGTGAATCATCTTCCACAAGCTCTGCAGAGCCAGCATAAACCTCTGTCCACCCTGCTGGCACCCACTGCGCGAGGGTCTGGAAGATGAGATCCTGCTAAACCACCACGTAGAGAGCCCAGATGTCATTTGTATGTCTGTGACAGAGGAGCTCACCCAGGGGTCGGTGAGATCACTGATCACATGAGAAAAGCACATATTCAGCAGTCTGACTCTGAGCTTGCTATTTGTTTGGGTTTGGTAGCTTGAAATTTAATTGTGGCCTTGCTGTTATATCTTAAAATTTTAGTCCTTTCCCACTTCCTCTCTGTATTGCTGAATTCCAGCCAAGTTTCTCTTTACTCATTTCACATTCCTTCAAAGTCTGCTTCTCTCCAAGCCCAATATATTGGCATTGCTGCATTCTCTGCAGGCCTTCATCAGCATGTTAAACCCGATGATGGAAGAGAAGAACAAAGAGTCAATGTGCTGAAAGAAGGCTTTTAGTGCTTTATGTTCGAAAGGGATCTTTGAAATCTCAATGAGCTAAAATTGCATGTGTGAAAGAGCCTGCCATCCTGAGGTCATCAGGAAGGTGAACTATTCTCATCACAACACAATAAAAATGCCATTGTTTTATGTATAGCAATCCTGGATACACTCTGCCTTGCAGCGAGCAATTTGTCCAAGAATAAAAGGTAAGTGTTCACACTATACTTTTTATATGATCATTCCTGTTTGAGGAATCTTACCAGGCAAACTGTGTTAAGGCAGGTGAATGTGAAGAGAAAAAATAATAACATAAAAAGAATAGAAAACAGCACAATATGTAGGATCAGGGGAAAAAAAGAGATAATAGAAAACACAGGACTCTGTTTTGCTTAATGTCGTTAAGGGGAACTAAAATTGTTAAAACTTGTCATTAGTGAATTCTACAAGGTATAAATAGATTGTCATGTGCTTTAATGGCAACACGCTCTACCAGCAGTGTTCAGCCTAGGAGAAAGATAATTTTAGCTCAGTTTCAAACAGCAGCCAGAGCTGGAGGCTCAGGGATGAGGATCACAGCTACGCCATCCATCACACAACTGTGTCTCCCCCAGACACTCAGCTCCAGAGGTTTGTTACTCAAACCCAAGCCCAAGGTAATTTGTGTTTAACAGTCAGCCAAGAAACATTTTCCACCTCATGTCTTAACTTTTTTTTGCACACACAGCACTGTGTGGCAATGATTCTCCTAGCTTAACTCTATAGTTCATTAAGAGAAATCACAGTGAAATGCAGGAGATCCATTTTCACAGGGTGTTTGCTTCAGGATTTTGAAATCATCTGTGATACCAAGACTTGCTTCAAGTAACCACAAATTCTAGACTATTCAGTTCCACATCTATTTTAAGAATACAAAAACATCTGATTATGGTTCCTACACTGCTTGTAAAACTAAGCCCAGACAACTTCTAGGTGTGACATGTTTTCCAGTGTTCACAGTACATTTGAATCATTATCAGAAAGAATGAATCCAAGTCCCTGCAACACAGTATGAGTCTGTGAAGGCTTTTGCCTTCTAGAGTCAAATTACTGTAAATTCTGTCTTTTAATAAAACATGTTACTTCTCTCATTTTTTGGACCCAGAGGAACACTGTGATAAGACAATTAGAGACACTCACACTGAGTGACTCAATTACTCTAGATGCAATTTTATGAGCAGATTAAAATGTTTGACCACTTAATGATGATTGAGTATTTCATGCCACTTCCCATTAGTGAAAAGGGACCCTCTGAGCAAAGGGAGCTTCCCTCATCAGGCCTTGCCCTCCCAGGGCGGCACATTTCACGCTGCTGAGGCTGATCCAGTGCAGACCTTACATCACTGCAGTGGCACGCACTCAGCAGCCACTCTGAAGATTCATGAATGGCAAAAAGGCAACTTATAACAACTTATATAATGCCCTGCTTGATAAAGTCTCTCTTCTCTGTCCAAAAAACCCCAAAAATCTTGCTTAGTTTATTTTTTAACTGAAGGAGTTGGGACCTGATGGCAGCCTGAGAACTGCATTTAAAAAAGAAAAAAAAAAGAGAGAGAGAGAATAAGGAATGTGTTGACTTCTGATTTCAACGTCTTCATGTCTCTACTGCAGGATTTGGCCCTTTGGAACTTTTCCAGTACCTTCTTTGGTATCTTTCTGGGATTTGAGGCAGAAGACTTTTGTCTTCTTACTCAGTTTACCACAGGGCCAGCCAGAGAGACCAAGTCTATAGACACCTCTTAAGATGCCATCTGTGAGTACCTCTTAAGGCTTCAAACCATGGACTGTCTCTCACACAGAGTTATTTGGACAAGTTTTTAGGAGTAGGAAGACAAAAGAACCATGGGGTATGGTTTCATAGAAATTCTTCGAGACTTTGCTTAGTCTTCTTTCAGAGAAGTATTCATAGATGACTCTGTCTTATTTGGATTTTTTACTGCCATTTTAATTTACATGTCCCCTTCCTTTTTTGCTGAATGAGGCTCTCATCCAGCTTTGCTCTCAAAGGCCAGCTACTGCAGTCATGTGGTCCTGCAGAACTAAGAAACGTCAGGCCTAGGTTTACCTGTTCCTGGTGGAAATTCGCTGATCAGCCCTTGCAGAACAGATCCCTCTGGCAGATTCTGACTCATAGCCAAGAGCAGTTTGAGTACACACACAAACAGTGTTTAAAGACGTGTTTAAAAACATTATTTCCTGAATAATGTCATTTGCAACTCAGTTACGCATTTTATGAGCTATAACTTGGGCACAATGTGGGCAGAAAAGGGTAGAGTCAGATTTACAGGAGAGGAACACGCCTTTAGACAAATCCAACTCTAGGGCAAAACTACTGAAAATAATTCCTTTTCAGACACAAAGGTAAATTTTCAGTGTTCCCTTTGAGCTGCCTCAGAGCAGCTGTTTGCACTGACACATCCTTTTTAGCTGAAGGCTTGCACGTAAGAGAAGCAAGAACAGACATTTCTCCTTGTTTAGGGTAGATTTATGTCTGTCTTTGAAACTTAACAACTTTCCTCCTTATAGTCAGAATAATCTCCCTCATACTTTTCATGGTATTCTCTGTTCTAAAATATAAATTATTTATATTTTTGTGCATTAAGAAGCAGAGCTCCCTGCTTGATCACCAACAGACCAAAGGAAAAATACAGCTTCAGTTGAAAACTCAGCTTCCATTTGTCTGGGAAAAGTGTTAGTCCGACAGGCCTTAACTGGACAAACTTCCAATGGATCAATAAATTCCAGAAGAATAAAGTATACTACTAACAAGGAAGAGGAAATATTTTGCAAAAAAGTTATTATTTTACCTACATGACCTCCTCATCTTCCGCAAACCACACGTTGCAGCCAAGCTTTTCATGCAGGTCATATTCTCCAGTTCTCCGGTTCAACAGTGATGAAAAAAAGGATTGATGAGTGGGAGGTTTTATTATTATTTTTCTTAATTATATTCTCATACAAAAGTAATTTAAGAGTGAGATATGCACCTACCTGTGTGGTATCACCCACTATATATAATATATAATGCATCATGCCATTAATACATGAAGCCAATCTCGACATCAAAGCACACATTCTGTTCCACAGCAGTGACACACAGTAATAAAAAGCAATCATTACAGATTTCCCCACGTAGATTTTCTTCTGGGAAGAGAAAAATATCTTTTTGTAAGCTGATGATTACCTGATAACCAGTTCTATCTGTTAATTCCTTGTGCACATCCAGATGCAATAAACACACGTGAACACACACACACAGTGCCACCAGGCTGAAGTGTTGTGGGACTTTTAAAGTAAAAGATACAACAGTGATTTAAACCATTACAGGGAATTTTGTCTCTCTTTACTTCTGCAACATACATATATCAAGAAAAATTTCAGTTCTATCGAGGTAAAGGTCATGAAAATTTTAACCTTTTTATGTCCAGACTAGAAATATGTTGAATGGCCCAGTGTCTGGGTTTTTATAACTACTTAATACTTCTCTTGACCTGTCATACATATAAAAAAGCAAGCTGGATCTGGAAACCCTATATAAGGTCCTAATATTCGAAGGAGGTTGATGACATTTGCTCAGTGACTTTCAATAACTCGTCATCCAGGTTCACACTATTAAATAGTCCATTAGAGCTGACCTGCATTATCTGGGTACTTCAAAACTCAGCAGAGCTATGAGATGAGTCAGATTTTTTGGTTTATTTACCTTCTATCTTTTTTTTAAATACTTTTTTTTTAAGCCTATCATTTTAGCCAAATTTACTAAAAAATGCAAAGCCATGGTAAAGCTTTATTGAAAAAGTGAAAGAAAAAAGGTCTCCAGTAGGTTCCTACAGGCTTTTCAAAGGCAGGTGAATAGCCAGAGGGAAAAGTTCCTATAACTGCCCTGGCAGAGAAAAGCACACAGCAAAAGATGACATAATATTCGATGCTGGAGACTCAACATAGCAGGAAAAAAATCCAGAATGCCTGGACAGCATGGAAAACTTCAGCTAAAATCTGCAACCAGTGAGGCAGGTTGTAGACCCTCATGAACAGCTGAGCAAAAAACCCCTTTGTTCTGTCTTCTGGTTCCAGGACAATTCTGTATTTAACTTCTAAAGACTTTTTGCCTATGGATTTCAAGACTATACAGCAGGATTGCTCAGAAAAAACACTCATTCTGTTTTTTCCTTTGACTCCATCTAGTTACCAGACGTTTGGTGCTTCCCACAAGCCTAATGGAACATCCCATATACCTCACATTTATCAAACCACTGCATTTCTCACCTGTGGACACAGCACTGTCTGGAAGCCCTTAAGTGCAGAAATCCAAAAATTAATCCAGCAGACCTAATATTAGATATCAGTATCTACAATTAGAAGCCCTATCAGAAAGTGTTGCCTTGCACTTTGACATCTAATAACTCAATCAAGTTCCACTGAAACCAAAACACCATCTCTGATTTTCTACACAGCTGGCTTTCCCTCTATAATAACCATTAAAGTCTCACTTTCTCTTCATTTTATCCCAGAGGTTATAAACACAAACAGAGATGAGGAAACTTCAATGTGTGACAAAATGGTGACTCTTTGGCTGCACATTTTTGCAACATAAAATATTATGCTCTTTTTTCTCTGCTTGTCTCTTTTTCTCTGCTTTTTCCCATCATGAAGTCAATTCCCAGAGTAATGCTTAGGGCAGAGTGTATCATTGCAGGGCCCAGATGCTTAACTATGGAAAACCATTCTCCATCTGGTTCCTTAGTAATATCCTTAAGTGGATAAGCTTCAGCGCTGAAATTGTGCTAAGTTTTCCATGCAGCTGCTGCCCTTAGAGATACTTGCCCTGTGTCGAGCTTCAGCTTTAATTTAGGAGGAGGAGCAAAGTTATGACGAAGCAAAGTCCCACATTAATATCAGAATCACTTGGGGACAGGAAAAAAGAAAGTAATGCTAAAAAAACCCTTCTAACAATTGGGTTGGATTTTATAATAAATTTACGTCCTTTGAATTTTTACACCATCCTGTATTTCTTATTTTCCAAACCAAGGCAGGTATTTGTTTCCTTTAGCTATGTGCTCTTATTGTGAGAATATGGACTGGTTTAAACAACAAGATGTTACTGCCTAGTAAAAAACTGGATTCAAAAAAAAATCTGCGTTTGTACTTTAAAGAGGTAACGTCAAGAAAAACAGGGGAAAACTTACTTCCAACTATCAACTAGAAAGTCTCTCAGTGCAGCTGGAGGGGAAAAAGAGACAACCTGGTTGCTAATACATGTACAGATGGGATGTTTGGACTGCAAAGCAGGCAAACTCCAACAGAAAATAGAAGAATATTTTAAAGAAGTCCTAAAATAAAACCAGAAAGAGTGTTTCTGCAATCAAAGATGCCAAACTCTTCAGGAAGTTATTCCAGCTCCAGTGCAACTGGATCTTTCCTGGGGAAGCAACAAGGCTTGGATCTGGCCACCACTTGTACTCAGTGGAAACAAATAATAAATGTGCTGGAAAGTGTTTTAGAAGGATGCTGTGAGACAGCTTGGTTCTTTGAGGAAGGCATCTCCCTTTATCTACAAGAGTTATTAACGTTAATAGTTAGAACTTCTTAGTTCTGCTACCAGAAACCCTCCTTCATCCCACCAGCGTGAACACGCACAGCCTGGCTGCAGCGCCAAGATCAGCTGGGTGATATTATTACCCTGGGTGATATTGTTAGCTGCAAACCATATAGCCCTCATCACTACTGGAACAGAGCAGGGGGATTTGCAATCCAGAGCTGGTTTTGGCTGAAGCAGGGTAACTGTGGAGAAGTGCTGCTTCCTGGCCAGGCTGCTGCCTGCTGCTCCCAGCTGCCTTTGGATGGAATAGTGCTGAGCTGGTCGTTTTTCCTGGGCTGGAACCTGAGCTTCAAGCCAGAGTCAAATATTGAGCAGGCAAAACCATGAGCAGCCGGCAGCTGGTCTCTGGTCCCAACCTTGGCCCTACACTTTGAGGGTGGTGTGGAGCATTCACAATTAAACTAACTTTTTGTAAGCTTCTGAGAAAGTCAGTAAACAGATGATAAACAAAATTCACATTTTTAACTGATTATAACTCAAACTAAACAGAATTTTACAGGATTAGAAAAAAGAGTGTCGTTCTCCCAGCCAAAAGCAGAGGGGCAATACAAAAGGAAGAGCTACTGCATCTCAAGGCAGGAACAAAACAACATGCTAAACATAAATTGAGAGGTTAAGAAAATTGTTCTATAATAACAGAATTGAAAAAAAACCCTCAGCCATATAAAATTATTGTCAGAATGCATATATATATGTAAAGGTTTCACAGGAGATGACATGCTCAAGATAAGTGGCCAGGGTGCTGAGGAAGCTGTTTGAACAGACAGCTCACAGGTGAAATCCTGAACATAACCAAGGAACTGGGAATGAAATGAAATTAAAGAACAAACAGAATAGAAAAAGCCCTGTATTACTGTTTCACATTGTCCTGGTTTCCTCTGGGAGTTAACTCTCTTCCTAGTGACTTGTACAATGTTGTGGTTTGCATTTTCTATGAGTTTTACATTTTTCTTCTCGTCCCCGTCCCAGCAGGTGTGGGGCAGTGAGCAGCAGTGTGCTACTGCATTGCCAGCTGGGGTTAAACCACAGCACACATTCCTGGCCAAAGGAACAAGGCAGAGGAGAGAAAGGATTCACAGTGAATAAACAAATTCCTACAAGTTCTTCACAAGAGCGACTTAAGAGTGAAATAACAAGGAAATATTTATGAACTTTCCTCAAGGGAAAAGGGCATGGAGAATGGGGAATTAAAGTCTTAATGAAATGCATTGAAATATTTCGCTTTACAGAAAATGAAGTGAAAAACATCATTCTTAGAGTTAAGAATGTATTATTTATAGCTACTTTCCCCAGTGCACATTTCTAACCAGGAGGGAATTATTCAGTGGTTGATTTTTTTTTTCCTTATTTTGTTTTTTTTAGGATATATTTGACGCACATCCCCTAGTCCTTCCCACTTATGGTGATGCCAATCAGCCCAATTCCCTTAACATGGGTGGAGACAGACTCTACTCCACCTCAGGAGTCTGCCCTCATCACCTCATGCTGAGAGAGATTTGTTACTATATCATTACTTGCTCCTCTAAACATGCGTTTACCAAAGCCACAAAAAATACATTTCTCTAGATTTTGTATGTTCTTTGAATATTAATTTGCATAGCACAAGTATAGAGTTTTTTGCCACACTTCCTCTTTAATGGATCTGTCATCTCAAAGAAAAATAGGAGAGATTAAGATTTTAAATATTTCTTTAAAATGCTAAGGAAGTATGAGTGATAGTAGATATGCAGAATGCTACTGTTAAGGCCAACATTTAATCTGAGCTACTTCTGAGTATTCTAATGAACGTAAAGTGTCCCTACTGCCTTGAGATGAAAATTCCCATGTGGTAGCCTATTTTTTCTTTACCTTATTCACCCTGGTATCCAAGACAGGCTTGTGAGCTCTGGAGTCTACAAGGAGACTCAACAGGCACAGAAGATGTATTAAAGGATTGCAGTCGTGCTGCTCTTACTCCAAGCCTTCAAATTCCAGCTCTGGACTGAAGTGGATGCTGTGGGAGGTCTGGCTATCCAGCTGACCTGTTTCGTTAGAAGAAATTCACCGATAATATATAACCTGGGATATTCAATTAGACAAACATTTTGCTTCAGTGTGGACAGCCACTGAAAAGACTGTAAAAGAGTATGAAAATGTCTGAAAAGATGAAAGTCCTTTAAGAGCCTTTTGTCCCCTGCTCTGGGTGTTACACCAACACCAGTCACTTGTGTTCTGCATTTTATTTGTTTGCAATTCATCCCACTCCCGTAAAACTAAATACAACAGACTTTTTTTTTTAAAGAGAAAAATACCATTAGTTGTATACTGGATTTCTCCATTTTGCTGCCTTTTTTTTTTTAAGCACCTGACCAACCATATCTGTTCATGGTTGATCTTTCAAGGCTTCTAATTTATTTGAATTTCAAGGAAAGTGAAAAAATAATGTGAAAGCCTGAAGGACAGTAGCTTCTAGCATACACTTCTCTTTCACATTTTGTAAATCTAATGACGCATGCCATCCTGAGATGCGCTGGACTGTCATCTCAATTGTCAAAAACCTGTGGCAGTTCCATTTAATCTGGAGCAACTTTGACTATTTTCGCCAAATTTCATTAGGACAAATTTGCAGCTGATGCAGCTGATGTGCATTTCAGCTCCCAGCCATTTGCGTTGTGGGGACAGATTCTTGTGAAGCCATACAGGTAGAACAAAGAGCAGGATGACCACACCATGTGAAAACTACTTAATATCATTAGCAGATGACCATGAGCAAGTCTTGAGGAGAACAAGTATCAAACGTGCAACCCAAAAGAGGGAAAATATTGGAAAAAAAAAAGTTAAAATAGTAAACTCACTTTGCAAGAAGGGGAAGAGAAAGCTTAGGCATGGGTCTGTCATTTTCCCTGCATCTTGCTGATGACACTGAATAAAGTGCCTTACCTGCATCCACTTCCTGGGGGATCTAAGCCATTTCAGATTTAAATGAAACAATGGTCTTAAATGATACAAGACATTTCAGTATGCAACCTAAGAGGTGTTGCCAGTGCTTACAGACTCCTAGTGATATATATTTGTTCTTAAGGTCTCTAAATCCAGACCACTTTCAACCATTTTTTGGTATGTGCTTTTATGTAATCATAAAACTCAGAAATTGTAGGATTCCCTGTCATGGTTCATAATGGGACATACACAGAAATTTCAGGCTGAAAATACTGTAGGTTTCAAGATATATATTTTTAAACTATATATTTTATTAGACACACAATGCACTGCAAAGAAACCAGCCAGACGTGATGGTCTACTTAGAGGTTATTTTGTGTAATATACTTTGCCTCGTTCTCTTTTTAAGTCTACACTTCAGCTCCTTGCAGCTGCAAATTGTGTCTTAAATGGAAGAATAAATAAATCCCAAAGAGCAGAGCTCATAACAGTGCATTAGCATAGCTTCTTCCTTTGTACTTCTTGCTCCAGATGCACTAAAGAACAGCAAACCCTTTCAAGTGCTGCGCAGAGGCTCCATCAGTGAAACTTTTTATTATCACCACCGTAGTTAAGGCTGCATCTCCACTGGGGGGGAAATGCACGCCAAGCTGGGATGTGAATTTCTGCCATACCAGCTCTTTAACATGGTATCCGAGACTGTGCTAAGGGCGCGTTTGACATCCATTTGTTTTGGCAGCCTGCGCCCTTCTTTTTTCCCTCTCCTGACCACCCAGCTTCTTCCAACATCTCCCTTTAGGCATCCTGGTACAACTGTTTGTGACACTGTGGGAAGAACTGATCCAGAATAATAAAAGCCATTTTTACTACATTATTTTAAACCCGTACCAATCCCTTGAGGTAGTTCAATGCATGGATGCAAAAATACCTGTGCTAGCACAGTTGAGGAGGCGAGGTGAAGGAACAGAAACAGGCAGGCAGCATTAGCAATCAACCTCTCACCCTGCTAAATAAGTTTAGCAGTTTACACCAAACTTACAAAAAGACCCAAAAATCCCAAAAAACCCAAAGCAAAACCAAACCAACAAAACAAAACAAACAAAAAATCCCAAATAACCCCACCCTCCCACCAGACAAAGCACAATTTGATTCCTCTTTATTTAGAAATTGAAATTGGCTCACCAGGAGAAATAAGCTCCAGTTCCAGGGCAAGGGAAAAAGGTGGGAGCACGCAGACAGGTATGGAGAGCAGAAGGGACTCCGAGGGAGTGACACCGTCTCTTTGGTGTCTGCTTGCAATTTGACTGTCTTCAGCCATGGCTGAAAATGACCCATTTGGTATCCAGGTTATCAATTTTTTAAACGACTGCTGATCCAGGAAATAATATCTTTCTGTGGTTTCTCTCCTAAGCTGCCAACTTAGGACTACTGTCACATTCTGGTTTTCAGAAATGCGACAGGAAGTGAGTTCCACCTGGACAGTCAGTCCCTATCTTGGGGTGCTGGAGGCTGACAGAAGTGATTTCTGCAAGCAGAAGGTTATTCTGTCCTATATATTTTCTATTAAAAATCAATCGAATCTAGCACAACTTTACCTACTATTTTTGACCAAATATCACCTACTATACGAAAAATTCATAGCGTGCATCACCACTGCATTGAAGCAGAAAAGTGCATACCAACACCATGCAGAACTGAGTGAATATTGGCATTTAAATATTTTGCATAAGAAGGCACTAAAGATAAACATTTTTCCACAGCATTTAGAAAAAAGAATGAGCATTCTGCTTAAATCAATATGAAACTTTTTTATTTTCAATTAAAATTACTTTTCAAAATCATACTGTTTTCTTGAACAAGAAAATATTGTAAAAAGCTTAGATGTATAAAATGAGAAAGATATGCTTGAGTTGTCCACACTTTTCTGGAACAAAAGAACAAGATTAGAAATTGCAAAATTACTAGTGAAACATAAAGTCTGAGCCCTTCCCAGCTTTAATGACATGGCAAGGAATGACTCTGGCACTGCAGAATGTGATTTGAAAGGGAGAATTCCGCTGGCAGGAGCACAAGAGATTTCGCTGCTGTCAGTCATCAGGAAGCAGATGGCACGTCTTGGCTGAGTGGGTTCTTATTTCAGCAACCACTTCAGTGTACCTGACAGCATCGTCAGATGTGAAACACGCTACCCAAACACAGGCTCTGACAACTCAAGCACAAAGAATTCCCAATCACCGCAAGATCAGCGAGAAACGGGAGCACAGGAGTTCTGTCTGCCCTGCACAGGGAGTAACTTTCCTCTCTTCCCTAGGCAGTTGTTTGCAAACTCTTTAGGGTAATAGGTAAGTTGTTTTGACTGTAATTATTTAGCATTAAAATGAAGGATATTATTTCTATCATGTTGTTGATAGGAGTCTAAGAGTGACAAAATTAGAGCAGGAAAATAATGAGAAAAGTTTTCACCTGTTGTATCAGCATAAATCAACAAAAACACTATTAATAACTCCTGTCTCATGAGGGGAATTCAGACACTGCACAGGAAAATCGTGGAGGATGACTTTTGTTATAAACATTGTGGCCCAATTACCTGGGTGTCTTTAGAAATGCGTTTCTCCATAGTGGAGGACTACTGTGCAAGTCACTCAAAGCTTGAGATGGAAATTGCCTCCATTCACTCCCAGTGGTAACACAGGCACAGGGAGGTGACATTAGCCCCACCTCTATCTTGAGCTTCGTTTAAAAAGGAAATTTTACTGTGCTAGCTTCTGGGATCCCTGTACATTTAAGACTTCTCTGTTTACCTTTTCTCTTGGTTTTTAAGAGTTAAATCTGAGGTTGTGAGGATGTCTGAGATGCCCTTGCAGTGGGCATAGCATCAGCAGGTAGGGAGAAGGGCAGCAAGGGTGACTCCTGCAAAGGCTTTCTGGACTCAGAACTGTGCTTTCCATAGGAATGTTGGAAAACCCCTTGGAAGCCAATCCCCTGCTGCTTTTGAAAATGCCAGTAGATATTCACTTGGTCCTTTAGGCATTGGAAAAAAATCGGTCCTAGCAGACTCTCCTACCGTCATACACTGTGTGACACAGCCAGGAACTGAGCTCCAAATTTTTCAACACCAGGCCAGTGCCTGCAGCACAAAGCATCCATCCTCATTCTATTAGTCTGACACAAAAAAATTGTTCTGAATGGCTTCTTACTCTGTTAATACAGATATCATCAAGTGGTGCAAAGAGTCATTAGAAAAGCAAGTTCCCCATATCGGCATTATGTTACACATTAAAATTTGAGAGTACCTGTCCAAAATACTGTAGTCAGGCGTAAAAAACCTCACAGAACTCACTGTTTAACTCTGAAAAATAATAGGCAATATAATTTTAGAATGGATATGTTTGTTCTCTTGAGTCTAGCACTAATCATACATGCAAACCAGGAGACAGAGATCTCGTAGTACTCACATGCATACAAAGGGACACTTGGGGGGTTGTTTGAAGTAAATAAGACATAAGCTGATATGCATATGTAGAGTCCAGACATCTGAATATTTAATAAAGCATCCCAGTCATTTGTGCAGAGGTGTCACTTCATTTTATTCACTACATGGCAACTAAAAGAGTGACACAAAACAGGTGAGGCCATGAACTTACACTCAGTACCTGAACTGAAGAACAAGCTGTAAATATATAAAACACCTGTACATTAATTGAAATCCTCAGTAGATAGACAGCAAATCACTTTACTGGCAATATTTATCACTGCATTGGATCTAAACCCATTAATTCTGTTTTGTTTCTATTGCCACAACCAAACTCTAGATATTAAATTGGGTTTTGTGCAAATGAGTGTTATTGCTATGAGACAATGAAATTGCTTGGCAGTACCATCCAAAAAGTCATAGGCACATCATAGTTATGCACTACCTGTGTACATCGCAACTGTAGATTTTAGGCATATTAGTGGATAACCCACTGAATAGAGAGAGAAAGAAATTAAGAAATTAAGAAATTTGAATGTGAAGCAAAAATCCCTGCTGTATTTCATCAGTTTGCCACCTACACCAACAAGAGTCTATAACAAAAAAGACAGATATAGTCACAGTTCCTCTTCTTCTTACCAGGCTGATCTGAGAGATATTGAGAGAGACAGATGAGGATACAAAGAGTTCATAGGCTAATTTCACAGCCTTCAGCCTCTGCAGTGCTCTTATTAGCCAAGGTTGCACGGAAAAGAGAAAAGCAATAAATCTATATGAGTTCTCTTGCCCAAAAGAAGGCAGGACCATGAAACAGAAGTGCAAGAACAAGATTCTAGGGAAAAAAAAAAGAAACCAAACTGACTGATACATCTCTCACTATGCACTGAATTAAAATGAAATTTATATAAACAACACGTCTCAACTATTAATGTGGCTGGTCATCTGCCCACCCCTACTTCAAACAACTATTAACTCTATGAACCCAGAGGGTGGGAAAAAGTACACAAGACCAAAATAACATGCCTTGAGCCTTTTCTCTTACTTGCAGAACTGCTGCAGATGATTTATTAGTGAATGGATATCTGCCATCCATTTTGAAATTAAAAATCCCTTGGAGGCTCTGCAGCCCCCTCTGTTACATTACCAGCATGTGCAGGTCACAAAGGTACAGCTGGGAAAAGAATTGTGCTCCATCAGTCAAAAATTCTATTTTCTTCCTAAGTGCTAAAAGTCTTGAAGTGTGTAATTTGAATTGTCCTTAATTTCCCCAGCATATTTAAGCACTGTGCTAATAGGGTAGTATTAAAGTATTAAAGGATACAAGTTAATCCCAGTGCTCTTGTGCCTTGGTCTCTTGGTGGCGGCTGGGGTTTGGAGTAAGGAAGAAGTGACAAGCTCAGACCCCACCCGTGTTCTGAGGAGGGACCTTCCTCAGGGAGAGTCACAGCCGAGATCTCAGGGCAACATTCTCCATTTCACCGCTTCAATTTCACTTCAGTTTATGTCCTCAGTTTCCACAGGGTTAGTTTAAGCAGGCACTGTATCCAGCCTCTTGTCTTAGCCTGGGTAAACAGGGGAGATAGGCTGCTTCTGCGTGTGTCCTATCCCAAGGCTAAGTTCACTCTTCCGTGAAGCCCCTGACAGAAAAGAAGGGTGATAATGATGCTTAGGAGAAACAGCAGAAAATTGGAGAGGAGAAGAAAATAGATGGGCAGATTGACACACTTAAAACCTATTCAAGTTCAATATCCTGATCTGGGCCTCTACTCCCACACAAAGTATGTGCCCTTCTGATTTCCCTGTGGGCATGTTGTGATTGCCCTTGGCCAGAGAAGGTGTGCTGTACCTAGAAATAACATACTAGGAACATAGTTGTGTTCCAACATGCTAGGAAATAACATAGAGCTAAAGGGTTACTGAGATCCTTCATGCCTGGCTCATACTCTGTGTGATGTTTACACACAAACATATATCTTGTCGGTGGAATTAAAAATGGATTTTAAGACGGCTTCAGAGACACTTTCTCTGACAGTCACAAGAATATAAATGCTTTTCTTCTCCTCAGGTTTCCAGAAAGTCTAACGTTTTGAGAGGGATTTTGTGCAGTTCAGAGATGGAATTTGCAGCATGCCGAGCTGAGGGCACATTTCTCCTCTTCCTTTGGATGCTGACTCCAGCCCTCTGTTGCAGTTACCTGGTGGGATTTGCCCTAGAGCGCTGCACGCAGCTATTACACTCTGCAAAACAGATCAGCTCCTCTCCTTGAAATAACATTGCAACTGGCCTGGGGAGGCAGAATCATAAAACTTGCACAACCTGGGTATTTCCCACCAGGCAGCTGTAGATCAACCAGGCAGCTTATCTAAGGGGCTGCTAATTGAGAGGACAAACCTTTGGTTGGGATTAATTAGTACACCTCAGCCTGTGATGACTCAGGTCCCATCAGCAGGGAACAGGAACAAGTACATGCCTCATAATTTTATTCAGACAGCTTTGTTCCTTACAGTACTTGTCAAATCTTAAATAATTAGGGTAAACTACTTCTACCTGATAGAACTTGTTAAGTCTTAAATAATTAGGAGCACAAGAAATAGAATTTTTTTTTTTTGCAAGCTGTCGGTGCCAGTTGTATCCTATATGCAGATTTTTGCCAATAAATTGGATGTGACCATAGAAAAGCCCATGGACATGGATCTGCTTTTACACATTAAAAGCAGAGATTGAGCACAGACACAGGTCTTCAGAGCTTGATGGATTTAAACTATGCTACCCAACTTTTAATGGATATATATGGCATCATTCTAGCTTAATATAGAAACTTAGAAGACACACAACTAAGAAAGGACTTAGTAAAAGGACCTTTTTAGCTTGGTCAGAACAAAGTCTGGCCTATTCTTCCTCTGGGATTTTTAAAGCCCATGAAACATTGAGTATCCGTCTTTCTTCCCAAAGGAAATGATTCAATGTTTGATTTTCTAACAACATCTTAACTGCCACGTACAGAGACCTTAGGGTGATAAACCTGTTCACATCAAGAGTAGAGGAAAAGAAATTGCTTTAAAGAGCAGAATGTGGACACACTTTTTCATGGACTGTTTCCAAATAATCACTTACAAATGTGTTTTAAATTTAGTAAAGTAACAGGAATCTTTTTTTCCAGTTTCCTTGTCTTTCAATAATAAATTTAAAAAATAAGGAGATAAGACATATGATAGGCAGCACAAGCACAATACTGAAAAATAAATACATAAGGTTTCTCTTTGCATGTAAAACAAAGGCAAAATGAGTAGCCTGGATCTTCAAAGGGGATGAATTCCACTATTTTCATGTCAGCAAACTGCAAAAGGTTTGAACAAGTTAAAAGCAAATTAAGCAAATGGAAGAGACCAGCCACAATTAAGTGTGAGCAGCAGACTGAAAGAGAGACTTAATTTGATGTTTGCTCATTAAACGGACATTAAAGCAAAAGTCCTTCTCAAAGAACACATCCCAGTACCAACTCTGTGTCCCATGGGAACTGCAAGGTCTGGGTGCCAGAAATGGTTTACCTCCTGAGGGCAGGCAATGAATTTGCTCCATAGATGTTGGATGAGGCTGAACTTCAGAATTGCAGTGACTCCCACAGATCCTGAAACCAGCCTCTCCACTCCTCCTCTGTCCCAGGATTTTTAAGATCTAAAAATTACCACAGTGAGTATGAAACACTGAGGGCCAGTTGTGAATCTACCTGCGTGGCTAATAAGGGAATAAAGGAGCAGAAATCTCCATGAGAGGCAAATGAATCTGAACCTCTGCCTCCTATTTGGAAGGGCGGGGAGAAGGCAGAGTTTGTGTGGAATCAAGAGCTCAGCTGGGTTTCCCTAGGGAACAACCAAGTAAACTGAAGTGTGGCTATAATTTGATCTCTGCTCTGCTTCTGGGGAAAAGCAAATATATGCTGCCCTTTGCTCAGAGCTGAACGCAGACTGCCTGTCAATGCAGAGCCCAGGGAGAACATTCTGGATGCAGGCTAACGAGCAGCAAACCTGAAGTCTAGAGCTCCACAGGACTATTGACAAAAACACTTGGAGGAAGCACACCTTATCCACAGGTAATTAACAGATAGGGAACACTACAAGAAAATGTCTTAATTCTCTGCCTAATCTAATCAGACATAAAAGATACTTGTGGTCGTGTGCACACGTGTGTGAGTGGGTGCATGGAGGAGAGGATAGCTGTGCATGGAAATGTGTCCAAGGGTCCACACATATCCAAAATCCAGAGCTGCTTCACTCTCCTATTACAGCTGTACAGCAGAACAACCACAAGATTGATTGCAAGATCAATGCAATCAGCTAGGCAGTGAGAGCTGATTATCTGGGAATTCTGAGTAAAGACTACCCACAACAGAACAAAGGGCTGCTGCCCAGCCAGGTAAAAAATACAGTGTAAGTAAAACGTGCACTACAGGCTTCCCAACAGTGGATGTCAACATGTGAGGATGAACAAGAAAAAAATACTTGTGCATTTTTAAGAGAAGTTTAAAAAGTGCTGTTTAAAATTTCAGCCAGTAACACAAGTGGAAGACTAATGAAAGTTCTGTATTGTCGTTAGTACTTCTTTTACATTTGTACGAGCTATCACTGGTAATACCCATCTTGCTCTTTCTGCCACCTGTCAATTCTGGCCTTGCCATCAGTGTTTAATAAAGATATTTTTCCATCATTTAATTCAAGATATGGGTTGGTTTCCTCAACAGAGGAATGAATCTACTGAAGTTAATCTGGTGAGGGGTAGGACTGATAACTGTTGTCAGATTTCCAAAGAGGATGCTATAAGTGCAGGGGCTGTTTTTATTTACAGAAATATATAAACTGTGGGTGTTTTAGTTGAAAATCTGTGAGTCAGTTACAAAGAGGTAAATGTCACTATTACAAGTTAATTAACTTTGATTCTTCATTATCATTATTGACATAGATCATTATATAGATGATATTTGTTAACCTATAAACATCCACTGACATGTATCAAGAGATGAAGTTGACAAGAGGTTGGGAGGGACACAATTAGTATTAATTAACCCTACAGAATGTCTACTCCCAGGTGACTATTATCTCGACATGATGGACGGCAGCTTGGATGGTCTGTGTGGCACGTTTCCCCAAGTACAACTTGATTCCAGAGCCACTGCAGCACAGGGCTCCAACACACTTCTCTTCCTTTCTGGGAGACCCAAGGGGTCAGACAGACATGATGTATAAGAACAAACAACTGTCAACAAACATAGTCTGTCAAAATACATTAAATCTGAGTCGTGATGGGTCATTGAGTCATGTGGGAAGAACAGAGAAATGTCATAACAAATGCTACAAAGAAGTTGTAAGTCCCTGGGGATCAAGTGACCTGCAAAAATCTAATTTTCAGTACCACATGCCCAATCTTACTTGAAATCATAGATTAAAGTCAGAGGGTCTCGGTCACTTCCAGATACACACTGTAACGTTGAAAGTAAGAGATGCTGAAGTGGAAGGATGGTTTTCTTCTCAACAAAAGAACTCCCTGTGCAAGTCTGAATGTCACTTCATTCCACATGTATATTAGATGTTTTCCACTAAATGTCTTGATTCTTATACACAAAATCTCAAAATAGAGGGCCTTATCTTCATTAAAGTGCACCATTATCTTATCTTCATTAAAGTTCCATTAACAGATACGTAGAAAAATACTTATTGTAAATAATATACCATTTAAGAATTTTTTCTACATGTTTCTCATTCATTTGAAAAGTCACTTAAAATGAAAATGAAACCCTAATGAGATCACTCAAAAATGTTCCTTTGTCAAACCTCCAGTGATTTTCACCTTTGGTACTTCTGTTGTTGGGAAGGGTTTGACCCCACCCCGATTCCACTCCTGTTTCCTTTCAGTTGAAGTCCAACTGTTGCTCCCCACTCCCAGCTTTCAGTTCTCTTTACCTGCACTCCTCCAAGTCATTGTTTTCAGCTACCAGGCAAAACCCTCTATGAACAAAATCCTTCAGTCTACCTGAGATGCCTTGGCACTTTTTTTTCCTGTAGAGCAGGAAAAGAGCAGGTTTGGGATGTTCTTGACTCTACAAATCTGTTGGCTTTTTTTTTTCCTAGCCCAGCCAGTTTTCAGAGTTACATAACATTCATAAGCTTAAAGCATTTCATATCTTCCTGCTAAATTTCACATTTGACAGTGGAATAGCAGAAGTTTTTGTCAGAGAAATTAAGAACTGAGAGAATGAAAAATATTATAAAAACAAGACACATAAGCGTGCATTTTTTCAAATAAGCTCTATTTAATAGAGCTATATTGTAAACACTAAACAGTGTTTACAGTCACACTTGGATTATAGGAATCTGTGCAACCTTACCCCAATATTCAAATGTTTGAGGTAGCTCATGTAATCTCCTTTTTACAAAAACTCTACGTTTGAGATTAGATACTTTTCCCAGTGGAAATTTCGTCAAGACCAATACATTTATATGAAAAGTTTCAGCCCCAATGAACTGACATTTTCTGATGAAAATCTTGCCCCAAACCTCTGAACTATCTCAACGTGCAGCCTCATGGTACTAAGGCAACCACTGCCTCAGGCTCTTTACTTTAATTGTATACATTTTCATCAAACCCTGATGCCCCTTGTGACTTTGTGCAATTTCTGAAATGTAGCTAAAACACTTACTGTATATTTCTGTCCGTTGATTTCAAGTGAAATTATTTCATCACTTTATGTCTCCTTTTTCCTCTTATTCCTGATATATTTTGACATTCAGAGGATTACAGTTCAACCAAAACCCTTCAAATTGGAGAAGTTTAGCAGAAAAGGAAGTAAAGTAAAAATATTTTTCTTGGAGCCTAATAGGCAGAATAAGGGCAGCGACCACTCAGCCATTCCAGTTAAATAAGGGGCTCATTACTTGCCTCTGTGACAACTCCCCAAATGCGAAATTTCATAACCCTTACTTAAAGGTTCAAGGACTACAACCTTCATGCGTTATATATAAGTTTTTGCTTCAAAGTAGCACTTTAAAGTTAAAATTAAGCTCCTGTTGTGAGACACTCTGTAAGGTGCCATTCTACTACTGTCACCCCAAACACCCGCCTAGGAAAGAGATTTCTCCTGCCCTGTAGTATTTCTGCTTCTTACTGAAACTCTTCCAGGGAGACTGAGCACAACTATGGAAAACTGTTAAAAAAAATGCTGATCTAGAACGATGACCTGGAAAACAGAAGCTGTGGGTCCAAATCTAGCCCGTAAAAAATTCAGAAATTAAAATACGATATAATGCTGTGCCTGCCTAGTAAAAGAGACTGTATTCAGCTGAAAAGAGCTCGGTTTATTTAGAAATTGAATGTATCGAGAGTCTCCCTACATTTGCCTTGGGAGTCAAATACCAGTGGAGAAGAGGAGCTACTTAAAATACAGCTGATTAAAAAAAAAAGTTACTATGTGACAAGAATATGTTTAGAAGAATTTATACGTTTTCTAATTAATTAATGTTCTGTTAAGTATATTGTTTCGTTTCATACTATGTGATTACATTTCCCTTTTACTGAGAGGATATATCGTTTCAAATATTTGCTGCAGATTTTTAAGATTCAATCTAAATTTATTAATCAAATGCCTATTTATCAGTCCCATTGCTCATGCTTGAGAAGTTTTAATGATTTTTTCTTTATAAAAATTAACAGAATATTTTCATATTCTCATGTATATTCTTTCATGTTCTTAGTGGTGCCCTCAGCTTGTTTAAAAACTGTGTGTGGGCATCCTGAAGTGTTTTCACTGAAGTATTAAAAAATACTGGGAGGAAAACTCAGCTCAAGGACTCAGAGAACTTGAAGTTTGAAAAAGACACCAATTAAAATAAATTTAATCATTCACTATTTTTAAATTGGAAATACAGTTTGACTCACATGATTGCTCAGACAAGAAATGCAGGATATGGAAGCCTTTCTAGCACTGTGGACAAACACTGTGTATGGACAGGGAGAGTTATTTCAGTTGTCAGTTTAAATTACCCAAACTTCATCACTTCAACACATCAACACTTTTCTGAGGTTTTGATTACTTTTTTCTGCTTAAGGGAAAAATTTGGAATTGAGAGTTTAAATTCTTCCAAATTTTCTGAGCAGAAAATTGAAAATAGTGCCATTTGGACCAGTAGAAACTCTTTATTCAAATTTGCTGAAATTATTTTTGCTATTCTGCTCTTTCTGATCATATATCAAGAATTAAAAAAAAAAAAATTTCAATGGAGAAAAAACAGGACTACGTTTTCAGTAGTAAATTAAAAGTGCCTAGAGTTATTCCTTGCCATTGAAGCCAGCCACTCCATCCATGCTCTTAAGAACTTTTAACCTCCCAAACCAGAGTAACCCCAAGAAAACTGCCTGCTGTTAATGAACCCTGGCATGTGCCAGCAACCAAACACTGCCTTGCTTAAGACTGCAAAAACATAAGCAAAATCACAGGCAAACTCACACTGTAAAATTCTAACAATCAATAGATTTCCAGTGATCAGGGACATTCCCTGGTCCTTTAGAATTTACAAATATGAGCTCTGTCAGAATTTCCCACAGAATTAAAAACCCCATATTCTTTTCCGTTTTGAAAGTCTAGAAAATTAGTTAACATGTCAAAACTACTAACAGCTGTCATTAAAAAATTGATATTAATAAGACAACATTTTAAAATAAAATCTGTCCCAAAGTCTCCAGCAGCTCTAACAAAGAGATAGAAGACAGAAATGACAATTTCTGTAAAAATTCCATGACAAGTCTGTGACAGAGCTAAAATTTCAAATCCCATCTCCTGGACTCTGTTCCAATGATTTCATAACAAATCTTCCTTGGGAGGAAAAATAGTTAAGGACAATACTGAAACACACACATTGGCCTGGCATCTTTCACTACGGAAAGAGTTGAAGCATTTCACTTCATAGTGTGGTGCAGTAGTGGGCAAAATGCCTGGATTCTCAACAACTGTGAAAGTAGGAGTCTTTATTTATTTTGGGTATGGGAAACGCATGAATTTGCAATCAGGACAGCTTGTGGTACCATGCTGAAATGTAATCAGTTTTCAATGTGCGGAGAGTCCCAGAATAACTTTCTAACAGCAACATTAGCAAAAGACAGTCCTTTTTCCCTAGGCTGTTTCTACCTCCAACATGTAATTTTGCCATTAGTGAAGTGTGATGAAAATTAAGTCACTTGTGCAGCCCAATATGCTCAGTCAATCAACCATTAATTTTTTTTTTCCTTGTTACTAACTCTGGGCTCAACTCAGCAATAAATTGGCTGTAGAATTCAAGCTGCTAAAAGCTTTTTGAGAGTCTTTAGCATTGCAACCACACCGCCTCACCAGAGCTGTAATCTATAAATCTGAGGAGAGAGGAAGGTTATGCTAAGATTTCAGAGCCAGAACCCAAGCTCTTGCCTCAAAACGTGTCTTCTACAATCATGTGGATATTTGACATTGCAGGCAGGCAGTTTTCCAGCTGCCACTGGTATCACAGGCACTCAAGGAAACACACAGAAGAGGACCTACCAGCCTCTTATTCTTATATCCATTAATATTTTCAGCTTCTCTGTTTAGTAGTGTAGTTTGCTGATGGATTTCAAAGGTGGGCTTGTGCAGACACTACCACTAAAAATGGGTGTATGAGGACAGTCCAGTGGATCTCCTGATCCAGCAGACTCCAACAGGAGTCAAAATCACACAACTAGGGAGGAAAAAAGAAAGCCACCAGCAGTACTTTCCTAATACAGTCCATCAGGCATGCTGTAGTTATCGATTATAGGATACCGTCTAAAAACCTGCTCCCTTTTTCAACAGCCTACTCAGATCCCTGTGAAATTAGAAGGTTGACTGCCTGGGCTTTTTATATTGGACATCTCAAGGAAAGCAAGCTGGTGCACTGTCCTTTGAGCTCTAGGCAGTGCTTCATGACTACTGTTCACACCTACTGGAAGAAAACAGAATATACTATAAGCAACCGGTGAGGGAAATTTCTCAGATTACACCCAGATTTCCTCGGTAGGGTGTGGAGCAGAGAATGCAGCCTGTGGTACATGGGAAGGGACTTGCAGAGAGCTGACTGTGAGTTTCTTTCCCTAGACCAGCCATCTGTATTTCACCAGCAAACAGCCTTGGTGTCCTGAGACTTTAAAACAGAATCAGAGCACCAGGCCAAAAGGCAAGGAAAGCAAAGGGGATGTAGTTTGCTTGCTTGATTATCTGAGAAAACAACATCAAGGAGAGAAGTCAAACAGTCTCCCTGTGAAAATTCAGAACAATAGTAACTTCTCCTGTGCTCATGTTGCTACAGGACCAGGGTACCACTGGAGTGTCCCAGTGAGTCTGACCTCCTGGTGCTTGGGGAAGAACCACACAGGGAGCAACTCAGCTGCTCACTGCATAGCTAAGGGAAGAGGAAGGCAAAGAGCTGTGGGTTTTGTACTAAAAACAGAGAATATATTGAAATGTTTTGCTAGGCTGAGATCTTGAAAGCTGCAGTCAGACTCTGAGATCTCCTCAGTTAGACATCAAAGATCCTGCATTAAGATCCTGCTGTACATTCCAGAACATGGTGCCACCTCTTCTCTCCAGAGAGTTCCATGTACACTCCCAGCAGAAGGATGCTTGTTCTGGGCACCTCTTGACAACCCTGCACAAAATACGTCTTTCTTGCACAAGAGCAACCTGCTCTCTCCCCAGCCCTGGCAGATACAGCATTTCACAGCTCTCTGAAATGTTCTTTTCGATGTTAGTCTGCAGTCCAGCCTGTCTGCAAATGTCAGTGCCTGTCTCACAGCAAAACTGTGCCGTCCTTATCGCTGCTGCCTGATGCTGCTCTGAGCGATCATTTTCTCCAACACATTGCTCACTCCATCCCGGGAGGGGAAGGAGGGACTGGGGTAGATATTTTTAAATGAGCAGGAGGGGATGGCAGCAGCAGAGGGATCCCAATCGCGTGGGAGCACTGCCCAAATGTAGCGTGAGCTGCCATGGCAGGCTCATTTTATATCCTCAGGATGTTACATCACACTTGTCTTTGTACCCAGTTTGCCTTTCTTCTCTCTGTACCACAACCACTTCTGTTCAAATCGCAGTGAAACTGGCCTTTACTTGTGGCTTGTAGTCATTCCTTTGGAAGTAAAACTGTATCTGTGCAGTTCTCTTGGTGGTCCTGTCTTTCCACATCTAGCAGAAAAAATCTGCAGAAAGCACCCAAAAGCAGTAACAGGAAATAATTCATTATGAAAATGATGTATTTGAAAATCTTAAGCAAAATTTGCCAGCTAGCTTCCCCATCATTTCCCTATGGAGTGGAAAATGAATGCCTTTATCTGGATTTCTCTTCTGCTGTGCTATTTTACTGACTGTAGCAAAATTATTTACCTATTTTAGAACAGTGTAATGCCCCATTTCTTAAAACACAAGGCCCATTTGCAAATACAGCAAAAATGAACATTTCTTGCATTGTACATATTTTTAGGTTAACCAATCACAAACTTTGAGCTGAATCTTGCTTGGAGGAAACCCTTTAAAGACTTCTAAAAGCCATCTTCTTTTCTGCATTGCCTGGGTTTGGCTAAAAAACTTTGCTCACCAAACTGACCAAAGAGTGTTTCTTGACAGAGACAGGCTATAGGGCACAGTGCAGCAAAGGTGCCAATGAGACCAATGGGCTAAGATTTTTCAATTATAAAACTAATTATTGCACCTAATTACCAAATGTTTTGGGTCGTTCTTTCCGGAGGACAAATGTCTAGTTCAGTTATCGGCTTTGTGCATAAATAGAAATAGTATATGCAATTTATAATAGCAGGTTCTTAAACAGTTTTGAAACAAGCAAGCATTAGGGAAAAAGCCAAAATCTAATTAAAGAGTGTTGCAAATAGATGTTTCCTATGGGCAGGTTTTTTTCTGCAACAATTTTCTGCCAATGGTTTCTTAACGCTTAGGAAAAAAAAAATTGTGATTGATCAGTGTTTCAGACTTGGTACCGTATAAGACAAGGACTATTCAGTTGTGAGATCCAGAAAAAAGGAATAATTTTGTAGGTGACATTCCCACCTTTATTTCCTGACTCTAAATGCAGTGGGCTCTCTTGACTGGGAATTTCTCAGAATCCTTTTTCACAAAATGAAACTTGTAGAAAATGTTTTTTCCACCAAAATGGAAATTTCAGTGACGTGTATGTATTTGAGCATATTGCCTTTTTAAATAAAAAATTCAAAAGCCATTGGAATATTCAAGAAATTTCACTGCAATAGTGAAACAAAGTCATATTCTCTCGCTTCATACAAAAGTTTTCCCGTCTTAAGTAAAATTAATTTTGTTTAAAAATATTAAAAATTGTCACATCTCATTTTGAACTATGCAAGACATTTTCATTTTTCTTAAAATGTTTTGTACTTTCTAGTCATTTCCATCACTACACTGTCTGCATGATCAATCAGGAAGTGAATCAGAAGCAGCTACAGTGGAAATTTTCTACACAATGCTCATATTCACTCCTGCTCCAGTTGTTGCTATGTTGCATTTGAATAAGAATTTCCACAGAGGAGTTTAGTCAAGTTTGACTAATTGACTTTTAGAGTGCATTCAGTTCAAGTTTGTTTGGTTCAGTCCCATGGATAAGCTCTATTTCAATATCCTTCATTATCTAGTCCAATTTGCTTTGTAATGTCACACATTATTAACTAGTTGCTGTGAAGTTGTCTTAAAATCACAGTGAATAACTCTAACAGTAGAGATGTCAAGTAAATATAGCGATTACTGTGAAGTTTCTAACTCATGGGGGAATTGTGATACTTAATTAGTTAATGTTTCTAAATTTCAGAGGAAGGAGGTTAGTAAGTTCAAACTATTATTATTCCTGTCTTTTCTGAAATGTATTAACCCTGTTAATTTCACAGAGAAATTAACATAGTTATAGCACTCGCATTTAAGGTTAATTCTTTTCAATAAACAGAAGAACCACAGATAGTGCAGTCAGAGCTATCAGCCAAGCTTTTTTACATCACCAAACCTGGACACGCATAAAGAGGAAATGAAAGAATGAAAAAATATTTTCAGTTCAGATCTTTCAAGAACATTCTAAACAGGGCAAATAGTATGGAAAAAGACAATTTTGCCTTTCTCTCTGCAGAACCCAGTTAAAATGCACACTTCACCCCTTGTCCAGCTGAGCCATACTTAGAACTTTCCATCTACTTCAATAAGAGCCTCTTCAGCTTGAAAATACTGATTACTGAGGAACGGAGCACCACTAAGCAATTTGCCTTCCTTTACTCCGTTGCTCTTTGGGTTTTTTCCCCCTGAGAAAGACATCATGCCAAAACATCCCAGGGTAGCTGCTGCAGCAGAGACAAGTAAACGAGTCTCTCCCTGAGACAGGTTTTCTCCATGGAGAAAAAAATTCACTGAGCTGTGGGGCAGCTGCTGAGACACTTGAGGGAAGAAGAGGCACCCTGCAGTCACCACTGCATATCAGCAAGAAGTTATCACCTTCCTGTGCAGGATATGAAGTTCCAGAGAAGATTTAAACTCACCTGTGGGGAGCAGAATTGCTGCCCTCCTGCCGTGGCGGGGGAGTCTGAGGAGGAACAGACTTACACTGAGATCAAGGACAGACATAGTCCAAATCCAGATCACAGCTTTTACTGGACTGTATGAACAGACTCACCTCATGTTGTTGGAGTGAATTCTAGTTTCTAACAAGGAAATCAGGACCAGAGAGTCACAATGAAATGAGGTTCCTAACACTATAGATATCAGAAGAGATTTCCAAAATAATGATGTAACTGTTTTTTATTTCATTGGGGAGAAATTAATATGAAATTAGTCTTGAGCAGTTCAAGCTAAAAAAATATGGCAACAGAAATGTTTTTGCTTGAACATCACTGCAAATGAACAGAAAACTTTTTGCTGTTTGAGAGGTCAAATATATATCTTTATATCATATATATGTATATATTAAGATATTTATATGCACATATTATTAGCATCTTATTTTTTCCAAAATACATGCTATAAATATAAGGCAGGATGTGAAAGTAAATTTATTATTCTGATGTCACTGTTACATATTAAATCAATTCGTTAACACAACTGATGTTAGATTAAAAGGATGGCACCCAATTATTTAAACAGCATTTTGATGTCCTAAAGTTATCATAATTGACAAGCAAAATACAGAGATTGGTAAATATATAAGTTTGTAATCAGATATTTTTTTCAGTTTGGAAGTGAGGAGGCAATTTTTCTGCCAAAACAGAAAATGCAGATTTAAGACAAACTTTTGATAAATATGTCTTAACTTGACTGAATTATTGTGATTGATAAACAAAATAACTCAAGCTTATTTTAAAAGATACTTTCTTTTTTTCTTTTGAGATTATACCGTGCTCTAAAATCTTTCAAGACACCAGATTTTCCTGACGCCAGATAATAAACACACCTTGTGCTAAACTAAATACTCTCTTAGCCTCCAAACTGTATTTAACCACATTTTTCAAATTAATAGCAGACTAAAAATCATTTTATATTCCCAGAGCTGTAAATGAGTTGAGCACATCCCTTATTCTTATCCTAAGTGCCCGTTTTAGTTATTCACAAGCCCGGGAGAGCTGTACAACTGCAGTATTGTTTCTGCAAAACACCACACAAAAAAATACCCAGGTATTCAACCAACTGTGATGAGTCAGAGTCAGAGCAAAGCCCAGAGACCCATAATAAGTAGATGTAGAACACGAACCCAACTTCCTGCTATGCCACTGCAACTACGGTGGCACTCCAGAAAACCCAACTCACCCTGCCCTGGATTTCACGGGACACAGAGATTTGACGCTTTACCTTCTCAAGTTTCTCCGTCCAAGTTTGTCAAATCATTTCTGGATTCTCTTCAGACAGCCAGGGCTCTATCACCCCTCTGTGTACTGCCGCCAAGGCAGGTCAGGAGCACTCAGGTTTAAGGCCAGATGTCAGAGTTATGCTGCTAAATTCAGAGTAATGCTGCTCACTCCAGTGCATCACTCTGGCTCCCTTTTGGTGTGGAATGATATCATCTCATTCTCATCCTGTGCTAAACTGTAATCCATAGGACTTTCTGAGCTTGAATTCTCCACAATGGATACAAGATCATTTCTGTTATTTACCAAGAGAAAAAGAAAAAAAGATAAAAGGAAAGAAATGAAATGAAATGCGAAGAGACACTTTATAGATCCAGATTATTTGGTTATGTCTTTCTGGCTGCATGAATTCATCTGAGGAAACAAATACATATAAAGATGCCACTTCAAATTTTTACACAGAAGGAAATTTTATTGTTGGGATGGGCCACTATGTCACATCACATTATCAAGTAGCACAACCCCATGTTCCTAATTCACAAAAGTCTGTCTCCTTGTTCGAAACCAAAAGTGGCATAAACCCATTTATAATTTAAGTAAGTTGCTGGCAGTTCCTAAAATGTCTTTCCTGGAGAATAATGAGATAGACCAGTGCGGAAAGAAACATGATAAGTGACTGCACAGTATAAGGCGTAATGAATAGTTGCTCTGTCCCTGGCAAGTGACTGTGGTGCCAGAGAACCCTGTCATGTAATGTCTTATATGGCAAGTCATAAATTAAAACAGATTTTTATTGTGAAAGCTCCTGTCACTGCAAGGAGGAAGAACAATATAATGCCACAATTCTTTCCAGGATTGCAAATCAAGGCCAAAATCTCTCCTAATGTAAACGATGTCACTACATTCATTTCAGCTGAGTTTTACCCACGTTTTTCATCAGAAAAAGTCATAAACTGCTTCTGTTTTAATTTAATTGAAATATCGATTCTTCAAAATTGTTATGTTAAATTGTATTTTAGTTACCAGTGTCACCCTCTAAAAGACAATCTGGCACAAAAAGATGATTCTGTGTATAAGTCAATGGGACTAGACAGGAGGATAGGTATTAGGGAGATGAAAAAAATGCTATTTGAATTTATAAGGCCAGAGAAGTATCTGTCTTCTAGTGTAACTGCCTCAGATGATCAGTAGAAATTACAGCAATCAATTACCACCAGCACAAACAGAAATCTAGCAACAGCTCCAAAAGAAAATGTTACTTTTTTTTTTTTTAACAAATGTTTCTCTTTGGCTGCTCATAAGTTAAGGGGAATCAAAGACCTAATTTAGGCTTAATTTTGGTGCTAATAGCAGCAAGCGGCCATCAGGACAGCCAAAGTGTTAATCACCCTTACAGAGGTGTGACAACACTGTGCACAGACTAACAGTGTTTGAGGGCTGCCCACGTGGTGCAGCCTGGATCAAAACTACGCTCGGAGTGTAGCTGATGTGGTCTCTCCATATCTGCTTTCTTTCCTGTCAAAGTGCTTTCTTTCAGAAGCACACACACACACATATACATATGTTTGCATTGATGTGCACACGGATGTCTGTATATATATCTATATTTGGAAGGAGAGGGGAACTGACCCAAGATTCAATCCACTCCACACTGCATTCCCTTGCATAGTCTGTTCTGGTTTTGCCTCAACCCATGCACCATTGATACCTCTCAGGTTAATTCCTTTCAGCCCAAATTATGCTCCAGACTGTTTATGTAGTACCTTACACTGTCCCACTGCCCTGCCCAGCCCTACGGACTGCAGGGCCCTGCCACAACTCTTTACTCAACACTAAGGACAGCCACATCAGTGGATCACCTGTTTTTAACAAAAACTGTTAGAAAAACAGGCCCTACAGGATGTTGTGAATATTCTGAGCATCCTGAAAGATTGTGAGGTGGGAGGAATGCAAACAAGCGTGGGCACAGAGTGTTGCTCATGGTATCACCAGGTACGTGCGTGGGAGCATGCACACAGGTGTGTGCTTCTGTGGCACTGATCTGACTGCACAGGGGCCGGTGCTGCTCTGGAAACTCTGCAAGCATCTTATCGAGATCTGCGCCAGAACTGAGGTATCTTGTCTTCCAGCAGTGCTGAGAGCAGTGAGGACTGGAGCTGGCTGTACTTGGGCAGGTCAGAGCACGACGTTGCAAACACGTGTTCACAAACCCCTCCACACACATCTGTTGAGCAGACATATCCTCACATGCTGCCTGCAAGGACTAAGAATTAAACTGGCAGATGGTCCTCAACCCGAGAGCATATTGATATCGAAAGAAAGTAAATCAAATCCTTGTGGCCAATACATCCATTTAAAAGCACTTTTTAGCCACCAACATGCTTCTAATAGAACAATTTTCTATCAAGTGAAAACAACTCAGGGAGCATTTTCTCAAGGACAAATATTGTCACAATAGCACTTATGTAGACAGAGGAAACTGGGATTATTAAGTTATTCCCCCCTAGTGAAATTCCATTGAATACTCTGAACTCTCTGCCTTCAGTAGGAGCTGCCCACACCCATACACTTTATGTAAGCCAGAATGTGATTTCTTGTTTCATATCACTAATCAGATATTTCCCTCTTGTATTCATTTAATTATACCATATTAATAAACCTTGACTTTTAGACAGAAGCTCTATGAGTTGCATTCTGAACATGACACACATGAAACTCCCCATGGCATCATCAACAGTAGGGCACATGTGGAGAACTGATTATAGCCTTAGGTTTTAGCCACTGCTACCTTACTTTTAGATTTTTCCGCTGGTGATTTCTTGGGTGCCAGCACACATACTGCAGTTCCCATCTTTGCTGTAAACCTTCCTAGGAACAGTATTAAAGGGTTCAATTTATGCAAGATAGAATTTTAATCTAGAAAATGCATTTTTCAGACAGTGCATGATGAAACAAATCACCTCAAAGTACAGCCAGAGAGGTTACAAAAGCAGGTCATGAAAATATGGTTTCCTAGGGAGCTTCTGCACATTAGAAAAATGTAAGCAGCCACTGGCAGCTCCAAACTGCAAACCTTAAATATGTCTACAAAGGATTTTGACAGGTCTCCACAAATACGGGACTTTCTGTCCCTATAGAACTTTTCCAGTTTTATGACAAGACAAAGGTAAGAAGTAGAATGATTTCTGTGCCACTGTTCCCTACTGAATGAACATTCCTTTGGACAAATATTCATTTATTCTGAGGTCACTTGCAAATCTCTGGATAGTCTAAAAATATTGTATTTTTACTTACTACCTTTTCACTTTTTTTTCTATACAATTGGATATTATGACCCAGTATGACTACATTGCAGATAAATTTGAGATTCTGCTGCAGAATTCAAGGTGAGTTCAGAAATACTCAGCTCGCAAAGCAACATGTTCTGCCCTAAGTCATTTAAGTGACTTAGGATGGGAAAGATAACATTGTGAAAATATTTAGAAGGTTAGAAAGTTCACTGTTTTGGTCTGGGGATTACCCTTTAATAAAATATACAGTAATAAATAGTCCCTTCAGTTACTCAGATCAAATAAAATAATTAATCCATGACATGATTTTATGAGTCTAGCTGCACCAAGTTTTGTATATAAAATAAGAGCTAACAGACTTGCATAGTCCTCAGTTTACAGTATGTGCAAAATGACATTATAAAATGAACATGTATGCAGTAAACAAACTATTTGTATTCACATACAAGCACATCTGCTGGATGCAGTAAGAGATGAATTTTTTGAAAGTGACAAAAATTGAAACTTTAGTTAAATGTTTGATTTTCAGAAAGTGCTGATAAGACACTTGCAGGAAATCAGGAGTGTTAAAGTGATCATCCACAAACTGAAAATCACGGGAAGAAATTTTGGAGCATCACAGCTAAATGAAAGATCAAGTTATTCTTACTTCTAATGCAGTGTTTTTTATGTGCAGCAACACAAAGACCCTAGGACTTTTCCTCAGAGCAGGACTTTCCAGCTAGTAGATCAGTGCCATATCCCATGTCACTTTGTCATTTGATTATAACTGGAAGGCAAGGGAAACATCAATGTTTGCAGCTCCTGAGAGACAGATGCAATTCAATAATTCACACTGGTGTAATTGTGCATCACGGTTGGCTGCTGCTTTATAAGATCTTAGAGAACTTTACTGGAAAGTCTGTAATAAAATGATCTTTGCTTTAAAACAATAGTCAACCTGTTCTCCTGGGAAAAAATATCTTCCTCTGTTAAGAAAACATGTAGGGTTTGCTTATCTTTTATCAGGTATTCCCTGTATTTGAGTTTATCTGCTTGTTTTCTACTTAAACTGTCCATTTCTAATCAAGCACATGTTCAGTGCTTTTTAGGCACCTGGTCCATTTGGTTTCCCCTGCAGGGTTCATTATTGCCCATGACAGATCTTTTCCTGAGACTGCTAAGCAATGCAGAAGGCTAATCCAGAGCAGCATTGCTCTCCCTGGGCAATTTAAACAAGATCAATATTCATTAATGTTGGTAATTCACCACACAAGGGGACAGTGCTTTAAAAAAAACCTCTTAAAGACAGAGACAGGGAAATGTTACCCACATGAATAAGACACTACATCTATTTTATGCTCACCCTTTAGACAACTCACATTGGTGTTCAGGTCTGTAACCCCTGCCTCTTCTCATTTTGCTCTAAGCCTCCCTGAGCCTTGCTGAATTCTTTGTTCCTCCCAACAGACACGACTACTGCCTGGTCCACTTCCAATCTGAGCTAATTCCCAACATTGTTCCTTCTTCTCCTGCTGTCAGATTCACTTTCTGATAGAAATCACACGGCTGCAGTGACTTCTTTCATCTGTAATTTCACCAAAATTGCATAACACATTCTGTCTTTGGAATATCTCTAAGCTGTGACTTTCCCTACCCATGTAAAGGGGTGAAACATTCAGTGAGACTCTGATTCTGCTGTATCTTATGCTGAAACACACTTTAGTACAAAGCAGTATAATCCAGTGAAGAACTTCTTTACTTCAGCTTGAAGAACACACACAGGCTAGTCTGGGATTTTCTAAAACACATAAACAAATTTAGGAAAAAACCAAAAACCATCCTAATTTATCTGTCTCTACCCAATTCCTTTCCATTTTTCTCAGTTTTTTTATAACCTATAGAACCTGAAGATAAAACATGAAGATTAAACATGTTAAAGGAAATTTTAAAATGTGGAAATGAAACATAGGGTTTCTTTTGAACATCTAAATATAGAGATTTTAGATAAAAGTTAGTAGAATTTAGCTAGAGTTAATTAAAGAAAACTAATGATTAGTTAGGAAGATGAATGTAGGATAGGCTCTGATTATTTGATGTTTGTTTAGCTGTGCTTACAAGGAGTAATTAATAATCTTAAGGAAAAGAAATTCAAAGGAGAGCTTAGACAGTTACAAATTTCACTCAGATGTAACCTATTCAGATTTAATAAAGGAGGGAACTGGGAGTCTTCCAAGGTCAAATGTATTGTCAAAAACTAGAGAGGCAAAAAGGTCAAAGTGAGGAAGACAAGTTTTACTTCCTCAAAACCCTCCCTCCGCCTCATTTTACGACCACCAACTCAATTTCATTGTAAGAACTACGCATGCTTAATGACTTTTTGTTAATTACCATACGAAGCGGGGAGTGGGAGGCATCTATGTTATTAATATGTATTTTTATTTTAAATATGCATTATTGTTTTAGATAAATAGATCCTGTATTGTATTGTGACTTTGGAGCTGTGTGTTCGGGAGTTATCCCCGCAGCTCTCCGGCGCTGAAATAAACATACACTTTCTAACTTTAACGAGTTAGAGGGTCTTTGTCCGTCTCAGGTGGATATCGATATCAGATCTATATCCATATTATTTTAATAAATCAGAAAAATATCAGTGTAACTGGATTTTTCTGTACTGTTGTGTGCACAAGTGTAAAGCGATCTATTTGACTGTATTTTTCCTTTAACTTATGATGCGGGGAAAAAATTTATTTAGGAATACAACATTGTTTGTGAAAATATTAAAAAAAGAAAAAATAAAATGCTTTGAATTTGAATTAAATATTTCATTCTGAAGTATTAGAGTTTGCATTTGAATGTATGAAAGCTTTTCATTCTTGATTGCAATGAAATTTTTTAAACTTGGAATAGACGCTATAATTTTTTTTAATACAATCTATCATTAAGGACATTTTTTTTCCTAAATACTTAAACCTATCTGTATTTATCTGAGGTAGAAAGATGATGAAATCGTAGTTTTTACTGACAAATCTTTTTAAAAATATTATTAATTAAGCCTAACAGTCTCATCTATTTCTTTTGTGAAAAAATAACAGATTCTGTAGATGAGATAGAGTTACTTTTCAAAAAACCTGGGCCATTATATATTACGTATTAAATCTCAACAGTCTTTACTCAGTAACCCCAAATGCTTCACTGGAGCTAAGGTGAGATATGGGATTCAAAAGAGCTGAGTTCTGATATATATTTATTTATACCTTGGTTTATGTCCCATGAGTTGGATATTTCTCATGGGCTTGAGGAATACTCGATCTGTTAGGTTGGGGTTTTTCCTTATCTTTTACTTCTTGCTCCTGATATTAATTAAAATAATAACAAAGCCATGGTGAGATGACAGTAATAAGCCTTTAGAACAACAGAGGTGTTACATGATGCTAAGACAACCATAAATCAGAGACCAGCTACAAAAAACAAATTGCTAGAATGTACCTAGTCTTTTTTACTAATGACTTTCCAAACTGAATTTAATTAAAACAATGAAGGTTTCAACACATGGAATGAAAAGGAAATAAGAACTACAAAATGTTAAGGCCAAAAGGCAATTAATCATTATGACATCTTCCCAAACTTCATGATGAAGAATATGACCACAAAAGTGAACATCCTCAAGAAATTGAGCTGGTGTTCAGCTTGACTCAATGGAGGTTTGCTCCAGTTCCTCCTGCTACCTGAAAATTTATACGGCTGGAGTTTGCTACACCCTGGGGATTTCTGAAAGATTGCCACCCTCTCTGCTTTGTGTCTGTCGTTCCCTGTCTGAAGGGTTAAGTATTTCACAGCATTCTGTCACTATCCTACTGTGAGAAATGCTGCAGCAAAAAGTTTTTCTGCTTTTTTTTTTCTCAATTGAAAATACAGTTTCTATATCACCAACTTGTTTGCAAGTTTCTTTTTTTAACCATTAAGTGTGCCATGCTATCATCAGGAAACCAGAAATGCAGTATGCCAGTTTCAGGTTGGCTTGACCTCACCTTTCTTGTTTCTTTGAATTATGTTTCTTTGAAGTGACCTGAAATTTTTTTGGCTTGTTTTGTCCTTAGGGAGTTTAATATCAAACTACATTTCTCTGTTTGGTACTTTGGTTTTGGAGCACCCAAAACATTTACAAGTGTGAAAGCTACAAAACGTGAAAAATGCTTAAAACAAATAATTTGGATTTGAAAATGAAAATAAAATTATCTTGAGAGAGAGCTAAAGAATTATTTATTTTTCCTCTAAAATCCTTGTAGAGCTTGGTCAGCATATTTTGTATTTCTGAACAGTATTTTCTCACTGAGTTATTATTTAAAAGTACTGACCAATAAAAAATGCATGAAAACTATTTCTTGGTTTCCTGATTCTTTCCAGTATTCTTAGGTCACAATAGTGTTTTAAAGTTCCTTTTTCTTATCCTTTTACAGTCATCACCAAAAAGTTTAGAGCTCATGACAGCATCCATTTCATGATGCAGCTCTTTGTTAAACTCCTTCAAGATTTATTATCACCTGTTTTGCTGATGGGTTTGCTTGCCAGTTTTAATATGCTTCTTCATTCCTCCAAGGTAGCTGCATGTCTTTTTGGCAGATTACTTTAAACTGAATTGATAATGACCTTAATATGTTGATAATTTGATAATGCAGCCCTCAAAATTATGTTCCAGCTGCTTGCAATTTGCTGATTGGCCACATCATTTAGCAGGAGGAGTTAATTGTCAAAGACTTGCAATTTTACATAGGCAAATGCCACAAACCTTGTGTATTAACATGGAGCACATCTGGAGGAACTCCCCTGAAATTATGCCTGGTTTATACAATTAAAAACTGAGAAAATTGATACCTGCTTGTGTTAAAAAATGAATGAAAAGTCATAGATAGTTTTCATCCACTCCAATGGCCATCAGATAATTTAAATTAAAACCAAAATGAAATTCAGCATACAAAGTAGTAAGTATGCCTATTTTTTGTTGTTTTCAAACACTTATTTTCTGCAACATAACATCTTTGCATGGACGGGTGTTGTCAGCAGTTTCTGGCCAAGGGATAATTATTTCAGAATCTAATTATTTTAGTCTAGCAACATAATTTAAATAGTAGTCTCAGTTTATATGAAGACCTCACTTTCATAGCAAATACTGAATATGTCCAGTACCTTTCATTGATTTAATTAATGTCAGTGCTCTATTCTCTGAAGACAATTTTTAGGCTTGCTCTCATCTTTGTATAGACCCTGGGTATAGTGAGTAAACACACCTCTCTGCCCTCTGTGCCATATCTGTGCCCTGAGTAGTACACATGGCTGAGCAGAGTTATTCAACTTGTAATGAGGTATCACACTGAGATAACCTGCTTAAATGTCACCACAGGGAAATGACAAAACCACTTTTACTTGCGTTAGAAAGAATTCAAATTTCCTTCACCTCAAAAACTTTAGCTAGACCGACAGATACTACTAGCCACAGAGCTTTAAACTAGTGTGGAAGGGGGAAAGGGGAAAAAACCAGGCTCGTCAGTGATGAGTGATGGGACAGTGTGCCAAAACTTGAGGAAACCAGTAGATGTAATCTTTCTGGATTTCAGTAAAGCTTTTGATACTGTCTCTCATAACGTCTTTCTGGACAAAATGTCCAGCACACACTGCATAAACCCATCATGTGATGGGTGAGCAATTGGCTCACAGATTGGGCACAAAGGGTTTTAGTGAATGGGGTGACATCAGGCTGGTGACCTGTCACCAGTGGGGTTCTGCAGGGCTCCATTCTCGTCCCTGTGCTCTTCAACATCTTCATAAACGACTTGGATGCAGAACTGGAAGAAATACTGAGTAAATTCACAGATGATATGAAACTGGGAGGAGCTGTTGACTCCCTGAAGGCAGAGGCCATGCAGAGAGACCTCGATTATTTCGAGGCCTGAGCAGTCACCAACCATATGAAGTTCAACAAGGGAAAGTGTCATATTCTGCACCTGGGATGGGGCAACCCTGGATGTAGGGACAGACTGGGGAATGAGAGGCTGGAGAGCAGTGCCACAGAAAGGGACCCAGGGGTTCTGGTCGATGGCAAGTTGGATACGAGTCAGCAGTGCCCTGGCAGCCAGGGGGGCCAACCCTGTCCTGGGGGGCATCATGCCCAGCATGGCCAGCCGGGCAAGGGTGGGGATTGTCCCGCTCTGCTCTGCACAGGGGTGGCCTCCTCTCGAGAGCTGCGGGCAGTTTTGGGTGCCACAATATAATAAAAAACATTAAACTATTAGAGAGCATCCAAAGGAGGGCAACAAAGATGGTGAAGGGCCTTGAGGAGAAGCCGTGTGAGGAGTGGCTGAGGTCACTTGGTCTGTTCAGCCTGGAGGAGAGAAGACTGAGGGGAGACCTCACTGCAGTCTGCAACTTCCTCGTGAGGGGAAGAGGAGGGGCAGGCTCTGATCTCTGCTCTGGGGTGACAGAGACAGGACCCAAGGAAATGGCCTGAAGTTGTGTCAGGGGAGGTTTAGGTTGGATATCAGGAAAAGGTTCTTCACACAGACAGTGGCTGGGCACTGGGAGAGGCTCCCCAGGTAAGTGCTCACAGCACCAAGGCTGAGAGAGTTCAAGAAGCACTTGGACAACACTCTCAGGCCCAGGGTATGACTCTTGGGGATGGTGCAGAGCCAGGAGTGGGACTCAATGATACTTATGGGTCCTTTCCTACTCAGCTTCTTCTGTGATTCCATGAACTGTAATACCCAAGCAAAACAAAAGCATTTTAAACGGTTGTTTCCAAATCATGTGTTAAAAATGCATTTAAAAATGCATCCACATAACTTTCTTTGAGTCCAAAAAGTTTAGTAATGAAAAATATGAAGCACAAGTTAGATTCTCAACTGATATTAAATCAACAAGACTTGACATCAGTGGAATATCTGGCTCCAATTATACTTTTCATTGGCAGTGAAATATGTACGTATAGAGCTTGGACTAACAATGGAGGGTTTAGGTTAAACAGAGGTTTGAAGTGCTGACTCAACATACAGCTACATTAACTAAATTATAGTGAATTATTTTAAAAGCATAAATTACAAGTGGCTGACACTTACATGTGTAACTCTACATATTGATCAGCAGCAGAATGAGAAATACAAGTGTATTTGGAAGACCACAGAGCTTACATATTGGAAACACCTACAAAGATATGCTTTTAAGTGACTGCACAGAAACTCTGGGATTGAGCATCAAACATTTGATTTAAAACGTTCCATCCTACTGAATTAAGTACAGCTTCTTGAACTTCCTGTCAGGCTTGGTGCTGTGGCCACTTCCCTGCAGGGCCTGGTGAAGGACCTTTTCCTAAATCCAGCCTAACTCCCTAGCCCCAAACAGAGTTTCCTGCCATTCCCTTGGGTCCTGTCACCACAGAGAAGGGATCAGTGCCTGCCCCTCTTCTTCCTCTCATGAGGAAATTTCTTACCCCTTCTATACCCGGCTTCTGCTGCTAGAGATAGAACAGGGTGTTTCTGTCTTCTCTTGGAGAAGACAGAATATTTACTATTATTTCAATTGAAAATTAATGAAAATATTTCACTACAACTAGTTATGAATTTACCATTCTCTATGATTTCAGCATTAGGGTAATGAGAGCTGCAGCAGCTTTTCATTTAGAGGACTGGAGGAAATGTGTCTGGATAATTTAAAGGCAGAACTCTAAATTGCAGAAAAGGACTGGAGTATCTCACTCAGAACTCCCTTCTGGCTCTGTATCCTTTCTTCACAAAACTGGTACAAAAATAATGAATTCGTAATAATGTGATATTTTGACACTTTCTAATCTTAAATTGTAAATGAGAAACATAAAATTTTATTCCTTTTCTTTATTAAAGTGATATTTTACATAGAAGAAGGAAATAACACTCTGTGATATTCTTTGCACCAAATTATAGAGGAAAATATCCATCGATACCAACATAATTAGGATTTTACTCCTTCTTGTTTCTAGCTGACCATTACAAGTCCCAAACACCATATCTTAATGAAGGTGTATCATCTTCCCCGACTGTAAAACTAGAATATTTCAGGACAGTTTCCTGATCCTCTTTTGCCCTTATTTTCTGCAGAAATCTCCCACTTCATCCTATCTGAATACTTCTGAATCCTTCTTCAGCAGTGTCAGAAGAATCCCTCTTTCTGGCACTTCACAGTTCATGCTCTTCTCATACTTCGAGAAATATTGTCTTATTTGTTTGCTGAAATGGAGAGTCTAGCAGGGAGAGAAACTCAGTGTAGGAGAAATAGATGTATCCAAGTACCTTCTCCTGCCTTACCCTTATCAAACCCCAAGACAGACCTTTCTGTAGCATTGCTGCCCTGGGTGTGGCAGGCACAGTGCGCTGTGGACATCAGGCAGCCACGCTGCCAAGGAACCACACCGCGGGGTACCAGAGCCACCACCTTCAGTTCCTCATCAGAATAAGTTTAGAAGGGTTTTCCTGGGCATGCAGAAGAAAATTAAATTCCTGAGCTAACACAGTGCTCATACAAACTCTCTAAGAATTCAGAGGCATCTAGAAAACATCTGTGTTTTTGTTTTCTCCTGTTTCTTGCCGAGCTGCTGTGAGCTGCCTCCTATCACCTTTTCCTGACTTCAGGCTTGGCTGACATCTGGTTGCCATATGTTTGTATTGTTATTGCTCTACCCTTTTGTTGTAGACTGCACATCCTGACAGATACCAATCTACAGCGCATGCACCCCTTTACATGGAAAGGACATTTAAAGTGATTGTCAGAAAAACTAAAGAGGTGAAATATCTAGAAAATAACAGCCCAAGTACAGTGTTATGGCAGGAAATCTTAGAGAATCAAACAATAATAGGTTGGTTACATTGTTGTTTCTTTTTTTTTCTAACTAAAGAAAGAATTAGTTTCATAATTTGATTAAATAGTGAAGAATTGTCATAAGGTACTTCAGCTAAGATCATTAAGTCTTCAGTAGAATTGGAAAAGAACCGTTAACTAACAAGAGCTAATATTTAAGCTGTATTGATTTCCCATGTGCAAGTTCTTATTTAGGTGAACGTTTCCAAACTGTAAGTAATTTACCTGTGTAACTCTTCACAACCTGGAGCTTTCGACATGGAGCAAAGTGAAAGCACAGCTTAAAAACTGTGTGAGGCCATGCTCCTTAACCACAGCAGTCTGACCCAGAGATAGTACTTTTACCATTATTTCCTAACATCTCAATATCTGTTCGTATTCCAGAATACTGATGGCATGACAAGGCAGCATATTTCTAGTTGTGAGCTTTTCTAGAAATCATTTGAGCAAAGAGGTTCTTCATGAGGCTTAGTGTATGATCAGCAGCAATTACTTATGCAGATGCAGAGATGCTCTAGCAGTATTTCAATACTTGGAGAATCCATTGATTTTTGGCAGGAATTTTAAATTATGGATGAGTTGAACATGAGGTCCCCCAGGCAAAAATATATCATGCAAATACGAACAAGTATATCACTCACTTTTGCTTTGAAATATTCAATTGTCAGCACACAATTTTCACAGTCAGGTGAGCAATAGGAGAAAACCTGTCTTGCAGAGATGTTTGTTTTTACACTGGCATTACAATGTAAGAGCTCTCAGAATCAGGGGAAAGCTGGTATCCCGAATAGATGGGGGATAAAGGGTGGGTGGGAGTGGTGACCTTGGTCACAGACCACTCTGAGCACTTCGGAGCGTTGCTTACCATGGGAGCTGTTTGGACCACAACATTAGTCTTGTTCCTGCTTTTGTCCCCTAAAGACTATAGTTTAATATTTTCAGCATTCCGGGCACATTAATCAGTTTGCAAAGTTTGTGAAATCCCTCACTCTGACAGCTCTGCCTCACTGATCTCCGAAGCATCACCAGGGCAACACACCAGATAAATCACTCTGGAACTCTGCAGAACTTGCTGGGGAAAAAGGATATGGAGTGGATGGAGGAGACTGTGTAGAAGAGCGTCCTGTGGAGCACTAAGTGATTTCAGCACCAGAGTGGCTCTCAGCTCTTGTGCTCTGAACAGAAGAGTGGCTGCTTGTCAGACAGGCAGGGTGAGACAAGAATAATTTTGTGATATTCCATGTCCTTTGTCACTGGTCACATGGGCATGATAGAGAACATGGAGAACAGGCAAATACTTGAGCAGACTTCTGATTTAACATTGTAGAATAGAAGTTTGCATGCTTCAGTCCAGTTATCATTCCAGTGCTTCATTCCAGTCACACTACTAGGAATTTTTATTTCCCTGTATATTTCTCTCATGTCTACAAAGTGTATGAAGTGTATGACCAAAAGGAATCTATCACAATATAGCAAGTGACTAAGGAATAATGAAAAAGTTGTACATTTTTGGAAACAAAGCAACACAGAGGACGTTTAATGATGATACTCACTAATACACACACACACACGATCAGATTATTAAATATTTAAGTAATAAAGAGAGCTCAACAGAAGTCGGTTTCCAGCAACACTCAGTCTTTAAAAGAGAAACACTCACTGTTTCAGGGCAATATAATTGTCAATAAATCTGTACTAGATTTGATGAGTAGAATATTTGGAGAGAGAAAGTAAAAAGATGATCTGTGGAGGAACAACAGGGGAATAAGCAGAACAGTTTCAGTATTTTCCAACCTAGTGGTATAACGTTTTCCTGTAAAATATCAATTTAATTTCAAAATCACCAGCATTTTAAAAAAACTGTAAAAGAAAGAAAGAGGGGAAAAAAATACCAAGTAGTTGGAGGAAATAATTGTGATTGACATGAAAGGAGTTCCCTCCACTTTCTTTTTCACATTATCCAGGAAATTGTATAGCAAGAAAATGTAGTTGACACAACCAAAGCAGTTGCAAATCTGTATTTAGAAACTAGAGGCAGACTTATAAGGTAGTGCTCTTATCGTTCAAGCATTAATAAGAGATGATTGTTGCAGGGGGACTTGCCTGCTCATATATTTCTCTCACATTCATTGGTCCCTCTGGAGAAGGGCTGTGCTGTACTTTGGAATAAAGTTCAGCTCTCCCTGCTGAATTCCTGCCAACAGAGGCTGAGCTGTAAGCATGACTCCTGCACTCCAATTACTTAATAAAGCTGGCAGCTGCTGTCCTGGGACCATGAGCACTTGCCTTAAATATTGCATAAAAAAATAGTAGCACAAATACTCAGGAGAAGAAGTGGAACCGAGCAGCGGTTCCAGCAACATCAAATGAAACCTGAGTCAACTTCTATCAGCTGGAGGTCTGGCCTAGCAGCAGTGCTTGTTTAGGGAAGAAGGTGCTTATGTCATAACAAAATGCAAGAGAAGCCGATGCTTTAATTAAAAATTATGATGACTTGAAAATGATCCTTCTTGTTGAGGAGTTTGTTGAGAATGGAAGAACAAAGCTTCCACTCATGACTATCAGTGTGGGGCAGATTTCCTTGCTGTGCATTTAGCAAAACAGACACACAAAGGTTCCATTGCTCACAAACCTTAAGACTCTCCTCTGCTCTTATGGCAGGACGGGTGCGCTGTGGTGTCCCCATTGTTTCTTTGTCCTTTTTGCCACCCCAGCAGGAAAGCCCCACAGAGCAGCGGTAATATTTATTTTGCTAAATGGAGCTCAAGAAAGAATATATATAAATTCCTTTTATTCTGGGGATGGATTGAGCCGTTGGAGTCAGCGCTTTGTCTATAAGAGATCACTCCAGGATCACCTGAAAGAAATTCAGATTCTCTTTTTGCCACCACTAAAAGGATGCAGTAGCCAAGCAGAAATGTGGCAGTCAGGCTTATTTCCTATTATCCCCTGTCTGGTCCAACAAAGAACAATTTTGTCTAACACAAACAGTCAGTGGGACATTTGAAATTCCCATTTAGAGTGATTTCAGACTGTAAGTCCATTATACTTCTACGAAGCTCATGCTCTTAAATTACTAAGGACTTAAAAAGAAAGCAGCTTGCCACCATTTCCTAATGTAAACTCAGAAGAACCATAATTGGCCTTTCAGCATCTCTGCAAGTGAAATATTTTCCTTTCTTTTATTGAATTCTGCAGTTCACAGTAACAGAGTGAAAGTTTTCTCTAACCTGAACTAATGAACAATAAATCATATAAAGCATGCAAACGCAGTTCAGAGGAAGGAAAAACTCAGTTGTAATTCACTGAGTTTCCAAAGTAAATTTCTCTACATGATGTTCTTCAGCTCTCTTTTCACAAAACATACTCAATTTCAAGAATTAAAGAAAAGAAAAAAAAAAAGAAGAGATAATTTTGTTTCATCATGTAAAGTGTTAAGCAGTAGTCAGGCCAAGGGAAAGAAGCCTAGAGAGTAGAAGAAAAAAATTGTCATTATTTCTATTTGAGAATATTTCATACACATCTTCTCTCACAAAAAAATATTTTCTCTTCTAACTTCCCCAAAGGCACTAATTAATATGGTTCCATAAAGCTTATTACAAAATCTAGTAATATTGCAAAATAAAATTAAACCCATCAAGATATCCAGTAGGAAAATTATGACAAATTATGTTAATTTTGGTCTACTGTTCATCTGTTGCCAACAAGAGTCATTTGTTGGCAATAGAAAACAGCAGTAAATTGGAAAAAAAGTTAATTCCACTAAAACTTTTCCCTCAGATTATGATCTATCCTCCAGCAATATTTTCTATTTCCTTAATTTGCATCACACATCTAATTATAAATATTAAAGCTATGCAGCCAGGCTCCTGTGGAAAAATGAGTTGTGGTCACAGGCTCACTGGATAATCAAGTATTGTGCCTTTTATCTGTTGTATTCTCTCCTGATTTTGGATCAAGACACTTCCTATTCAAGAAACTTGAACTTCTTCAGACTGGCAAATTTTGCCCCTTACCCCATCTCTTTGAGCTGGCAAATTGTCATAACCTACATTTGACAAGTGTTCATCTAAACATGCACCTTCTAATGTTAAGCCCTAAAATTTGTGTCCTTGGTAAAGGTTAAATAAAAGGAGTTGGATTTTCATAAGACACGTTACCATCAGAGACTTGGAGACCCTTAGCATAAAATCCACAGCCAGGTGCCTGAAGTTGATAACTGTTCTTTAAATTCCTGAAAGTAGCCAGTAGTTTACAATATGGACTGATGAGAAACATTTGGCAAATTACATTTGTTTTAGTTCAACACAATTAGCCAAATGAACGCGATTTTGTAAAAAAAATGGCTATATGAAAATAATGGATCTCACATAGTGTTTTGATAACACGCAGTTTGCAAAGCAGGGTAAGTTTTGGAGTTACTAGGGAAAAGTCAGGGTTTTATTTATAAATTTATTGACCTTGGAGCCTCCATTACAAGAGAGAGAGAGCTTGAAGATTAATCCCAAACTTTTCAACTCTGCTCTAAGGACCTTCAAACCACATCTGGAAGCCCAACACCAACCTAAGGAACTACCCTTCAAGTTTTAATTGATCTGTTTTCCCACATATGTAATTATGTAAAGCACATTACCTTGCCCAAGGCTTACCGTAGTATATAAACATCTAGTTTATGTACTTGATGTTTCCTTCAGCGTAACAGTCACTCATGAGGAAATTGTATCCAATAAAACAGACACTCCAAAAGAGTAAACCTCCAGGGACTCGTGCTTAATGGACCATGTGGAAAGAGGAGTACACCCAACTTGATAGGGGAGATTCTGTTCGGTTTATTAGTAATTTAGTTAATAAACGCAAAGACTTATATATATCACAGCCATTTGCATGTAGACAAGGTCATCTCAAGAGCACATATTTGGCATTGGTAAATACAAGTTTAAGCTACTTTTAAACAAAACCCAAAGATTCTGTTTTAACTTGTAGACAGTAAAAACTGAATAAAAGCTGTGAATTTAGCCATAGGCAAGTATGTTCTGTCTAAAATATTTACACTAAATACAGGGAATGAGTAGCAGTCTAACCACAGCAGACACTGCAGTAATAAGGTTCCTTTCCGTTTTAAACAAACTTTTCCAAAGTGGAATACAAGCAAAAAGAAGCTGACTTTTCTCTGAAAAGGTGCTGATTATAAAGATAAGAGATCTCCTGCACTAAATGACACAACACTCATCTTTACAGCTTCAGAGGGCAGCGAGAGATAAGGCAGGCTTTAGAAAGACGTGCTGCTTCTTTACAAAGCAATGATAACAACACATTCATAACGAGGTGTATTCTCACCGTAAATTTTCTTACTGGAAGGCTAGAGATAACAAAGAAATCATCTTTTAGGGAGTTTCAACTACTCTGTGCTTTCGTGTTACTCATTCCACACAGAAAAGTCTTGCAACATAATCTCCTGGATATACAAGTACCAACACTTTATGATCATTTATGTTAACCTACTACAATATCACAGCCAGTGTCATCTCTGAACTTGGCTCAGAAAATTATTTTTCCAGAGCTTACTCTTCCACAGAAAGCTAAACAGACTCAACTCTGAAATCAGACTTACTTATAGAGGAGCTGTGCTCTTTGTTTGGAGGAATCCTAATGAGAGTAAGAAAACTTCAGCAAATGCAAACCATGAGGGACATAAAAGGTGGCAATATGGCGCAAAAATTCAAATTTTATGCTTACAAGGGTACTGCAGAGGAGGCTGCTCTTTCAATCAGCTTTACAGTGGCCTCTGTCTATCTTTTGCACATAAATACAGGCATGCCAATGAATTTCAGTCTGCTTTCAATATTCTGCTTACCCCTTGTCTTCTCTGGGGTGGTTGTGATGCTCCAATCCATTATCCCAGCTTCATTCTACCTGGGTCTGCTCAGGAAGTTCAGCAGTGTCAAACAGTTAATAGTGCCTGCAAGGTGCTTGTATGGCTTTATTTACTGAGACACAGTTTTCTGTTTCAGCATTAGATCCAGATCATTTAACCAACAACAACTAAAAAAAAAAGATGCAGAAGCCACCAGATGTGCTATGTTGCACTAGTGACTAATTATCAAAGAACACGACAGACATGTAATTTCTGAGGGTGTAGGGAAAGATTTAAAGAGTGGAATAGGCAAAGAGTAAGATTAAGAATTCATTAAATTCAGAAGAAATAATTGATTTGCTCTTTGGAGGAATATTATAGCCTACTCCTAAAGGCAGAACATCAAACGACAGCATTGCTGAGGCTGGAAAGAAGCCCTAGAGAGTGTCCAGTCCAAACCTCTGCTCAGGGCAGCAGTAGCTATAGTAGGCTCTCGAGACTGTGCCCATTTAGTCAAGATCTGGAGAGGTGCAGGTTTTAGCAGCGTTGTAAAAGGAGGCCTCCAGCTGCTTTGCGTCTGACACTTTTAAAAGAAAGAAAATTAGGAAATTGACTAAAAAAGAAACCTCTCTTTGCCTATGATTTCTTTTCTCTCAGGAAAGAAAATTATTTGTCGTTTGTAGCATCCTCTTAACTAAAATGAACTATTGAAGTTTATGCCATGTAGTTTGTGTGGAGAGAGCTTAGAGATTTAAGAAACAGGGAAACCATGAAGAAAAAAATCAGTGTTTGCAAGAGCCACGAGCTGAGGAGAGATGTTTAGCATTCACCGTCCCTGAAAATCAGCGATATATCTGTTTCTGTGACAATCACCAACATATGACCAGTGTCACAATTCATGCTCACTCTACATTACATTGTGCACAATCAGGAGATTTTTAAGTGTTAGGACAGTCAAGTCCCGGTCCCTGCAATTCAGTGAACTGCTGCTGTATTTCTGGCTGTGCACATTCTTGGAGTTCTCCTGATTTTTTACTCAATTGCATTTGTCACTGTAACACAAGTCTTACAGCTGAGTCTGTGCTTGACGCAGGAAGGAGCAGTCCCTGGTGCAGCAGGAGCACCGCTCGTCTCCTCTCCAGGGCAACACTGACCAGCATTTGGATCTCCCTTCCAGGAAGAGCAGCTACAGGAAATTTCTCCAGCACTAAGACCTGCTACCATCTTTGCTCCATACCACTGTATTGGATATTAAAACTTTTCCTTTGGCTAGCTCTGAATACTTTATCTCATTCTTCTCCTGACACTGCTTCTTCACTTGATGAAATAAACGGTGGCGGAGTCACAGGACAGCAGGATATAGGAAGTATGCTTTGGAACTGGTTATAACTTTCAGAGAGTATATTAGGCTGTATTCAGATTCAGGCAAGCTGTATCTCATCAGTTAGGTAGACATCTTCCTTCTAGTCTTGCTTAAGAACCTTGAAAATAAGAGAATTTTGTTTGGTTGGTTTGTGTTTGCTTTTTGTTTGTTTCTAGCTTAAGCTTGCACTGTGACAGTCACATGATGTCAAAATACAGAGCACTGGTTGTCTGCTCCAGTTGAACAAGGCAATGCATCCTTCCCCCTGTTTTTCCTCCTAGGAATTTCCCCTTTCATTTGCCAAGCTTCTCCATTCTGGACAGCAGTCTTCCAGCTCTCCTTGGATGTTTTCCTCCCTCATTGACTAACCCTGAATTAGCACAATTTTTAAACATTAAACATGTGCTTAAGCTCTATTCCTAGTAAGGAATTTGCATTGAAATGTGCCCTTTAAGCAAAGTAAATAAAGATAAATTCAGATCAGTGGAAAATTCTTGGCAGTTGGCAGCCAATACACAGCAGCTTTGATGTCAGATGTAGCTAAGAAGTTACCATCTCCCGAGGCTTCCAGCAGGCATGGAAGATAATCTGAATTCCTCCCAGGAGATGCTCAGAAACATCATGAGATTTAATAACGAGGATTAGATAGGACACTGGTTCAGACGTGGCTCTTCCGATCTTCCTCCCAGGAGATGCTCAGAAACATCATGAGATTTAATAACGAGGATTAGATAGGACACTGGTTGCAAGATCATGCTCACTGTGACTATATCGGACATGTGGAGATACAGGGCTACAGCATATCCACACACAAACTGTTAGTAGGTCATCAAAACTGGCATTCATCTGCTGCTGCTGATCTCATTCTACTCAGATTAGTTCAGATGGATAAATTTATTTGCAGCACACATAAATTAACCTGAGGGTATTAAAAAAAAGTGTAAGTCTTTAGAAGATTTGGAAAGCTGTTGGCAAAACAAAAAGGTATTTGCACTTGATGTGGTTTTTTGTACAGTCTGTGGATGAGCCCCGATGCTCTGCTGTGCTCTGAAGGTGTTGTAGACTATGCCACAATCCCTCTGCTAAGAACAGTCAATCTCAAGGCTCAGTGTGACCTTCACTGCTGTTACTGCTCTAATTTTGCAGTTCCTAAGTGAAATAGAGGAGCCAGAGGAGACCATAGGGTCCTTGTCTTTTTCTATCATTTGATTTTTATATTACATAGGTGGTAGCTCAATCATAGCTTACAGCAAAATTCAACTTTTCCTTCTTTGTCTCACACAGTATCAGCAGTGATATTACTTAGTGATCCTGGTTATTTCACAAATGCACAGGAGCTAATTTCAAAGTTGATCCTTCAGGCTTAATGTTCCTGGAGTTCTCTCCAGACAAGTCATTTATCCGTTAAAAGGTTTCTTGTTTATTCCCTGACAAAGAACCTGGTCTTGCTGACACAGCTGATAATTTATAGCAGCTAGAATATCTCAGCACAAGCTTTTCTCACCTTTATTCCCCACAGTGGAGATTCACTCACTGATGGGCTACTACATAAACACTGAATGGAAGGCAGAACAGAAATGTTTACTTCACTTCTCTTTCTCTGCTGCAACAGCATCTTAGTCACTCTCCTCTTCACCAGTGCTTAACGTTTTTACAATGTTCTACATCTCCACAAATGTGCCGAAATGATAAATAAGTCACACAGCAATCTCTGTGGGACTGGAGTGCATTGGAGAGATGACTAGAAATTTTCAGGCAACATTTTCCAGAGAAATTCAGATCTACTAAAAATTAAAACAACTTTTGCATTTCTAAGAAGAGTGTATCCGAAGTACATTGTCCAAAAATTGTCCCAATTTCCACTTTTACTTCATCTTCTAAAAGAATAGCCTTATTTTTTTTTAAATACTCAAATACATTTTAGATGCTGTACTCTAAAATAAAAAAAAAAGTCGAGAAAATGGAAAAAGATAGAACAGATGAAAAAGCTACTTCACATGTAATTTTTATATGTACATAGTTCGATTTTTCCAGGTCTGAAGGTTTTCTGCAGCTCTGGAGCATGGAAATGTTTTTTAAAAAAAAATGTTTTAAACTCTGGAAATAATTGCAAAATATCACAAATTCTTGTCTACAAGGGAAACTCCTCTCAAAATAATGCAATAATGCTATATTATTTCACTCTGTGGTTAAGAAACAGATAATAATGAAGTGACTTTACAGTTAAATGACTTACACACAAATTTGTTGCCATACCCTCCAGTAAAACTCCAGGTAAAGAACTCTCCAAGGTTTAATACCTTAAATCTAGTCTGCAGAGTCTTAGTGATTTGACAGGTTTCAGAATTAGAACCACTTGTGAATGCGAGGATCACAGCTTTGTTTTGCCAAATGAAGGTTTAAAATTCATAGAACCACAGAATGGTTTGGGTTGGAAGGGATATTAAAGATCGTTTTGTTCCAACTCCCTTGCCACGGGCAGGGACACCTTTCACTACAGCAGGTGTTAAATCCCTTGCTTTCAAGAAAGAAAACTGTGCCTGGGACTCTCCTCTATTCTGAAGTATTTGAGGAAACAAAAGGAGAGAAGGAAAACAGGGGTGCTGTACAGCAGGGCTGTATGCACCCAGCACAAAACCTATTACTGTAGAACAGTGAGCACAGAGCAGCTTGGGAAATCACACAGAAACCTTCCCCTGAATATCTCCATCCACAATGCTTTGGGAACGTTAATCAGGTATTATGGGATGTACCAAAATAACTCAATTTCACAGTTATACAAAAATGGAGACAGTGATAAATGTAGTTTAAATAAGTGTATTAAATCAACTTGCTCAATGAGACTGCACTGAGTAATTTCAAAGCTGAGATTTTGTCAGAGTTGGAACTTGCATATCTCCGTTTCTGCATACACCTGCAATGAATAAGGCTCCTGTACTTTGCTATTCTCTGACATTTAAATTCTTGTACACTTCACTACAGGTTTGACTTGTACAGTATTTTAAAAATACTAAATACATAAAATAACGTGCATATTTTGTTAATGACCACTCTCCAAATTCTCTTCAAGTGAAAAAGAGTTTATGTGTTCTGGTTTAACTTGGTTGTAAATCCGTTTCCTATAACTACCCCCAGGAGTCATATTTCCTATAGGCATTTATAAAGTAAAAGGAATGCATGCCTGCTGAAATTGAGACGAACGATACTTATGACACTGTCTGTACACAATACATTATTTGCAATATAAAACTAATCAAACTAATGTTGCTATGAAGGGGATAATGTTCAACTAGAGTTTTGGAAACTCGGGAAGGGTAAGGCAAGACTGCATACATGCCTTAAAGGGGAGCAAGTACGCCAAGTTCATGCCAAGAGGTGCTGGTTGCCAGACCAGACAGAGCTCCCTGTTGGAAGCAGGGACGTATAAGGGTGTAGACAGTGGTCATAGGGCAAATTCTGCCCTTCAAGTCCCCTTTAGGACACACTGATGGCATGAGACACTCTGCTGATGCTGCTGATGCACCCATCAAATCACACCTGGGTGCTGGTATGTACAGATATTGAACCCATTGATTTCAACGTTAAGAGGGCAAGAGGACAAGCATAAATTCTCAGACTAAAACTGTTTTTGGTACTGAAATAACTTCTGATGATTAAAACCTTAGTTAAAAATGGGTTGCTAATTTACTCCTTATTATGTGGTCTCACAAAATGAAATATTGAGGATTGCCTAAAATGAAGAATAGATCTCACTGATTTAAAAGTTTAAAGGGAAGTACAGATTTTAAGCCTTAAAGCAGATCCTCAAAAATTAACGAATACTGGTACAATTATCAGTTTCCATTTCCTCTCAAAAACTGTATCAACTTCACGTCACCTTACAGCTGCCTTGAGAAGATAAAGGCATTGATATATGAGAAGCACATGGGTACTTTAATGAAGCACAGCACCGAAAAGGCCACGAAGAAATAAAAAAGTCTGAATTTACAAAGAGAATTAGAAGATCAGTAAATAAGTCATGGTGATACGCATTGAATAATGAGAATAAAAGGAAACACTGAATAGCTACTCATTTGGTGAGACACATTCATCCAGTGCACTGAGTGAGGTAGGAGTCCCGTGGAGAAAACAGTATGTGATCAGGTAATTAAAGACTGTATCATAATGCATGCACACAAGGAAGCCAAATTAAACTTGCACAGAGCTATCAGTGTAACGCTTCCCAACTTTTACGCATTTGACTTTGCAACCTTTACACTCTTAACAGCAGTTTTTGTTTTGCCTCTTTTAACAGAGTCATTGGTGTACATTAACCATGGAAAACTTATTTTGCTCTTAATGATCTAGTGTTCATGTAGCTTAGCTATAGCTTTCCAAACACTGTGGAATTGTGGCTGGGTAATGTAGACAATCAGCCACAGACTTGATAAAAAGAAATTAGAAGCTGCATCTTGAAACCGTGAAAATATCCATTAAAACACTGACTCACATTAACCCATGTACATGCATGCACAAAATTAAGATATCCACTTTTCCAACAAGTTCTTACCTAGCTTTATAGTCTAAGGAAATATAACTTCTGTGATTATGATGTCTGCTCATCTACCTGTCTTTTTGTTTGCCAGTGCTTGTCCTTCCAAATAATTCTGAATTTTTTTGTAAATTGTAGAGCAAATATACAAAAAAATAAAGGTGCCAAAGATAAATAGTTTTGACAGACTTCATGACAATTGATGGCTGAGTACAGATAAGACTCCAGATCAATGACCTGAATACATTTCAACCAAGGTAAAGGCAACAAAACTTGGCCATTACGCACTCCGCTTTACAGGACAAATTACGGGAATCTACAATGGGATATGTGAATAGGAACCCAAGAATAAGTAAGAAGTTATAAGATTTTTCTTAGTATGTGTTCTGTGTCCCTCCTTGTTATCTCACTTCTTCATGGAGTCATTCAAAACCTGAAAGAATCGGATGGCCAGGCCTGGGCTGGAGTCATCCCCACCAAATGCTGCAGGACATGGAAAGGACGTGGATACGAAAGGTGGCCTTACAGCCATGCCTGTCCATTGCCTACACACTTGGAACAAGGATCCTGCTCAGAAAAGTTACGATGGTATGAAGGGCTGGGAGGATTATGCTCGTGAATAGCAAGGCACAGAAAAATGTTTAGTCTTTGTTTGGGCTGAGATCAGAACTATAGTCCACAAACTGGAAAACCTGGATGCAGAGCCTTAGTAGTAGATTCCATCTGCTCATGGCATTCAGCACATCCAGCCTTTGCCATTTATTTTCCTACATGTTGTCCAAAACTTTTCTAACCTTTTTCCTTTCATTTCCTCCTGCATTTAATGTCTTTTTTTGTTACCCCTCCTTACTCTTCACAGACATAAGGCAATTTTTCATATTTACTGCCTAGGCTTACTTACAGCCTCTGAGATAGTACAAGCTGATTCACATCTTCAAGTCTCACCTTAGAGAGCTCTCTTTTTCTCTTAAATTTAAAACTGTTTCCCACTGAAGAGCATTTTTTAATATCATGTACAAAGGAAGTTTGCACTTTAGAACCTTCTTAGTGCTGTTCTCTGCATGCAGCCAGAAGTTATGACTGCAAGTAATAGAAGAAATCAATCCATTGATGCATTTTAAAATATTTAATTTTTTTTTCTTCAAATCTAAGTCCTACATAAATGATATTTATGCGGTTGTGTTACGTGGTCCAGTTCTGAACCCATCTCAACTACAAGGGACATGGTTTGAAGTCTTACAGATATCATACCCTGACAAGTTTTATGCAAAACAAGCTGAGCGGACAGGAGAGGTTGAGGTCCCTGGGATAATGGTGTGGCTTTCTAACGGTGTGGTTTGTGCATCCCAGTGAGGAGTGGAACTGCCTTTCTGCAAGGAATGGCCAAGGGGCATAGAGAAGTAAGCGGTGGAGCTGTCTGTAGACACAGAACTTAGTGAGAGGTCACAGACAACCTTGGGACAAAGAAGAATTAAGATAGAATCGGTTCTAATAGCCATAAAAGAGAGAACTCATGGAGACCTCATAAAAAGTGACATGCCTAAGTGGGCATGTACCTAGATATCTCATGGCGTCCACTCCCTCACCCCCCTGCAAAACTTCCTTTCCATATTGTAGCTGCTGCTCACTTGGGTGGAACCTGATCAACGCTTTCCAGCATCAAATACACCGAAGGAGCAGCACATGCCAAAAGACAAAACCCACTTTAATCCTTGCCGCTCCAACACCCAACAAAATGCCACAATAATTTTAAGACTCACCACAAAAAAATAAAAACAACAAAAAACACCCCAAACAAACCTCCAAGAAAACCAAAACCCAAAAAAACCTACAAAACCCCCCCAAACAAACAAACAAACAAACAAAAAATCCCCTGATAAATAGCCATCATCTGACTTGAAGTAATTTTCCAACAGTGTCATTCACAGAGTAGAACTCCACTAGTTGATTTTCTGTCATGGCTGTTACAATTTTTAATTGAAAGCTATTTGTTAGTTCTGAAAGAAGTTTTATAAGCACAGCTGAACTGCACAGCGGAACTTAAATTCTTTGCTTTGAGCAAAGAAGATTAAAATACCATTTCTATGTTCTTTGTAGAATGAGAAGCAGTTTTTAGTGATGTAGCTGACAGGGGATATCATGACAAGATCTTGAAATAATCCTTTCTGCTGCTAGTTGAATTTAAAGTCTCTGATGTTAGGTAAGACATTAATGAGTTCTGAATCTTGCTTCAGATGCACAAAAAGCTTTGGTTAAAACATAGTATTATATGCTGACAAAAAGAAAATTAACATTTGGACCTGTTTTCTGTGAGACAGCATGTGCCCAACTAAAATGCTAATAATAGAAAAAAAAGTAAGCTTTGACTCAGAATTCATAAAGTTTCATATCAGTAAGCTGTATGGGAACCAAAATGAAAATGGTTATACAAGTAGAAAAAAAAGAATCCTATAAAATTAAATTAAAATAAAATATTATTTTAAAGAATGTGAACTGAAACTTCCATTAAGATAGTTGAAATGAAAACCTCAGTCCTCTGCACAATAGAAACAGTGACCAAATAATATATATGAAATATTCTTCTATTTTTAATTTAGTTTATATGTCATTAACAATGAGAAAAGAGAAAGGGTTATCTATCAACATCTTAATGGGAAAGCAAAGTAAGAACAAGAAACATAACGAAAAGAAAAGATATCATAGCATAACATCAGACTAATTTAAGCTAAGATAAAAGAGAAATGAGTGATGAATTATAAATACTGATCTCATTATATATCAAAAAGGACAAATAACAGCAGATTCTAGTTGGGTGAAATGATTAATAACTCAAATCACAGATACTCTGACTGAATATAAATAGGTGAAATTGTCTAGAAATGAGATGTTACAAATATACAAATGTATGCCCTCTTGGTAGAGATAAACTAGAGACAAATGCTTTATTCTCAGTAACACATCATTGCAGCTTGTCACCATTAATTCCCTGTCATTGTTCTTCTTCCCTTACCAGGGGCATGATTAGAGGGAATAAGATAGAGACAAAGCTTACAGGGGTTGAGACAGAATTATCAAGCAGTTTTGCAAAAAAGAAAGAAAAAGCTCTCTTCAGCTCATCCCATTTGATCTCATAATTAGGTGTTCTGCTGTTCTGGGTCTGACAGAAGTTGCTGCAGGGTTCAGGTGACGGACGGCACAAACAACCCCCAGAGGAGCTGTGTCCACCACCTGGGGCCACTCCACCCCCATGGTCAGCTGAGACAGTTGTCACCATCTCCAGCTCACAAATGAGGGGAATAAAGACATCCACACTAAAGAATCCTTCCTCTGAGGAAAAGAGAAGACTTTTTTTTTTTTTTTTAATATTTCTATCAATAATTCCCACTGTGGCACAAAGGTTAACAAACTCTTGCCACAATAGGGACAATAAGCTCTGATGTCTAAGACAGTGGGCTGTCCAGTTCCATGGTGAAATAGTTTGCTGTTAGGGACAAGAGAGACTGATGGAAGAGAAATTTATAAGAACAAACAAGTAAAATGCATATAGATGTATCTAATACTAACTATCTAGCTAATACTGATGGGAAAGAGAAAGAGGAAATACAAAAGCCTGAGTGTTCAAGCCCTATGTTGAAGTCACAGTGACATTTTCCATCCACTAGTCTTAATACACTTTAGAAATCATTACATAATATAACAGAAATCTTCATCAAGTCATAAACCTTCATAATAGAGTATCAGACAAAATGCTTAAGTCTATCTCATCTACTCCAGACCACTAGTGAGTTATGTCATACCTTAAATATGGTGCGTAAAAAGCTCTCAAAAACCTCCAATACACTTGGAGGTCTTTAAGTTCTGGTACTCCAGAAATTTCCTACACCACAGTGCTTCAATGTTCTTATTTTTGGAGTCTTTCCCCATGTTTAAGAAAATTTTCAAGCATGACATTTCCTTCCTTTTTCTGATAATCTTGTAAGTCCTTGAAGGATATTATCACATCTCCTGACATTTTCTCATCATTAAGCTAACCAGACAAAACTCATATTTATCTCTCCACGATGCATTTCCTAACACGTGAGTCTCTTCCATTTCTGTTCCCTAGACTGCAGCTAGTCCACATTTTATTCGGTGTGAGGTGCTAAAAAGTAGATACGGACGTTTCAACAGACGTTTCTGGGAATTAATTTTGACCTTTTCAACCAATTCTCATACAGAAGACCACAGGTACATATGTATGTGCATCTGTATTTACATATAGGAAAAGCATATCCTAGACAAGGATAAAGCCTGGAAAACTGACTAAGGATTAACACGCACCTCACAGGGTCTGTGCCAGTTTAGGCTGTGTTCCTACTACAGTTGAGAAATACAAAGCACTTAAAAGGTCATCATTATTACATCCACCACCATGCATTATTATGTACGCCATGGATGCAGATGCATATTCTCTATCAGTCAGATGAGGAGAGGAATGAGTGATCAGATTGGAAAGACTAATTTTAATTTTTTTTTTTTTTTTGAGGAAGACCGGCTCTGAGTTCAACACCTTCCTCATTTACATAAGTACATTAGGTGTCAGTTCATTAGCAGGTTACTAATAACACAGGGGTGGTAGGGAGGGTTGCAAAAATCTCTGTGAAACGTAAGAGGCTTAGCTTCTGGTTGCAAATTTATGTTAACATTTGATAACACGCAAAGTCACAGGTCAAAAATTATCTTGATGAGGAGTCAGAGTTCACCTGCCTTATACTTTTAATAGCTTCACATGAATTAACACAATCAAATCAGTGCAGATTTATAATTAATGTTTACAGAAAATGCTTCTAAAGTAAAGTCCCTCAGAACATCCTCCTTTAACACTGCATATACAACTCTGTCTCTCTGAGGGCAGCTGACCTGATGTCAGTGATTTAAAGGATCGTATGTGCAGCAAAGGGAACTGGTGCTTCATGTAGTAAATCTGAGGTCAGCCAGAGGGTCCCCTTTGGTCCCCAGGTGTTATAATGAACCCCAAACCTGCTGCTCAGGCACTGCCACCCAGCCTGCCTTGTCCAAGTGATGAGCAGGAGCCACAGCGCCAGTAGAAGTTGCTGTAGCAGTTGGATGATGGGCCTGGAAAACCTTAAACTAAAATTGCACAAGTGATGTGAACCTCAGTTAGGATATCTCTTGTCTCAACTTGTCTAGAAGTGGATGATTTTGTTACAATTCATTGGTTCAAATGTCAGTGCTGCTGGCAGAAGCCAGCAGTTGTCCAGCAACCACCTACATGGATAGGAACACATTTGAGTAGTTTTCAGACGGATTTTGATGGGCTTAGGAAGATAAAACAGATATTCAGGAATTTTTTTCAAAAGGGAGAAGAACTCTTAAAAAATGAAATCAAGTTACTTTGGCTTAAATATAAGAACCCAGAACCCCTTAATCAGTCAGGGGGTGTCAGTGAGCAAACTTCCAACATGCTTTTTTCTAATGATGTTTACCAAAACTCTCTAAAGCGGAGCATGCTCTGTCAGGATTATACAGACAACATGCAGGAGATATATTTGTTACACAACTTATTGCTCAAAATGAACCCCTGTCTCTTATCATCTGAGGGATATGAACTTTGATGCACTTTATTTGAAATTCAACTACTGCTGTCATTTAAAATCTATAAATGCTAATTGCTTTTGTGATCATTTTAATGTTGTGTACAACAGTGACAATTACAACAGGCATATTTTCCTTTTCTGAAAAAGAACAACGTTCTAAAAGGTCTTTATATCATGGCCTTCAAGGCAATTTCTGACCAGCCAGTTCCACTAACAAATGTGTTAGAAATGGAAACTCTTCACTGTAGGCAGATTTGGACAGAATTCAATACTGCATTTTATCTTTGCCAGGTGTTCTCCTGGGTACAATAGCACCCAAAGAAACCAGAACAAAAAGGTCATAAGATGATAAAGATTCCCTCCTCAAAAAGGCAGACACTATAGCTCAAGTATGAGTGCTCTCCTTCCAGGCAGTCAATTTACAGGCTACTACAGAACCAGCTGGCAATTAGTAAGAGCTTTTTGAATAAATGGAACTGACAGCACATGATGTCACCAAATAACAATCTTTTAGATAATAAATTAAGGGCATTAAAAATCAAGGGAGAGTAATGAGAAAAAAAAAGAACCAGCAGAAATACTGAGTGCCTCTCTACACACACATGCTCACTGTCTGGTTTAGTTTTCTCATTCATGATCCTGAGGCAAAGGAACATAAACCCTGCTGACCTTGAGGCCATCTGTATTATTGCAAGAGCAAGTCCTGATAGCCTGCGTCTTTATGTGTCTCCTCAGTCCCATAAAATACTTATTTTCCAAGATGTGAGTGATTCCCTGTGCTCTCATATCTCAGGTTCATAACTCTCACAAGTCCTCTCACACTGCTCTGGCTTACAGTATTTCACTTTGGAAAGGTGACAGACCACGAGATGGGCCTGCCTCCAGCTGTGGAGAGGCTGGCCCTGGGGTCTGATTTGGGGTCTGTACCAGCACAAATCCTCATTGTGCACCATGGAGATGTTCCCATGTAAAACATGCTTAGACTCGTGTAAAACATGCTTGGAAATATCAATTGGAGTTGATAGGAAGAATGAATGTGAACACCACCATTCGTGAGTGGTATGAAATCCTCTCCAGAGACTCACAGAATTGCCTCCAGATTTTATTATAATGTTGGTAAAAAAAACAAAAATTGTTCCAACTGAGCCAGAGTCACCTGGATTTACTGTGCCCTGGGGGCGAGCCGTGCAGCCAGGACGGGGGGAATATCCCCCTGTTCTCGTGCTGGGTTATGTGACAGGACACACCTTCAGTGCACATGGCAGGCAGGGATACAGAGACAGACGTGAGAAACGCTGGGTAGAGCTCTTGGGAGCCCTCCCAAACTGCTCCTCACCAGACCCCTTGGATGAACTTGTGAATCAGCTGCCGCTGAGCCCTGGGGAGGAGAAGCTGTGCAAGAGCTTCAGCTGGGAGGAGAGATGGCACCTGATGAGGGGATGAAAGACCCCGTGGTTCTTATGGTACATGAAGCCCATGTTTCTCTCTTGTGACTTCTCATCCCATTCTCGACATTGGCTTCAGTATCTCTTCATGTGTCTCTTCTGTGGTTGCTCTGCACACCAGTCCTTTCCAAAAAGGCAATGATATCCAGAATAACATCTGGTTCCAGGTGTGAAAAGGAGATTTGGTGTAACAAAGCTAAGAAGGGACTGTGGATGCCCAGGTTTCTGTATCTATTTTCAGTGTTAGAAATAGTTGCAAGGAGCAAGTTTGTTCAAGTCCTGAATCAGTTCAGCAGCTTGTGCTTGAACCACTTACTCCCACCTCAGAATTCTTATTTAAAGTTCAGCCTTCTCTATTTTGGGGCACAGATCCCTAAAACTCTTTTTCTTTTTTTTTTTTTTCCCTAACAAAATATATATTGAAAGCCAGAAAACTCTTATGAGATTAATTCCTTTCCCTTGCTCATCCCTGCCCCGTCCTTGTCGTACCAGTATCTCCAAGCTGCATTACTAATATTATATTTGGAAATAAGTCTAGTAACGGCTTTAGTAAATCAAAGTAGGTGGCTTTGGCTGAGAAACCTCCAGCTGCACACATTTAAATAATTCATATTTCATTCAGGTCCTGCAGACTTGCCCTGTCCCTTTGCTGGATGTTTTCTAGAACAATCAGTGCCCTACCACATGTAAGCCATCACTCAGCATCCAACAGAGTAGACTCTGGCATAGTGAGGGATGTGCTGGCTGCTTTAGGGGCAAGAAGTGTTTGCCAAAATGAGTCTGCAACCAGCAAATAGCAAGCCCTAGAATTTTGCGTAAAAATATCCTGATATTATCATGCCGGGTTGACTTTGAAGTACAAGAGAAAAAAAAAAAAGAGGAAAAAGTGAAAAAGAAGAAGGTAATTTTACCCTACACCAAACAAGGAGCCTCACATTAAAACCTTTTGAGAAACAGAAACCAACACAGTCTGTTTTAACATGCACACCTTCAGTGAAAATGAACTTGGGCACTGGCACAAATGTACACTCTCAGAACCTTAATTTACACTTCATTCCTGGATGAGAAAAACCAAACCAAATCCCCTTCCTCTTAGATGTTAAACGCTTCCTGAATCAAGCATACGTGTCCTGCTCCACTCAAGAGCAGCAATGCTGAAAGCAGCAGTCGGAGCTGAGCTGCCCTGCCCCAAGAGCACCTACTGAAGTACTCCTCCATCTCGTGCTGCACCTTTTTTAATTATTTTGCCACTTGAGCCAGCATTTTTGTTTGACATTTTTTACTTTGCAGGAGTCATTCAACAAAGTGAAGCATCACAGTGTGCTATTACCTTAGATCCCTAAATTGTAGGTTTTAATGGATTGTATTCTGCTTCTGTCCACACTAGTTTTGGGAAAACACAGAAAAGGTCGAAGAGGGTCATTAAAATTGGCCCCTTTGCAATGTAATATGTCACTCTCTCGGTCTACAGTATTTCAAACACCAGACAGATATTTACTGCTCTTCATCAAAATCAAATTGTCACAGCCCAGAAAGTGCTTCTCTGGTACAGGAATCAGAAATAGTACATGGTGGGAAGTATCCTTTTCTGCCTTTTAATTTCCTGAAGTGTTGGAAGTAACCTGAGAATTTCCAAAGAGGGAACGTATCAGGTTGATACTTGAAGTTTCATTACTTTTTTCATCATTCTACAGAAATTTTTTTTGGCTGCAAGCACTGCCAACACAAAATTACCCAATACTAAGGTAGGATTTGGTTCTTTTGAAGAGCATTACAATACTGAATATTAAAAGAAACTCTCAGAACATTATGTTTGAAGCACTGTAGTATGCTCATATGGAATATTTCGTCCCGCCCTCAGACCATTGCAAACCAAGTAAGATATTGTGCAGCTGCAGACATGTCCTTATAAACCCCCACGTTTCTGAATTCTAGAGATGGAAATGAAACACTGCTATTCAGAGAATTTATTTTGATGCACTGACAGCTGTTAAAACAATTTTCCTGTTCTGTGGTGACAGCTGGACTAACACGGTGTTAAAGGAACGCTACAGCAGAGTACAGGAGTATTAATGGGTACTTCTTTCACTGGGGCAATTCCTCTGCTCTGTAGCATTTATTTCCACTCCAAGCAATAGTTTATATATTGTGAAAATGGGTGTATAAACAAGTCCCTCCTTGGATACTAGATCAAATTTGCAGGACAAAAAGCCCTGCGAAGTCTAGGGAACCCAAATTCACTCTAAACTGAAGCTGAAGACCATCCTTTGAGGCTTTGGGGGTTTTTTGTAAAGATAAACCTGGGTGGATTACCATTTTGCCTTCCTCTACAGCACAATTAACTGCAGTGGTTCATCGGTGAGCAGGTGAGCAGCTCAGATGCCTCAGACTGCGGGAGAAGGGAAAGTCACAACAGCCAAGGTAAGAAAGCCCAGAGTAAAGCAAAGCTCGGAGGCAGAAGGGATAAATCCAAAATGAGCCTCTGCTCACAAGCAATCCCATGCATGTAATTTTCCCTTTACCAGCCCAATTTCTACTATTTTGATCACACCCTTTCCAGAAATCCCAAACATTTTAAGCTAGCTGAATTTTGTAATTTATTTTAAGCATTTCTATTACAACATAAATGCTTAAATGTATAAAGTTCTACCATAGTATTCTGAAGATGTTGAGGCTGAATGCATATATGGAAATGAATCACAACTTGATAGTCAGAGAAAATGCTCTAACAGTGATGAGAATATATTGGGTTATCTACAGGAGCTCTGGAGAAATCAGATGACAGACCACCAGTTATTACTTAGTGTAACTCACTGAGCAACAAACTCAATAAAGATTTGTGAAGAACTGGCCTCGTTTCTCTGCCTGGAAGTTGGGGCACAGTTGAATTTGCTGAAACACGTATGTTGTGGAATGGTCAAGCTCCCTTGAAGGCAGATTTTTGACACACGCACAGCTGAGGGCAGGAGTGCTGGAGACCCTCTCTACCTTTTGCAGGTCCACTGGTTTGGATATGGGAAAAAATCTCCAAAGGCACTGGTGAAGGGAGGTCTGGGAGGAAAGTCGACATTCTGGGGTGTGAATTCAGATGAAACTCAACATTGGAAAATATTCAGTTTCATTCACAAAAGGGAAATGGGAGACATCACAAGATTTCAAGAATGTTATATCTGCAATTTATGAGCACATGCTATAAAAATAGAGCAAAAAAGCTAACTACAATGACAATTTAATGATCCAAATTAAAAAAAAAATTAACCAGTGGGAAGCTTCCACACTCAGGAGAAAACATGGCCAGAGAGTAGAATCTGTGGAAATCAAGCTGGATCTGGCATGGGAATCTTTGCAGTAGGAATAACCTACAGATAATCAGATATCTCTAATAGGAGAGGATTTGGAAAGAGGACAGACCAGGATAAGGGCAACAATAAATGCACATTTTTGCAGCCCTGATCAGATAAGTCTCAGACTAACAGAAAGTAGCTGGCAGGAACATAAATAAGAAATAAGCAATGGTGTTTTAGGGATAGAGCAGATTTCTGCTCAAAGGTTGATTCACTTCGCAGCAGTGAGCAGTAGCTGGTCATATTAATACAACAAAGCTTTAGTGGATGTCAAAACAATGCAGAAGATTAACTAACCTTGGTGTGATATTTAAAGCAGACTATTCAAATTTTAAACCTTTCATGATTAGGAACAATATTCAAATATTGAGTCATATTTTCAGATGTACAAGATAAGTAATATAGAATCATGGAATCTTTAAGGTTGAAAAAGACCTCCAAGACTACCAAGTCCAACATTTGACCAAAATAATACACAACTCATGTTCACAATGTCTGATCGTTCAAGCCTGAAACACTGTCCTCCTTTTAGAGAGAACTCATGAAATTCAAGCTTGAATTTGAGATCTGAATGCTGTACACCAATACGAGAATTTGAATTGCAACCAATTTCAGCCACAGCATGGGCTAAAGGGCACCTTCCCCATAACACGTGGGAGAAGCACATTCACATTTCTGGCAGATATTTTTATGATCAGTTGAAGAAAGAGAAGTTTCCTGCCATGATTCTTAAGAATGGTGCCTGAAAAGAAAGACACTCTGTGTGTGTTTAAGGTGATTATACTTATTTTTGGAGCGTCTCTTTCAAACACATGACAGTATTCTTGGCATCGAGGCAGAATTTCAAGTGGTGGCTCAAAAGCTTTACCTACATTCATTGTTTAACATAACATCAACTTGACAGAGAGTTTCCTTTGTAAGGGAAAGCAATTTCCTCCACGTAGCTCAAGCACAATGGACACCAGTGGGGCTGGCACTGACATCTGCTGGCACTGCCCAGTGAGAAAGCATCTACAAAATGAATCATTTAATGAAAAAACACTCCAGCTTTTCAACGCTGTTTTACAAATTCTTATTTCTCCCTTCTTCAAACATAGGGTTTCTTTTGGTGAACAGAGTTTTACATTTATTGATTTCTAGGGGAAACAAAATTGCATACGCCTATGTGATAATGACCCTTTGAATATGGGTCTGGAAAACTCTTGAAACGAAGAGACAGTGCAAGAAACACAAAGTACTGCAGCTTATTTATCTTGCTGATAAGGGTTTGGGTTTTAATATTGTATGTAATTATTTTAAAAACTTAGTAAATCAGTTACTTTTAACTTTATGCACTGTGTCAATGCATGAGTATGACATATCCACGGTGAAATGGTCACAGAATTATAGAGTGGTCTGGGTTGGAAGGAACCATAAAGATCATCTCATTCCAAACCCCTGCCATGGGCAGGGACCCCTTCCACTAGACCAGGTTGCTTAAAACCCCATCCAGCCTGGCCTTGAGCATTTGTAGGGATGGGGAAATGGTGTGTGTGTGCACTGGGATGCCTGGAACCAGGTATATCTGTACATCTGTGCAGACAAGGGTGTACCTTCATTTATAAAAGCAAACCCAACAATTCCAAGGGACTCCTTGTGTTTTGGTTCCAACATCCTTGGCACTGGTGTATGTCAGGACTAAATCTGCTGAAACTTTGAGTCAAACCCAAATATAGTTAATGTACACCAGGTTCTGGCATAAATACTAAACAACAGCAACACAGATAAATGCTGAGAGAGTAGGCTAAGAACTCTTGTAGAATTACAAGGACAATTCTTCTTTTCCTCAGAAGCTCAGTTCACTAGTACCTGGAAGATTTTAAAAGACTTCAGAACAGAGCTGATATGTGCACAATTTCTGGCCCTGTATCACCTGACAAAAATGTATATAAAAATTATCTTTAGAATATATCTACTGAAAGAGCTCGGAAAAGGAGAAAAGATATTTTATAAGTCCGAGGCTTTATCAAATTGTGATTAAGTTAGATAATCAGACTTTAAAGGCAAATTTAATTACATGTAGAGGCAAATACTTTTAAATTGAATTATAAAGCACTTGCACAGACACACCACCAAGTACAGGATTAGATTATTTTAACATATCTTGTGCATGTTAAAAAAGAAAATAAAAATCTCAGTATTTCATGATGGCAGAGGTGACAGAGCCAAGCCTGGGGAGGAAGCCCTGTCTCAGACTGGCACTATGAACAGCAAAGTGTGACTGACCTACTTGAGCCATTTCCAGGAATTAAGAAGCACATCTGTCCTTCAAATGGGGCACAGTAAAGAACAGTAACCAGAAATAGGCACGGCTTTGTTAGAGGAGTCAGTCTGCAGAATGGCTCATTACATCACTGAATTCTTTTACCCTTTAAGGAGAGAGCAATTAGGACAGTTCCTGGGTGCTGCAGGCGCATGCTAAGCGTGGCCAGGAGCAGGTACCTACATGCTAAGCGTACCAGGAGCCAAATCCATGGCATTTGTCCCTCTGGCCAGGAAGGTTTTCCAGCCTTGGCTGCATAATTCATTACATCTCAAATTACAGTAGGACAGCAAGGCCAACTCCCTGTGCCAGTGAGGAACTGCAGGCACACAAGGGGCAATGCTCCTTGGAATGCAATACCCTCGATAGGAATTCTGTGTAATAAAACTGACGCGGATACTCCCCTTATTATTTACATCACGTTACCCCCTCAGGCACCAGCCAAGATTCACTGCCTTAACTCAGCACCAGCACCTCCGGCACTACAGACCTGGCAATTTAAGCAGGTCAAAAGAACTGCAAGAACTTTTCCACAAAAAATCATTGACTCCTTTGAAAACTGTTTTAACATCACTGAAATTTTTAATGAATTCAAGTCAGATCTGTCGGAGTCTGAATCAAAAAGATATTTCAAACATTTGAAAAGGATATTTTCCATTTTCAAAACCTGTCTCAATACATGGCTTGATAAAAGTTTATTTCAGTTTGCAATTTGTTTGAAGAGTTGTAGTAATGGGCTTTAAAATTTCCTAAATAGTAATATCTTCTTTGTCTGATTAAATAGTTCAAGTCAGCTGAATTGAATCTAGGTATTCCAACTGCAGAACTTTGAGGGGTTTAATATGGAAAAAAAATTTTTTTTGAGAACTAGATTTGTGTTGCAGGGAAAGAAGCATCAAACAATAGAACTGCCTCCCCTCTGACTCTAGTAAACTATATATGCTGTTGAATTTTTTTAAAAAAGTGAAGAATTGGACTTTTTTTCCCAAGATTTATTTTCTAGCTTGAAGGCTGCCCACAAAACTTTCATCCTGCCTACATTTATATATGAAAACACCTTGAAGACCAGGAGCATTGCTATTAATCTATCGATTACCAGAGGACTTTGAGGCTAAACCAGGTGCTCTGGAAAGACAAATAGACACAATCTCAAGAGCTTCTTCTTTCGTGAAGAGTTTGAACAACCCCTTTCAATTTGAGATCATGTTCCTTTTTTTTTTCACTCTCCTATGCTTTCTCTAACAACTTTGGAAAAATCAGTGTGTGACCCAGGAAAACACATAAGTAGATATAACTAATTTTAGGCACTTAGTTATACTGACTAATTGCTGAAACTCTGAGGTTATTTGAATTTTCTAAGAAAGCAATCATTGGGACATAATGGCCATTATAGAAAAATTGGATGCAACAGAGAAGTGATCCTACATCTTGAGTTTAGCCTGGAAAAGGCTCCGAAGTCTTGACAGACCAGGTTCCCTCCATCAGGATATATAAGATGACACTAAGTGTAAGAGATTGTGAAGTAAACCTTAAAAATCAGACAGAATGTTCATTTTCCTCCTTAATTGTAATTAAAGAATACTTTGCTTTTCAAAAACAGTAAGATGGGGAAAGTAAAAATGAAAATAAAGAGAAAGCTAATGAGAAAGTGTAAAAGGAAGTAAACTGAGAAAATTTTTGGTGTGTTCATAAAGCAAAGGTTTAACTAAGGAATATACAGACTTTACCTTTCCCCAGAAAAGTTAAAATATCCATTAGTACAATAGTTTCACCTAGTTTTTATGATCCACTCGTATATCCAAGTAAACTGCTCATAAATGAAATATTTTCTAAATAGGATACTGTCAGTCTGGTTTTTACAGGTTTGACGTAGTAAGTCTCTACATCACCCAAAATGCCACCTGTAATAAATATCCCATAAAATACCCCTTAAAATATACTTATATGAGAAAATATGTTGTATGCTTATATGTTAAAGTAGTCTATGATGCCTCTATTACTTACATAGGGCCGAAATTCATGCTAATGGTAAGAATATATAACAGGAGACGTGTAAAAACATACATAAAACGTAAAACGTTTAGGACCTGATTATTATTTTTTGAAGAAAAAAAAGTTATTGTCTTAATTGGGAATCAGAAATATGACTAAGTATGTACAGCAAAGTGATTTATCATATACCTGGCATATTCTTGAAAGAATGCCACAACAATTAGGTAGAAACTACATCATTGTATGATAACGTCCCATCCTTGTATTGCCTCTTGTTCTTTACAGCAACCATACACACTGAAAAATAAATAAAAAGAATAGATTTTTGTCTCTATTGAATCCCCCTGTAATTACTTTTACTTGAACTTTTCCCTAAGGAAAAGAAATGTAATCTCCATGGCGCAAAGGAGACTCACGTGTTGCTGGATGAAACTCTTCCTCTGCCTGTAACTCTTACCTACAACTGCAAGCCTGTCAACACTTCCATCTACTAAATTACTTGGAATTGGCAAATTCCATTGCATATCAGACCAGGAACAAGGGGACCAAGGGAGCCATTTCCCTCATGGAAGAGACAGGGATGTCTAACCTTACAGCTAAAATTACTGAAAAGGAGCTCACCATTTTCTCATAACCAATATGCTTTTTAAAGTGAGGTTACCAACCAAGAGACAGAGGAGATTTCCTGATGCACAGTCAGGCATCTCAATGTTCAGATTAAATGCAATTCACTTTACTCAACAAAATCCTTCACTCTGGGTCTGTCACTGACTAAAAGGAATACACTAGATCCAATATATCCATTAAGTGGGAGATCAAGAACTTCTCTTCTTCACTGATTCTGGCAGTAAAACGCTGTCAGACAGAGCAGCACTGGGGCTGGTGGGTACGTGACACACTGGGGAACCCCTGGAAGCACTCCTTAAAGGCACTGTTATTCCAGAGCATCTGTTACCCCTCACACCACAGGACCTGCAGTAGGGATCTGAGACTGGAAGAGGTCATTCCAGCATTCAGACTTCACAATCCTTTTCTGGGATCAATTGACCTTCAGGCTCAAAATTTAGTATCCCAAACGAACTAAAGTACAATATCCATCTCTCTGTAAATCTAGCTGTGCCATACGCAATTTCTTTTTTACTACAACACACTGTCATAGTCATCCTTATCATCTGGAAAAGTGATGTACAGCTTATTGTAGTGTTGAAAAAATCCAGAGAGTACCGTACAGCAATATCAGAGCATGAAAGAGATTTAAGATTGCTTTGCTTAAGCTTTATGAAGGGCAGACAACAATAATAAAACGGGGGGTAAAAACCTCTCTTTCCGTGGTGTTTTCTCAAGTGACACTTGAAATATTGGAATTCAGCTATTGTACTTATCTAGGACAAACCAAACACTGGTGTGTAAAAATCACTGTGGTTCTGAGGTCAAAAGATCCCTGCAGGATGACACCAGCTGTATGGAGGTCCCACTGTAGCTAATATTGCCCATTACACCAGCCATAAATAAGGAACTCACTCAAGTCCACATTGATTGCTGTAGATAGTTTACCTTTGTAAAAGTGCAAAGCAGCAGTACAATATCACCCACTCCACATCTGCCATGAACACTGAAGCTGAAAACTAAAATGACAGAGAGAAAGAAGCAAAGAGAAGAATATGTGCAGCTTCTCTACAAAAGCTATACTTCAGTACAAATGCACCTCACTAGTTTCAGGAGAGCATTGAAAGAGTGAAGTCCTTTGACCAGTCTACACAGGGAGCTTAGGCGATGCAATGTTTCCTTCTGGCTTTGGAGTCTCCGAAAAATTCAGTTAGGCAGGTCTTGGGCCAGGTCCCAGGAGAACTGTGGCGTCTTGTTAGTTCCACTTGTTATAATACTTAGGAAGAAGTCATTTGTAGCTCTTTGCAGGGAAACTCCTAACAAGTCAATTTTGGAAGTATAATTTTTGGCATAACACGAATTTTTGAAGGTCAGGCAGTATGGGTAGAGTAGAAATATTCAGAGTTCAGAAACCTTTTTCTTTTCCCAAACTTTTGCAAACATTTTCATGAGAAAGAAGCAGTTTCTAAAATTCATCAGAACCTCTAGCCACAGACTTCTGCCAATCATCTTTAAAAATTTTGACAGTTAGCAACTGTTTTGCTGAATTTAACAGCAATTAATATACTTTGCTTCCTCTACTACTTATTCTTTCTGGTTATCCCCAAAAAATAATAAATACAGCTTTCAGTCAGCTGAATATGTGAATCTCAACTGGTGCTATGAACTAGCAGATGGAAGGAAGAGGATGGAGGTAACAGCAGTGTTCCTTGCATAAAACTCTAACAAGGAATGAGATCCAATGCTTTCTGTTCATCAATAAAGAGCCAGCTGCAGAACAGTGTAAAATCCATCATATCTCACTAAATAAAACCTTCACTGGAAGAGTGGAGGAAAGATTAGAGGTGCTTTTATTATGGACTTTATACTGTGATAATCCTTCACTCTTCATACTGAAGAGTACAATCCTGGCTGCTTCATTCCTGTGATCAGACACCCAGGCTTAAACCCAGTAATAAAAATGATCTGCTCCAATGGGATTATTTGCACAAATGAGGGTTTGTAGAACAAGAGCTTGAGCAGCCCATCCGTGTGGTGTTCCCTGGGAGCCTTCAGAGAAAACTTCAGAGAGAGGCTTTTCGCAGTGCTGTGCAATTTCGTTTAAGGGGATGGGTCAGACACTCGGCTGATGCAATTCAAAACAGTATTGCTGATATTAGCTATTCTCTAAGGTCTTCCCTGTAAAGATCTGACCTGTAGAACCAGCTGTATATTAGCATTATCTTTTTATGCTTCCACAACAGATAGGTTTAATAAGCAGCCATCACTTTTCAGAATGTCCTTGCTATGAAGAAAAACAGAAATACGGTCTGCAGTAATACCAAGGTCAAAATGTACTGCTAAGAAACAGAAGAACATTTCACTAAAGAATGGAATGCATGCTCTGCTGCTTAAATAAAAAGTAACCTCTTGTGGATTAAAAATACATTTATTGATCCTCTTCAGGATTCAATTGAAATACTTCCAAAAAAAGAAAACTTAAAAGGACTTGTCTGTTGCCAAAACTGATATGTTTATAGGGCTGTCTTTGGTAAATGTAGAAATCATAAAACATACTTCATAAAAGGGTTTGAATCCCTCTTTTCTGTTCAATATTTAACGTAAATTACAATTTAAGCATTGACATTGCTAGGAGGGAATTTAAAGAGTGAGATAAGAAGAAAAAGGGTGCATCACGTAAGATATCCTAGCTAATTTATGCAGATAGAACTGTTAAACAAATAAATTAAAAAGACCCCCACTGTCAGCAGTTGACAGAAACAGAAATCATGTTCTTTACTCTCAGTGAACCCTTTTCTTTATTCTCTTTCCCTTAGTGAATGTGAATGAGAAATTACCACTGGCAAAACAACTTCTGAAAAACTTTGAAATCCCAAAGAAAAAGAACATGAGTTTATTTCTCTTAATACAAGGAGTCGAATAAATTCACACCCAAACCATCCTCCCACCCCCCAAATAAACCCCATAACATGGAGCACCGACCTTCTGCAGCATATCACCTTTGCACCATTTATTTAATGCCTTTTTATCTTTACAGTACTGAGTTGTAACTTTCACAAGAGACAAAGAGACAACTCATTTTTTGGAAGGAATAAGGAACTCTGTTCTTGGTACTATTAAAAAAATAACTGCAGTAATTTATTCAGTACCAGACAGAATATGCACACAAATGATTCCTTCACAAACATTTTACCTCTTCCCATCAGTACCTGTTCAGATTGAAAGAGTTCAGAGAGCTCTTTCAAGGCTTTTATCATCAAGGTCTCATCTGACTTTAGAGCATATTTGCACTGAAATTACTGATGGCACATAAAAGAAACACAGCATCACCTAACTATGATGTGTTAAACTCTGAAAATATTATTCTGAGAGATGCCACAGTAATTTCCAACATAAAGTACAGCTTTGTGACAGGATGCCCTCTCTTCATAATGTAAGGGAATTTGGTGGGCACATTTTTAATGTGTATGGACAATCCAAACTCCAGACTTTGATCACAAAGGGTGTTTGGGAGGTGAGGAACTCTACTTTTATTTAATGCACTTCAATGGAAAAGCCCTCTGGTGCCTTCAAGAGTCAAATCAGTACATGTCCTGCCTTTGTGTTCCCTATTTTTCTTGTCTTTATATATCTGTATACATCCTTCAGTTAGAAAATGGCAGTGCACGTTTAATCTGGATGGATACTAATTCCAAATGACCCATTAAAAAGAGCTGGCTTTTCTTTGTGGACACCCTCAGCCTGGGGGGCTGTGCAGGCGCGGGGATCACAAGTCACTGAGTTGAGACCTGACGGACATAGGAAGGAGAAGGGCCGAAAGGAGGCCTTGACCTGTAACTGGAAGCCAGGCTGGGCTCCTGTTCTTATGAAGCGCCTCATTTAATCCGCCAAGGATTCTCACTAATGGGAATAAGGCTGTTTGAAGCCTAATCCGTGGATTAATATAACCCTCAGTAGAGGATGCTGCTGATACACACCAAGAGCCACGAGAACCACACCATTGTGTACATGAACTTGTAGCAACATCTCCCCTCAACTCAGGTTGTGTTGTGGAACACTGAAAATCCTGGCAAGAACAGGCCAGGTGAGTAGCACCAGGCCCAGCTGCCAGCAGGGGCTGTTATTAACTACTTAGCAGCACAGTTCAAATTGTTCCTTTCAAAAATTTTTCTTCATATGAATGCTACAAATCCAAGTGTTATGAAATTTTAAACTGGGAAACTACTGTCAAATTTCCATTCTTTAATATTATATCCCATATAATCATAAGCCACTGTGCCATATAAGACCAAATTTGACTTTAAGATCCAGCAGCAACTAATTTCTTCCACAGATGGAGTTTGTAGGACCCCCTGCATGAGTCTCTCTTACATGTCCATACTGAAAATAATCTGTATTCAATTTGGCTATCAAAGATTGCTCACCATCACAACATGACAGATTTCAATGCTACATTGTGATAACTATTAGTTTCAAAACTGATTTTGATTTCTTATAACTTACTGCATTAATCCATTGATTAAATCCTTTATTTTGATATGTGAATATATCAGAGAAACGAACAAAATCTTTAAAAAACTAAACATAAAAAGAGACAAAATTATGGCAAACATAATTTAGGTAATTAAATTCAAAAAAGAACCACCCAGGTATTTCTAACCCTGTTCATCCTTTACAGTTTCCAACTTCTATATGTATAAAAGTGATATAGAAACCCCACAATAATTGCTGAAGTTGCACATTAAAATGCATAACTATGTGAAAGAGAAGCATGGAAAACATTTCTGACATTTAAAGATAAGGTAAAGTTTTATAAAGAAAAAAGTTTGCAGATCAATCCCACAGCTAAAAGACTGACATAAATTAGCATTCTTGTGTCAAGTGTTTGAAACAAGTGAACCTATCTTTCAGCAACCAAAGCTAAAAATACGGAACAGTTACTTTTTCTTCCAGCAGGACAAGTGCTTTGCATAAAATGAAATATTCATAAAATAATGTGGTTATAAAAATAGGTAATTTATCACTGCAATCATAAATTCCAGAGCCCAGGAGATGTATCAGTACCATAAGGAGGGTAAGGTGCATTCTAGCACACTGTTGTCCTCCAGGACGTATCAATATGTCCTGTAAAGCCCCTCAGGTGTGCAGTACCTGTGGTGTCTGCCTGCCAGATGGACCAAGTCAGCAGTTTGAAAAATACAGTGGGGATAACAGAAGAAGACCTTTTTAGTAAATATAACGTTTCTCAAAAGCTCTCTCACAATATCTCTTTCTAGGTTCTGAATACGTTTCCTTCGACACTAGTCAAGTGGATTTAACATCAGCATGCTCTAGTCTGACCACCCACATGTTAACTGGAGACTGTAGGAGTCTCCTAGAAAAGAAGTGAATTGGATGAGGGAAGGTGCCAGGGGAAGACCAGGTTGGTTTCCCATGTTCCCCAGTACAGTTTGGCTCAAAAGGTGGCTTTGCTGAAGGATGAAGATTTGGCTGTTTCTAACTGGTTAGCAGTTTTATGAAGGTTAGAGATGCAGGAACTCATCTGGAACCATGACACATATTGCTAGTTGTCAAAACTGGGATTAAGATCAGGTCTTAGAGGAGTGGGGAAAGAGTGTAGGCTAGGCAGGGCATTAATCCACTGACAGCAAAACCTCAAGACAAAGTTTGAGTTTTCTTTATGAATCTTACATTATTTACTTTCCTCTTGAACAAAATGCAATGCTCTAGAGAGGTGTTTGTAAAATAATATGCATGTGTGAGCAGAAATAATGGCTTCACATATTTAAACTGAAAAGAAGAAAACAGTGTTCTTGTTTCACTTGGCTGGAAGAAAACAAGTGAGAGAGGGAGGAACATGGCACTCATTAAGGTAAAATAAAGCATTTAACACCTTTCATATTAAGTGAATTGTATACCTAAAGTCCTCAGCTCAAGTGCAAAACATATGAATCTATTTTTAATTTAGCAGGTTTATGAATTTTACAACATAGCCTGGAAAGTCAAGAAGTAAAGGAGGGGGTAAAAGTTACAGACTTAACAGCATAACCATAATAATAATAACACCAGAATGTTTCCTTTGCTTCATATGCTAGTTTGAGTTTATAGCTAATGGCTTTTCAAATGTTTTTTAACGCATTTAGAAATGAGGTTCATTGAGGTTTTAAAGAAAAGCTCCACGAACTTATAACTTCATACAAGGCCTTCAAACATTCCTGTGAACCCTTACACCTCAATACATGCTCATGGCTCACCCCTCCATATGCTGTTAGAGAACCTTTGGGAAAGAAGGAATCATATCCCAGGTCTCTAAAATCAAAGATCATTTAACAATCTCCTGGCCAAGGTCCTTTACTGAAAAGAACATGAATTTTTGTTCCTCTGTACTATTTCAGAGTTGAGATCAGCATGAGGCTTAGGACAGAAGGCTGAAGTTTATAATTGCCTTTTCCTAAAAGACTGATTTCTGCTGAAAATATTCATTCCAAGTCCAAAATAATGAAATGCCAAATATTTTACTGATTTATATTTGGATAATACAAAGATAGTGTCTAGGATTTTGCCTCTGAGATGAAATGCTCTTTGCTTTTCTTTAACAGCCATTATTACTTGTCCATAGACCAATCTGAGTTTTTCTGAGCAAAGATTCCCTGGTATGATAGAAAGAGACTAACAAAAATATTTTTTAGAAACCAAATACAATGATTTATGTTCACTAAATTAACAAAAGCACTGCATGATTTTCCTCCAATTTAACATGCCAAATACTATTTATAAAAACCGGTAGAAAACAAGAAACTATAAAACAATATTTTCTAAATGTTAACCTTATAACACAAACCTGTAATTTTAATGTTATAACACAGTTACTAGAGCAATAGTCTAGTCTACTCACTCTCCAATATAATTGTGAAAAAAAATTAAAACAAGAATTAGAATTTTCAGCTGGGAAAAGTATATCATATACTAGCGCCCTTATGTTTGGGAGGATTTACAATGCCTGCAGAAGAACATTTTGCCATTTGAGCTTTTTCTAGTGTACTGCAATAATATGAATCAATTCTGAGCGTTTGTTATATGGGGAGAGGGAACAGAAGTCTGTGTTAAGCAAGTCTCAAGGGGTCAAATCCAGCCCAGTATAAATTTGTGTCTCTGCTGTCGCCTCAATAAGTGACAGACCCTCAGTGACCCCAAGGTGTGCTTTCTACAAATCCATGGAGTTTTTTGTTGATGTTCTCCCACTGCAGATCTATTCTGAATACATCTGACTGATTTACATCCATTGATGTGAGTCATCCTGGGCTTAGAAATGTTTCTGGGTGTGAGGAATGGCATTTCAAACACAAGCACAACAGTTATGGTCACTTAAGAAAAGAGGGAACCTTCTCAGGGTACACATATGTGGTTATCACCATTATTTAGTATTCTCTTCCCTTTAACCTAGACACTTACAATTTCCTTGTACAGAAGGAAAAGTTAATTTTCTACAGGTAAAGAGAAAGGAGGGGGATTTTTTAGGTGTGTTAAAAAGATCTGTGACAGTCTAGTTCTTGTTTTCTATTTTACTTGCTGACAACTGAAGACAGAGCTATCATTCTGACTGAGAATTTCAGAGCATTAAAGGTACTTAAATATCAGGGAAAATGTGTACTTAAATCAGCTCATTATTCAATAAGTAAACTCTAAGCTCTTCAATTTTCAGCCCTATACTATTTCTGTCATATTTGATATTACTATCAGTAACTAGAGTTCACATAGCTTTCATTAAAGTGACATAAACTATATTGTGTCTAAATATTAATTTAACAAACAATTTAAACGCTACTGAATTAATGTCTATGGTTTTTAAAGATTTCCTTTGTATAACTTCAAGCTCAATAGGATTTTTAAAACGCAATATGCTCTCTATTGTGTGCAAACAGAAAAAAACAGGAGTGAACAGAGACCTAACTTCAAAAATAATATTACTAAAGGTATTCATCATACTCTTAGAAATTTATGTGCAAATGATCTTCTTCAATTTAAAAGTCCTACAAAATTTACTAATATTCTGCATAATCTGTCAGACATTGACAACCACGATAGAAGAGATCAAACACTGTACAAACAGGGCCTCCTTCAGAAGAGCACAGCGACAGTAGCAAGCGAGAAGACAAGGAAAATTAATGCCTTTAAAAATGTGTTACACTCTTTTCTTTTGACCTCAGTAATTTAATGCATTAGAGCAACAGACACATTGATTAGGTTTTCATGTTGGCTTCAGTGAGACTCTCGGGAGGCAAATGGAAAGGAAGTGTTTCCTGGCACCTCTGCAGGGGAAGCCCTAAGGGGGAACCTGTTAACCTTGAAGACTGTGCCAAAAAGCTGCTGGACTTCAAAGTGACAAAGGTTTCAGTGCAGCTTTGAAGCTTTACAAATGTTTCTGGAGAAAAAATTGTCTATCATAAGTCAATGTGAGGACTTACTACACTACAGCTTGCATTTTATGATTCACAACAATGAAACTAACCCCCTTCTATATATTTCAGAGTTTGATCAGTGTTGACACCATTAAAATCACCACATTATGCAAGGGCAGTGAACTTGTACCCACCTACCCCAGCATGGGATGCCCTCCTCCTCCACAGTCTGCTCTGCCTCATGCATTGCTGAGATACATCTAATTACAGTAATAAAAGCCTCCACCTGCTTCCTCTGCTTATCAGGATGGAAAAAGAAATACAGACGCAGACTGAACTTAAGTGAATTAAAATTAACCTAATAGTCACAGTGATTTAAGCAATGGCAGGTGGTCTGGCTGCCTCTTTCTACACTTTCTAAATGGAAGTGGGAAAATAGCCTGCTAGGTTTGTGCTCTGTTTTTAACAAGGTTTTTAAACCTGTTTACTAACTCAGGGAAAGAAAAATGAAGGTCACTGCTAAGTAGGAATGGGAAAGGGGTTTCAAAAGCACTCAGCACTGAAGTGAAATCTGGTCCTTTTCAGTGTACTGGAGATGGTATTACTAATTTCAACAAGATCAATGCAAAATATCTTGAAAAATCTGAGGGGATAGTCTTTCTTATATTTAAAAGTGATGACTAGTTGTTTGCCCTCTCTAGCTGTTTTTCACTACCACACTTCTCATGCTTTCCTTCTTCAACAAGATTTTTTAAAAATCAAAGATTACAAAGAAAGCTGAAATATATCTTGAGGGCATTGGGAGGGAGAAAAGCATTTTTGCTTCATCAGTGTTATTTTTATAAGGCTCAACTTCAGAGTTACAAAATATTGCAGATGTGTGGCTGAAAGGGTCAGCAGGGACAGCCTGTGGATATCTGATGTTCAAATTAAGAACCTTTTTATTCTGACTGAAGCATTATATGCTGATATCTAACCTTTATCAGCAGCTTTATCACAAAATGAACATCAAGCAACAAAAGACTGCATTTACTAATTGTTTTTCAACAAATAAGGCCTCTGGGGAGGGCATAAACAGCAGCTCTACCATCAACACTCCTTGGAGTTTGGTACTAGAGTCACCTGTGTTTGGATAAGGTGACTTTTGCTGGATCTTCCTGTGTCCATAGCTGTGAGTGACCCTGGGACGGGCACACCCTGAGGGACTGCACTGTCTGCACAGTGCTTCCTGAAAGGTCCATCCTGCTGAGACCAAAGGCATGATTAGCCATAAACCATTTTTACTTTTTACCAGCCATCTTCAGATATATCTAGAAAAAGTAGAGCAGCGCCCTGCACTCCAAATGACTCCACGCTGTTCTTAATTCTCATGTGGAAAAACATTGGTGCAGTACAAGTATTCAAGTCTGAATCTAAACCAAGGCAAAGAGGTTTATTCAAAATACCCACTTTCATGTTCCCCTTTCTCTTTCAGGAACCTATGAAGTACTAAGCAGAATTTGCATCCTGTCTTTGCTGCGTGTGGGCAACAGTGGCAGTAATTCACACTTTCCTCTGAAGGCTGCAGAGTTTTGTTCTCGGGCTGCAGTCTCACTGAAGAAAGGGGGGGAAAAGTCTCTGCGTGCCAGAAGGTAGAACAGAAATATTTGACTCACTGAGATCAAACTTTGGTACAGCAATACATTAGTTGTGATAAAAAACTGGCGCAGATCAGAGTAGTCCTTGCCCCAGAAAAGTGACTATATTTTGGATTCAGCACTTTTATGAAAAGCAAAGATATCTTCCTTTTGTTAACTAATATATTTTAGCAACTGCATGTCAATTTAAATTCATTTTACTTTTGAAATAAATACTTTCTCATATTTTGCCCCAGTTAAAGAAATAAACTGAAGTCTGAACATTTGTCTTGATATTATTTCTCTTTCTTTCATTACTTTTCTCCGTATGGTGTTTTTTCTTGAGGATTTCAGGAGCTTTTAAATTAGGGGGGATTTAAAGAAAAAGCAAGTTATTGTTTACTCAAAAACTAGAAAGAGGAAAAACCTAAAAGAAAACTCAAATTTTGATATTTCCTTCATCTTTAACGGAATCTAGAGAGGCACTTTGCCTGAAGAGCACACTCCCCTAAGTTGCCAGTGCAGATTACAAGTCACAGCTGAGGTACATTCTAAGTACACAGGCAGGACGAAGCAGTCCCTACAAATAAAATTATAAAGACAAAAAGTAAAAATATTTATGTAATTCAAAAATGCGCTTCATGAAACTCATTAGTATGGGGGTTCTGTAAAATGATAATAAAAAGTAAAAGACGTTGACTTGTGTTCCATTTTCTGCAAATTGCTATTTGTCTCGAGTTTTGGAAAAGTTAAATTCAAGTTAGTAAAAAAAAGTCAAAATTCTCAAATAGATTTTTCTTAATTCCTAAAAATCTCCATTTTCTTAGACCTGTTTCAATATCTTGACAGTGAGGATACAGAAAAAGCTGCAGCCAGTATAAAACAGCTTATTTAACAGTGACAGTAATGTAGGAGACATGCATGAAATTCTGAATTTAAGTTATCTGAACTGTTTCCCTCTAATTTACACTTAAGCCTGAGTGTAAGCAGACTCTGTTTGAGATCACACTTACAAGAAGCCACACCTTACGTTCCATATAATTGAAGGAAGACAACTTTTTTCATCCCTTCTGTAATGTCTCAGCTCCACTAGTTGCCTGCAATCCCATTCGCCTCCATGTTGTCTTTACCTTTCCATCTTTTGCAATTATCACCATTAGCTTTCCTACTTTAGTCCTTACAAACCAGAACCAGCAAACTAAAAGAAATAATGTTTCACATAAAGACATAAAAAAATCATGGAACACGATGCTTCAGACAGTCCCCTTTTCCCTGTGATTTGTTTCCCCTTTTTAAACCTAGCCTTCAAACTTAATAAAGTTGTAATCTTTCAACCTACATTAACAATGTTTACTTCCTACCAATGCCAACACTAAATAATGAAATTTAGGGAGATAGTGTTTAGTGCAGTGATAACACACAGTGACAAGGAAAGTTGTATATAAGAATATTCGAAGGATTTTTATTAGAAATTTTGGAGTAAAGAAAGCTATATCTGTTCTGTACTTAGCCCAGAATGTCTGCTAATATTTTCAGGGTGCTTTAGCACTATGAAGTATAAAACAGCACTCAGGAAGGCAATCTTACCCACTGCAGCATTCAGGGGATAGAAAACATGCGGATAATGGATCTGTATCAATCTGCTACTGATTCAGAAGAAGCTACTAAGTTTAGGAAGTGTTTATATTCATGCCTTCCCTAAAAACATGGGTTTAGGAGACATTTGCTGTTTAAATCCACATTTTATAAATATAGCTAAAACATAGGTCATAGTGAGGCTCTCAGGAAAAATAGATATAATTAGAAAAACATAGGCAGAAGTAACCTGAAAGTCATTACAGACAAACAAAACCTAGTCAGTATTCGTCGGGTGGGGTCTGTATTCAGTAAGATAACTAAAGAAAAACTTGCAGTTTGACAAATGACAGTAATTTAGGAAATAAGGCAAGCAGTAAGGAACAGTGTAGCCAAAGGACTTTTTAAACTTGAGAATGAGACAAAGACAGCGGATGCTGCTGAAAATAGAAAAAAACCTTCCTAAGCAGTGTTTTTGGCGATTATTTTCTAAGTGACTAAAACATATATTGAGATTGTGCAAAATGTTTGTTCCTAAAATCATTAGCCAAACAGAAATTCCTGGAATCCCAGTACGACACCAGCAACACTGGTTGCTTCCCATTGCTTTCAATCTTCATGGTAAGTGGAAAGGACAGGGCAGAATTCAATCTACTCTGCATAAAATTAGAGAAATTGCCATGTTTAAGCTCCCACTGTTCCAGCACAGTCAGTGTAATCCTGACCTCCTGACATGAGAAGTTCGTGATTCTTCAGCTCACGGGATTCTCATCCCTGGCACAGGTCAGGGAAGAACCTGGCTGTATTTTCCCCTATGCATTTGCACGCTTTCCTCGGCAGAGATTTTTGCAGCAAAGCACCAGGTCAAATTTGGATCTTCCCTCAAATTCCATCATACTATTTTTGTCACAACAGATAAGGAATAACCCAGCCCTTTGGCCTACTCAGTGCTAGTTGCTCTGTTAACAATAAAATGCTTTTGTACTGTATTTTTCTGAGTCTTTTTCTGGACCTCTGATGCTATGAGTCAGTAGAATACACGGGTTTTGAATACCAGAATCTACTTTTTTTTTTTTGTGAAAGGGTAAATTACAGTGTCCTCCAGCTGGCGCCAAGCATCATGTAAATATTCCTCACAAGAAGTACAAAATAGAGTTCATATTTATTAACAGATTTATAGCAGAATCTCCATGGTTGGCCTGAGTGGAAAGCTAAATTGATTACAATTCACTTAAAAATAATTATATTGAGTAACACTGTGATATTACAGAGGCAGACAGGATAAGCAAAGAGTAGGTTATTGGCATTTTACCTTTTCCTCTACTGAGGTATCATCCTTTTGGATTGTTTTAACCTCCCTATATCAGCAGGTTAGCCCCAGTGATTCTCTTTAGTAGCATTCCCATGCTTTTAAGTTTACAAATTGATTTTCTATCTAAACAACAGCATGATCTAAGATAGGGCTTTTTTCTGAAACAGAGCATCAAGAATAGAGTTCATGTGTGCAATCCCGTATTGATGAGTCGTGACTGGGGCAAATACTTCAGCCCGTGAGAGTATTAACCTGGGAAGAAAATGTTCAGATCCAGCAGGTTGGGTAGGAAAATGGACACTCTCCTCTTCCTGTTCTCTGTTCAGTTTTGGGCCACTCACTGCAACAAAGACATTGAGGTGCTGGAGTGTGTCCAGGTAAGGGCAATGGAGCTGGGGAAGGGCCTGGAGCACAAGTCCCGTGAGGAGCAGCTGAGGCAGCTGGAGAAGAGGAAGCTCAGGGGGGAGCTCTGCTCTACAAATGCATGAAAGGAACTTGGAGCCAGATGCGGGGTCGTCCTTTCTTCCCAAGTAACAAGCAGCAGGACAAGAAGAAATGGCCTCAAGCTACACCAGAGGAGGTTTTGATAGGTCATTAGAAAAAAATTCTCTGCTGAAAGGGTTGTCAAGCACTGGGACAGGGTGCCCAGGGAAGTGGCAGAGTCATATCCCCGGAGGTATTTAAAAGATGTGCAGACGTGGCACTTGGGGACATGGTTTAGTGGTGGGTTTGGCAGTGTTGAGTTAATGGTTGGACTCGATGACCTTAAACATCTTTCCTAACATAAATTCTTCAAGGACTCTATTCTATGTTTCCTCTTTCCCAAGTCAGCAAACAGCTCAGATTCCACCTCACAAGTTCCCTGGCCTGGCAATGCTTCCTGTCAGCTGATTAGAGAGAAAAATTTACAGAATCAAATCATAGAAGTTTTAGGTGCAGAGATCAAGCATATCAACCTTAAGCTCTGTAATGCTTTCTTACACGAATTTCAGACATTTCTGCTTTTTCCTCCTGCATTTTTAGTATGATAATTTAAACACATGATCACTTTTCAAACATTCTGAAAAACTCTGATAATTTTAGAAAGTTTTTGAAGTTTACAGTTTTGTTCCTTGATAACACTTATTTTATATTCTCAGATCTCATGCCATTTCTTCTGTAGGGACATAAAACCAGCAAACTCACTTTTTTCTCATCACCAGCTAACACCTTTTCACTTTCTGGAAGCTTATTTTAAATATTTATTTTAGGAAACCTGAGAGCCCTTCTCAGAGTTCTTAAGGAGTCTGATAGCAGATGTCTAAATGCAAGGCTGAATGTGCTATTACTTTCCCCCATTTTATTCTGATCCACCTTTCTAAATGTTAATTCTAAAACATTTTTCCGATGGAAATTCCCCCTGAACTGGGAATAAGTCTGATATATCTTTCTTCATTTCTGTTAACGCTGATTCATCTAATCACTTAGTATTCCAACCCTTGGTATGTTTGACTGTATCTGGCTAGAGAAAATGATCTGGTTCATGATGGACAGAAGTCCATTCGAAAGGGAACACCCATCAGGCCATGTAATGAGTGTGCCTGTGCACACCAAACTGCACGACCATACAAAGCTAATGAATTACACTGCTAACACTGAACTTCCATTTTTAAATATTAAAAACTATAAAAAATAACAGAAACCTTTCTCCGTGTTTTCATGTAACTGTGTAGATAGTAACTGTAATGATCTGAACAGCTGAAGATCAGAAGATCCCTAATGACCACTCCAATAACCACTTCTGACTGTGGTCATAATGTATTTTGAGTAAACTTCTGCAGGATTATCCATCTGCAAAGGTATAAGGAAAGCAAAAGGTCTTTGAAAATCCATCACCCATCCTTTTTTGATGGAAAGTGTCAGGTTGTTTTTTGATGGAAAGTGTCAGCCAGTGAAAATATCAAAATCTAGCAGAGACATCAAAGAACACAGTGTAAAAAAATTACTGCAGCCATATTCTTTGATGCTGAAAAAGCCTTTGATGCACCTGTGATAGAGTACGGAGCAGATGACTCAGCTAAAGGCTTTCTAACTAGAAATATAGTACTTTAGTAATTTCTCAACTTTACCTTTGTAATAAATATACAAACACTGCAGCCCAGAAATACTTGCATTATTTGTTGGGCATACCTTTATTTGAGAAACAAACCCACCAAAGTGTTTGAGCATTAGACTGGCTCTTAAGAGAGAAATCTTAGGTAACTACAGCACAAAATCTCCTGACTGTTAGATATATTGGATTGTTTCCACATAAATATCCACTGTTTAGCAAGAGCTCCTGTCCTTGGAGATATGAAGACTCCCACAGAATAATAAATGTACCATCCAATATTCTCCTAATGATATCTAGAAAGTAATTTGTGTGGAGATTGTTTCTACTGTAAAGTTGACTGCTGAAGGTGTGTGTTGCACTCCTGAGAGTGCATAACTTTCCTTATTATTTACCAAAACTTGCGGACCTCAGTGATGAAACTTTAATTAAATAACCTCCTAAATGGATTCTTCTATTTGACCTTATGCAGTTTCACTGACTTCGTTTGCACGAGGGAGTTCACCACTGGTCCACTCAATTTGAATCTCATATAGTTCTCTTCTGCTGTAATGCTTTTCAAAGGAGTGCTGGTGTTTGCACTACAGCATTTCTTTTCTTTCCACTGTATTGCAGATTCATTTGTACAGATATGCAACCTGCAACAGAAAAGAGATAAATTTCATTTAATCCTCACAAAAACCTTGCTATGGTTCTTTTCTGTTTATCCCCAAGACCAAGTTGGTGTTCGAGGTAAAAATCATCCTATAGGTTATGCTCATGATGAAAAAATAGACTGTAAAGTTTGACTGTGCAAATTGTTCAACACTAAAGAAACCCCTGTACAATGATTTTTAAAGTACATTTGAAATACAGAATTAAGCAGAACTGTTTGATCAGGGGTGCTTATGCACAGACCAGTAGAGGAACAAGGTGTGCAGTGACAAGTACAGATCTAGCAAGGAGCTACCTGTAATTATTCAGAGAAAAATAAGTCAGACACAGTAAATAAGAAAACCATGGTCTGTGTTAACCAGATTAATTTTAATTACTAGCTGAAAAATACATTTTAAGTAATTTATTATTCTGTCTTGTTTTTTGCACTAATTAAGCTTTCATAATAAAAATAGATCAATGGAGTACTTGTCCAAGCATTTTATCCAGATTTTAATAGAATTTTATGTACTTACTACCCTGTCAAAAAAGAAGCTATTAAATAATTAGTATTTCAAAATCTGTTGGGTTTACCACCTCAAGTATGATTAAATATTTAGGATTATTTACAGCAAAAGTTAAGAAAAGTGAAAACACTTTTTCTCTTTTACAAAGCATTTGTAAATTATTTTGTTGGCTTAGAATCTGTCCCCATGAAGAAAAAGATGTGACCATATTAGGCCAAAATAAGGGGACTATTGTCCTTGCAAACATCACACTTCATATTTCCAGCATTCAAAGATAATATTTCAAGGCTTGAAATTACATTTTGAAATAGAACAGAAAAAAAAATCTCATTCTTTGGCAGGAGTATTTGAACAGAGCTCATTAAAACATCTCTTGACAGGTTACATTAAGTGCTACAATTATGCCTAATTTTGGTTTAGTACAATATGTTAATTTTAAACAGTTTAAGAGATTGTATCTCTTCTGGCCATTTTCTCCCTGCTTTGAAAGTGCACTTCACTCCAGTAGTAAAGATAATTTCATATTGGAAATAACTGCATTTCTTTAGCTCTCATATTGCAAAGAACGTTTTAATAGACACATTGGCCTTACGCTGGTGAAGCCCGTAAGTTTTTTTAAGTAGCATATTTGATATCACTGTGAGGACAGATAGGAGAGACCTGGAATGTGTCAAAACATATTCAGCAAGATGCTCTCTTTCCTTGGAAAGCAGCAACAAAATTCATGAAACATATACATCAGGAAGAACTGAGAGATGGGATTAAACATATGGAGTGTTCTACACCACCTCTGTGGGTAAGAGCAAGAAAGATTCTTCTCCACTGGAGAGAGTCTGTAGACACAGAAGCAATTCTTGTGCTCCTTTTTTGGTTTTTTTTTCCCTCATGTGTAAGGATCTGCAACAGGTAACCTAATAAAGCCAATTGTCAGAGAGACTAGGACAAATATTAACCTTTGAACTAAACTGAAAAAAACCCCATCTGGTGATCCAGATGGAATCATGTGCACTTCCAGTTAATGCAGAAGGCAGTGCTTCAACTTACACTTTCATTTAAGGAGAACAGAATGATTTTAACTTTCTCTTTTGAAAGCATAAATAATATAAAGCAATGTCTGCATGGGTTGAAAATTGAGATATGAGAGTTTCAGCTGCAAAAAAAACCTATAACACCTAATTCTGAGCTTTTAAAATGAAGTAATTTAGGTTCCACATAGCTGTGTGTGAAACCAGGAGTGGTGAACCTTCCCTCCTGTACAAATTGCACATCCCAGTCTGCAGACAGCCAAGAGGTATGAGACACATAACAGTCCAGGGAGCAGACACTAACAGGGAAAAGATGAAAATAGGCCACTGGAAGTCCACTGGACTCCTAGTCCATTGGGAGTAATTTTTTTTCAATATGGAAAGGGTAAGATAACAACTGAGGGTGAATCCTAGACCAATAATCCTAGGCAAGAGACGGAAATCAAGCATGTCAGCAGCCCTGAAACATGCAGGGGAAGCTCAGGATCAGACAGAATGGTCATCCCATGTAAGTTAGAAGATGGAAGGGTCAGTACTCATCATCTGAGAGATTAGTTCCACAACAAAAAGTATCTCACCCAAACCCTCCCACTTTTTATTTGTGCTATTTTCCAATTCAAGAAGGAGCAGAGAAAAGTCAGTTATATTACTTTTTTCCCAAGATGATGGAACAAAATCCTAAAAATCCAACATCCTAAGAAATTTCTGTTGATTGAAAAAGTGCAAACCGTAGACAGAGATTACATTTTCTTGCTGAGCTGGGATATCTGAGTTGCCTCACTGCTGCAATCACAGAGGCTTTGTGTCCCCTCTATAGGCTGGGTTTAGGTCAAATCTTTTAGTGAAGAGATTTGTAAGTCTTTAAATATCAGGCATACTGAAAACAGCAAATAAAATATTATAACAATACCAATAATAACAATACTCCATGAAGTTTGAATAGGCACTCTGCACATCAATAAATAATCACATTACATATCACATTACACATTTAATAAAAGCCATTTACTTGACTGTCAAGCACTAAAATAAGGACATTTGTTTGCTATCAGATTTCTTCACTCTGAGTAAATATCTTTGTGTCAGATTCCCACATAAGTATTGGTAACTAGATTTCCACATTACAAAAGAGAGTTGCAACAGATGGGCCAATATTTTCTTACAAAATTTTAATAAATCAAATTATTAAATAAAATTATTCCTTCTGCTGCCCTGGATTACTTTTTTCCAAAATTTTAATTTAAAATATTGTTTGTTATAGATTTGATCTCTTAAACAAAGAACAGCAGACAGAATGTGAAACCTTGGAAGCAATAGAAATAGCAAATTGCTTTCAGAAACCACCCAGGAGTGCCATTTCCACTTGACCTCCATCTTGCTGACTGAGGAGAACAGTCAGTTCTTGCTGAGCACTGACAATGGAGCTCAATGCTGGAGTGCAGGATCTTCTATGGTTGCTCAGTGTCTTAAATTATTTTCCTTTGTGCTTTCATTGCGTGTTGGTAATAAGCAAAGAAGCCAGTGCTGTATTGAGTTTTAAAAACTATTTTATTGAAAAGCTAATTAAGTTTCTTACATTTGTCAGAGCTACAGTACCAATTGTTTTCCAGCTAAATGCACTGCATTTCTAACTTTGTCCTGATATTCATATATTTATTACCCAGCAGCCTTAGCTGAGATGTGAATTTAGCATGAGTTATAAGTCCAGTGATGGTAGGCAAGATATTTCTGAATAAAGACTCAGTTTTAAGAAGCACCTGGTGTAGGGAGCAGCACTGGGAGCAATTCGTTAGGAGAATACATCTCTAGTGAGGTGAGCACTGGGCTGCAGAGATCACTCCCACCTCTAGTGACTGACATGCCTGGGTTTAAATATTCACAGTCGAAACAGAAACTGTGTTTTTGCATTGCATTTTTGCCCTCAAATAAGAGATTTCTAGCCTTCATAATACATTTTCATAACAGATTCTGCAGTAAGGCTGAGGACTACTTCTCAGTTTAAATTACCATTAAGTTGCCACTTAAAGCTGGGACACTTTTTATTTCCACTTTTGTACATCAAAAAGTTTCTAGATTTTACACTCCATGAAAGTGTGTGACCTTCTTCACAAGCAGCTTCAAGAGATCAAAATCAACATGTAAATATTACAATAGCTTAGAATTAGAATTTTTCTTCTCATAACGCTGAGTTCTCCCAAGTGCACTCACAGTGTAGGAACCGCATTTCCTTACAGCACATCACACAGAGAAGGTCTCTTTGCCTAGAGAGTCCTCCAGGCAGGTGTCTGGATATGCTGGCGTGGCCCTTTTATGCCTGGTAGCAGAATACAACCCTCTTCTCCGGCACAGAGGAGGCACATCCAGAAGTTCAAGTAGTGGCTCATGTTAGTCTGAGGTCCTCAGGAATGTGTAAACATCTAAATACCCTTGAAAATATCAGCCTGCAAAATCAGTCTGGTGTACTGATATTTGTAGGATTGTAGAGATTCACAGACACTGAAAATCCAGGACAGGAAAAGAAAAGAGCAGCCAGATAAATCCTTTAGATCCCGACCATCAATACATCGGATACGAATATTATCCAAAAATACTTTCAACTCGTCACAAGAGAACACTATATCTGGATAATTAAATAATCCTAAAATATTGGATTTGTTTACATCTGAAGGAAGACTTCTAAGCTCAGTATAGTGTGTGAGATACAGTCATATTTGAAATATGATTCACTTCAGACCATATTGTCTCAATTATCTGATGAGACAAAGGTGGTTGTTGATGAGGTATCTGGCAAATACTCCACATCAGTGTTACTGTCATGCTTATCTAGCAGATGTTTAAAATGAAAGGCTGACAGTTTTTATGTGATGATTTAATCTTTTTAGTTGACAACTGCAGATTAATTTAATTTTAATCAAGAGTAATAACCACCCATAATTGCTATTATGGTGAGGCTCCATTTTTACCTAGGTCCTGAAGCAAAAATGAACAAAGGTTTTGCCTGTAGGCTTTAATCTAAAATCTTTCTGATCTGAAATATTCTTCTAAAAATGCTAATTTTGAAGTACTTTCAAACAATATAGATCTGGATGAAAAGGCAAAATCACCACAAGCACACAACCTGTTCAGAGCAGGCAGGTGTAAGAAACAGCTAATATCTTACATAGTAGAGTTTCTGCATGTGCATTTGCTTACCTCTGTCCTTTTTACCCATACAAAGTAAGACCTTCATCAGAGAGAGAAGCCACTAAAGAATGAATTACACAAAAATTCTCTCTCTTCTATCAAGAATCATGTAAGTAAGGAGCTTACAGAAACCCAAGTGTGGGTAAGAGAAACTGATCCATGTTTACTGATATGACCCAGCAAGGTAGTCTCAGGGCCACATCCAGGTGTTAAGCCAGAAAAAGGGATAGGAAAAATAGATTAAAGGGAGAAGGTTCCTTGCAAGATTTCCTGCTGCCCTCCTCTCCTGCTCACAGGCAGTTATGTGACCATGCTTGTTCTGGGAGCTGGCCTAGCTCCAGTGACCACTGCTGCTGACAGCAGACCTGATAGTTCATGTAATGCAAAAAGGAGCCTTGGGTTTAAAACTTTCTTGTTTTCAAGAGCAATCACATTGCAAATCAAATACTCCTGCAAGCAAATACGTCTCAGCTTGTTCCGAGATCAGCCAATGGAGGCCAAGGAACACAGACCACACATGGGTAAATTTTCCCATGACAAACCTGCTATGGTTCCTCAGAGAGCATCAGAACATCATCCACTCATCAGAGAAATGTAATGCGTAGGAAACTGGGTGGCAACTGGAAGAAGTCGAATCTTCCTCCATCAGATGCCAGTCAAGATGGATGCCAGCCAGTCTGCCCTCATGAAATGACAAACTGACTCTTCCTGATTTTGCAATTGCTACAGCAGAGGCTGTGGCACCTGCCTGACCTCACTGCTGTAGGCTTATTAAAATCTTGAAGTTAATTTCAAGCTGGCAGATAGGCTGTCTCACAGAAAATAACTGTCATCAGTTTTAACATTTCTGGCTACAACAGTAGCGAGCCTCTTAGGTCACTTCCACACCTTCAGATATCTATATTCCTGTGGCAGTTATATTCAGCTATTTTTCAGCTGCTTCATGCATTCAGTTTACATACTGTATTACACACACTAAATAAAGAAGTACATATCCTTCTCTCAATAGAAATAATTGGTCTGAACCTTAAGAGATTGTGCAACATTTTGTGTTAAAATGGACAGAGAGGTGGAAGAGAGCCAGGCAAGGAGACTGTCCAGCAAAAAAGAAATAAAGAAAACCAAAAAAGACTACTACCTTCTAAGTTATTTTCTTTTAAAAAATAGGCTTTCCTCTTTTTTATTTTTCTCCTTTATACTTTGAAAGAGAAGCAGAGAGTATGAAGAAATCTGATAGGTAGGAAACAAAAAAATATCAGGACACAGGAAAGTTGACTGTGGAGATACGGAGAGACCAGACCAAGAGGTTTCCCTTGATCTCATTCCCAGCTTCACACATTTTCAGTGCAATATGGCTGTGCTGGCAGGCCAAATAATCCAAAGCACAGAGGCTAAAATGTCATTAAACATCACTAGCAGCACATTTTCTCTAAAAAAGGCCTGTTTGAACAATTCAGAACCATATGAAAGTGTACGAGTTTTGACCAAGCTTGTATCCAGAAATTTCTTGGCTCCATCATACAACTTCTGGTCAAAATTCAGAAGAGATACCTTTTACAAAACTGCATGCCAGAGCAAGTACCTGGGATGTGGAGCACCAATAATCACATTTTTGGCTTGAAGGAAACAGAGCTGAGCTCCAGATGGAAAGCAAATTGTAGAAAATCTGTCCATATCAAAGATGCCTCAAAAGGAAATTTAAGTTTTGTAGGTGATTCAGGATAATCAGTTATTTACTAAGTGGAGGCAGAGGCTAAAAATGAGCTTTTGGCCTTCTGGAACAAAGCCACAGCTGATACCATACTGACCCAACTGTTCAGGCAGCACAACCATCAGTACTGACCCCAGTGTGGGGGTATGATGAGAAATGTTTGTTTGCTGTGAGAAAGTTCAGCATATAGCAGCAATATTTGGATTTCTAATAAAGCAGAAACACCGTTTGAAGACACAAGGTCGAGGCTGTGTGAATTTAGTGAAATTTAAATTTACTCTCGGTTAGTTACAAGCATCTGAGAGTGCCAACTGAAAGGGCCACAGCCACAACACAAGGAATCACAACAGGAACCAACCACCTCCCAAAGCTCGGTGGATGTCAGCACCAGAGGCAAACTGGGAGGACTCTGAAGATTTTTCAGGTCAGTGAAAAAAGATATTACAGAGTAAAATTATTGAGAAAAGGGGACTTCAAGGGAAGACTTACTCCTATTCTTAGTCTAAAAGGTCCATGTGAAAACATCACTAAGGAGAAGTATTTCTGGCACTGCTGAGCCCATAGCAGTACCTGGTGAATAATAGGTTCCTTTCCTCTAGAATAATAGAATAGGTACAGAAGCTTTTCTACATTGCACTGTAAATTTCAGATGTTAATGGCCCAGTTTTCATTGTAGCCTTGATGCGTAACACTTACTTGGGCTTTTCTGATTCAAATGACATCAGAGAAAGTGAGTTTAAAAAATTATTTCTCTCTTCCTAAATGCGAAGCATATTTTCAATATCAGTGTGTATTTAGCCCTTAATTACAGACCTCTGCAAAAAGCTTGAATATTTGTAATTCTCTCCTGCAGATAGAAAGCAGAATCACATTTATCACCAATCAGTGTACCAGTAACCCACAAAAAGTTACATTCAACATTTCATCTTTTGACAAACACAATAGGTGTTAGTACCTTTGCCTGAAGACAACTTCAAAAAGCTGTTCAAGTTCTCAGTTTAGAGTTCCTGTTGATTCCTTCTACAAGAATGTACAGTATTACCGCAATAGATCACCGGGGCTGCTTTTCTCTGATGTATTGTTGCAATATATCATAGGAATGATGTCTGGCAGGAACATGAATTTCAGACACGGGCTTACTTTATGTGTTTTATTTGAGGACACTTAAGGAAAATCAATGTGGACTTCAAGAGCTGGCACTGCAGCTTAAGAAATTCAGCAGACCCTTAAAATGCTAGAGGCGTCACAAAGTTTAGGAAACTATGAACTATGAAGGATGAGATGGGCTACCCTCTACAGCTGGTCATTTGGTGAATGGAATAACTTCTAACTTCGAGCCCATCTCTGGGATCACTCTGAGGGATGAAATGTTCCTCTATTGGTCAGAGTCTTGCTCTTTCTTTCCCCAAAATAATTATAAATAAAGTACTGCATTTTTAGAGGCAAAACCAATTAGGTGTGTTTTTATACTTCAGAAGGACAAGATCATACATGCATGGAAGGCTTTAAACCTGACTACTTAACAAAGGAATTATAAGTAAAGCACATTTTATTTTACAGCAACAGGTAATAAGTACTGAACCCCCTCTGGGTCACACTACAGAGCGGGTAGTTATAGAAGAATTTGAAATGGATTAACCATAGGCTTGGCATCAGCTCCATGCTCAACCCCAGACCTAGAAATGCAATTAGGATGACCCAGAACTGTATATAAACACAGAGGTGTAGGGCTGATATGACAATAAACATGTCAGGCTTAAAGGGAAGGCTGCTGCCCCAGCGGTGTTGCTCAGCAAATGGGACCATCAGAGCCACAGTACATTTTATTTCACACAGTCACTTACCGACTACGTCTGTTTGGAAAGCAATCTCATATGAATATTCTCATTAACAAATAAGCCTGACAGGCCCATGCTCTTGAAATGTGTTTTCTGTCAGTCATGATGGGTTTCACAGAGAAGGACGACCAGAATGTTGGGATGTGAATATTTCTGCTTTCCAGCCAGTTTCACTTGGTGTTTGCCTCTCCGTTTGTGTCGGGAGCAGAGCTGAGAACATTTTACCAGTCGCAGCACTCAGGAGATAAAGCAAACCCTTCTATTTTGTGATTCTGTCTGCATGAATTTTCAAGGGATTCATAAAGTTTAAGGCCAGGAGAACCATTAGATCCTCGCTCTCAATCTCCAGTACACCACAGGCTATTACATCCAGTTACTCCTCTATTAAGCTCAATAATGCATAACCATCTTTCTCCTAAAGGACCAGCCTTCATTTGAGGTGTCAAGAGATAGACTATCTACTGTTTTCCTTGCTGGTTCTTTATATGCCAAAGGCTAATCGTCATCACACTTAAAACTATTTGCAAAAGTTTTCATTTGAATTTCTCCAGATCAACTTCCAGGCACGACTCTCACCTGCTTGTCTCAGTGAGATTAAAGGTTTTCTATCCACTGTCTTATTCACATGAAAATACTTGCGCTGCAATCAAATCATCTTCTCTTCCTGAGATGCTAAACAGATTTGAATTCTTTAAGTCTTTCACAGCAGTATATTTTTTCAGCTCCTAAATTCTCTTCTATGGTCCTTTCTGTACCAATGTAAGTTATTCAGTAGTTTATAAAATATATTGATACTAAAAACGTATAAAATATTGCTTCATCTCTCTGAGCAATGCTGGGTAATCAGGTAAAAATAATCCCTTAAATCCAGCACTCCTCCTAATATCCCCAAAGATAACTAATTTCTGTTATTTGTGTGTATGTATTTATTTATTTTGCAGGGAGACATGTCCTATAAAGACCAAATGTTGAGTTGCCTCCTGATTTTGAGCCCTGAAATTACTGATTCAAATAGCATCTAAGCATCTGCTTTCCTTTAGAGTAAAGCAAATAAAGACAACCTGCTGTCGAGCATTTTATATTTCAGATTTCCGCATTTAAAAAAAAAAAGTCACGGCTCTGACAAAAACTCTTGCAAGAGAGAGCCTGGATCCTTACCCTTAGCACACATCTGTCTGTACTATACAGCACACTTTCATAGGGCTGCAGTTGACAGCCAAATTTGGTGCAGGCTTGCTCAAAACTCAGCTCAAACTGATTAATCCTTCTTTATTTTATAGGTTTCAGACTTTTCCTCCGAACACACTGAAGGTGGAGAAGGCAATACTGTCTGACAGCAAAGCACTACCCACCAGAGAGGTTCCCGTGGAGAGCTCCAGGACTCCATCTATTGCCATGATACTGTTCCTGCCTGATTTCTTACTTTATTTGATGTTTTATCAGCTTCAGCTGCAGTTCCCCATTCACTCTGAAGTGTGTGTGTCAGTATACATACATATGTGTAAAAAGTCTCAGATCTCTGAATCTGTGAACCTGTGACTTTCGCGAAGCTCTCTTGTCTGAAGGGGAAGAATTGGATCTGACCTGGCAGCCTTGCCATGCCCCTGTGCTTCTTCTGCCACGAGCCCTCTGAGAAGGCAGGTGATAAGAATAATCAGGGGACAAGAGCTGCTCTGTTGTGTGCACAGCCCAGGCTGTTCAGGGGCAGCAGCTATCGCTGGGTCTTTTCTCAGCCAGCTGATGGCTCGTGCTCTGGGCAGCAGCTCCTGACATATTCCCAGGAAAGCTGCATTCCACCTGCTGAACAGCCCTGTTTCCACATGACGTGATGGAGCAAGCAGAGCTGCTGATTGCGGTGAGAACTGTGAGTCAGTGCAAGCGTCCTGTCCTTCACACTGAGGTGCAGATGGAAAAGGATGGCTCATTCTTCACACATTGCAGGCTTCAAACAAGTGAATTTCCTTTACGGGGGAAACAACAAGACTCTATCAACCAGGACCGTGAAATCAGCATTTAAAACCTGTTTTTAAAACTGGCCTCTCTATAATTCTCTGCATGCTGCCTTCCATTACAGGAAAATCAGACTATTGTGAAGAAGGTGCCCATATCTCCCCACCCTCCTGGGCTGGGCAGGGCAATGATGCTGCAGCAGAAGGGCCCCAGCAGGGAGCTGTCATTTCAAGAAGGAGATGGCTGGTGCTCTCCTGCTTCTGCATCAGGGGCCAAAGAAGGTGAATCTCTGAAAAGCATCAGTAGCAGTTCAGAGTTTTCATTACTCTGCCTCTCAAACCCTGACAAAACGTCATCACAGAAAACTCAAACCTGGATCTAAGTCACTTGGTTCCAGGATTTATAGAAAATGAAGGCAAATTATTAGAACTACAATGCTCTATAATGCTTAAAACCTTCCTGATTCGTACCACCCTGGTATGAAAATCCAACCTCAAATGCAACATGCTACCTTTGTATAAAATTCTATTTCTCCTTTGTTATTTCCCTGGCCTACCAAAATCATATTAGCACACTGAATTTGCAAAATTCAACAGCTGGCCCAGGACTCAATATACTGTCACCAAAGCAACAGTGCATTGCTGTTAAAGGCAACCACTCCATACATGCTCTTGGTTTTACCCTTCTGACTCATACTGAATGCACCAAATCAATTATATGAATTCATCATATCACAGTGAATAGAGCAGCCTCCTGCACTATGTTCTCAGGAAAATCAATCAGTGCTGTTAGACTCTCAGTAAGTCCAGAGAGAAAAAGAATGACTGGAGCCAGATTCAGCCTCCAGGGAGACAGGTGTGTGCCTGCTGATTTCCAAAAGAGTGCCCCATCCCCTCATACAATACTTGGAAAATGAGGTAGAATGCTGCTCTGTCCCAAAATGAAGCCCTGCCGGAGATAAGGAGAAACTTGAGTTTCATACATGAGGACAGCAAACCAATGCAGGCACTGGAGGAGGAGGAGGAGGAGGAGGAGGGACCCTGCAGAGTGGGAAGGTGACGACTGAAGGGTGGGGAGGTGGCAGTTTGCCTGTGTGACCACCTACTTGTCATCAGGAGCCGCGGACAAAGAACAGGAAAAAATTAAATATTCACTCAACAGCATCCAGCCACCATCTCATACAACACTTTTAATGTTTTTTTTTAACACAATTCCAATGAATGACCAGTTAGCATCTGTGAGCAAAGCTTGGAGCCAAAACTTCAAAATGCTTGTGATTTTCTGGTATTCTGCTCTCACTGTCATGTTGAAATATTTTCCTCCTACACACTGGCAATGGGATAAGGATGGTGGAAGGAGTTATAACTTCTGTTTTGCTCAAAGCTTGATGAAATAATACAGGATAATAAAACCAACTTGAGTAATTTAAATTGTTCATAAGAAAAGAGTCTGGTTCTTTCTAGTAGAAACCAACAGAAAAATAGAAAAGGAGAGAAATAGAGAAGAACTACTGCCATCACACACTCAAACCTTGAGAGCTATCATTTAAAGATGAGGATCTATATCCAGTAGAGAACTGAAAAACAGACACATGAGCCCATATTTAGGTGCTTACATTTACAACGCTTCAGGAGAGCTGGAAACCAAAGGGTGAAACAAAAACAATTTAAGGACTTAGAAGCTGATCCTAAGTCTGATAACTGGGGTTCCTAAATTATTAACTTGAAATGTTAAGGATGGGACAGTTTTCTAACCCAATTTCTTTCCCTTTCTGAGCGTAAGCACTGCTCGGCAAGCCAGGGCAGCATGCTGGGAGGAAAACTTGCTCCATGCAGTCTCTGATTCTGATTTCCCGTTAGCACTACTGCTGGCAAGCCAAGAATGAGTGCACTCAGCCAAAGAGATCCCTGTGTGAGGCCTGCTACCTGCTCACCCATGGGAGGGCTACTTCCTGTGTAACTAATATTCTGTGTTTACTTAAAAACGCATAAAACACATGGTTAATTTTGTTAATTACCCCCTATTGTCAAAAGAATTACTTGAGGCAAGCACCAATATTACTGACATTTCTCTTCCCCCCTTTCCTTTGCACAGTGGAGAGCATTTCCTCAAAACTCTAGATAGAAAAATGCCTAGTGGGATTCCTGGCTATGTTAGGATAGAAATCTTGAATCAGATTTTAAAAAATATCTCCTTCTTCAAATGTTATTTTGTAAATAGGAAATAATTTCTCTCACAGAACAAATAAAGATATTTAAAAGAGAGAAACTATTCTACTTGTTTCTTGTCTTCTAGTCAGCATTGTACTCTTCCATAGATGGTAAAGGAGAAGGAAAATTAGATCAAGAAGGAAAAAAGTGAGAGATGCAGTGACGAAGAGTGTACACTTTTTTTTTAACCTATCAGTAGTTTGTCAGGGATGTACAATGAAATACATGTTGTGAATACAGGAACAGGAACCTTGTGTGATCTTATGCAGGGAAACAAGCAAACACAAATTACAAAAAATGGCATCCAAACCCTTCCCAAAGAGATGCTGAGCCACTAGGTAGACAAAACACATAATATAAATAGATGCCCTTTAGAAAATATCATATGAATATCATGTGAATACAACAAAATTATTCAGGCACATCAAATGCCCTAGGCATTTTTCATCTCTTAAATTACAAGTCTGTAGGCTATTTTACCTTGTACAAAATATAACACTCAGATAAACAAACACGAACTTAAAGGTTCCTTTTTCCCCCTCCATCCTTCCCTTCTGCTTCTGCAGGATACCTCAACCACTACATTATTTTAAAGACATCCCCAGGAATACTAATTCAATCCCTCCTGATCTGAACAGGTTAAAAGCGTATTTGAGTAATCCCAAGTTCTGGTAGACCAACTGTTCACTTATTTCATGTGAAAACCAAGAGATGGGACCTCCGATTGGATCTTTTGGATATGTTTCAATAACCCATAACAGCTGCGGATAAAAGAAAGAGGTAGGACCACTGCTAGATGTAGGAAGTAAAATTAACATAATTTGTGTGTATTATCTCATTCTAAACGACAGGTGGAAGTCATTTCTAGATGTGGTAGATATTCAGCTCTCATCCAGGTGTTCATCCTGCACAGCTTGGGTGGGTCTCCTTATGGAGAATACCTTCCCCAGACATTGTGGGGGGTGTGGTGGGGATCCCCCTTGGTGGGAAAGCACACAAACACCAGGAAACAATGTCCTTCAGCAGGTTGAATCCTTGGACTCAGATCATAAAAAGCCTTCATGTAACACAGACCTTAAATTCAAAAACTGTGTGTAAATATTCTTGCTCGGTTTTAAAACATGCTAAGTGCCTACAAGTCTCGGTAGAAACTTTAGGTATTAAGAATTCATCTAGAGTAAAAATCAAACAGGAGCAGACCTGACTATTCAGCTCTGCAATACAGCTTTAGAGGGACAATTTTTAAAAAGAGCGTTTTTAAAAAGCAGTTTTAGCATTTTAGCTGTAATGTCTCCCATTTCAAAAAAAATGTATTCATTTGATCCAGCCTGTAGAAGTTCTCAGAGCTATAAAATTGATGAATGGATGTGTGTTTGTGTGAGTGATGATGTTCACCTGATCACACACTAAAGACACAAGAGAACCTTCTGAATGACCTCCATAGTGAAAAGCAAGATTATTTCAGCCTTCTAGATAATAGAAATTATGACAAATTTGTATCATAGATACCTTAATAAATACCCTTTCCTCTAATAATTATATCATATATTGGATTCTGTGTTAGTGACGTCTGCAGGGCTTTATTTTGGGGTAAAATGGGGGTCATGTGATGTATTCAAACCTAACAGCAAAACATGCAACCATATTTTTGGTGACTGATTTACATTTCTCTGTCATTAAAATCCCAGAAGCACTTGGCTGTTTGTTGGTGGCAAGACCTTTGGCTCTGAAATTGCAGTGGGATATCACTCAGAAGGTTTTCTGTCCATGAATCAATTTTAATTGCCGTATTATAGCTCAGAAAATTCTGCTTTCATATTATAACTATACAGGATGAAGAACTTCAACAGCAAGATGTGATCCGCAGACTTCATCTGAGTCAAGGTATATTATGTCTAAGATTATGTCTACGATTATGTTATGTCTGTTATGTTTGTGTCTTATGTCTAAGATTTATTTCCTACTCTGCTTTTTACTGTGCTCCATACATGTGAACCTTGCAGCATTGGGAAAGTTTTCCTTTCCTCTTACTTTATTAGATATAGTCTGTCCTATTTATCTCTAACTCTTTACCTTCTCTTCGTCTACAAATATGCCTAACCACAAATGCCAGATGAAGATGATGTCCTTTGCCTTTCCCTGCCAGAGCCTCTCCAGTCCAAGCACTGGATGGACCAGGGAGCTTATTTGGGAGGAGTTATTTGGGAGAGCAGCAGCACAAGCTGGGGCTGAAAGGGGGCTCCTCCTGAGTATACACAAAGAATGTCTGTTCTTATCACCGCTGGAGAATATTAGTATGTCAGTGAACTTAAAGCTGATAAGGAAAATATTTTCATCATCACTCAGAGACTGTCCAGCTTCTGCATCTCCTACTTGGCCGTAGTATAAACACTTTGTTTTTCTTCCATCAGTAGGATTCCCAGGTCTTTACTTTTGCTACTGCTCTGTGTAGATAAGCACCGCTGTCCTTGCAGACCTGTTTGTGAAGATTAATTTAATTGGGTTTTTTTTTATTATTTATTCTTTACTGATTTGCAAAACTCATCAGATTCAGTTTTTACTTTACCCTAATTTTTTTTTTAAGTTTTTCAAAGTCATACATGAACTGGAAAAAGGCTAAAGGATTAAACACCTCCCAGACAGATGATTAACTACGCTTGATGGGAATTCAAGCAACACACTAGAAAGAGTTGATTTTCTATTATAACTGTTCTAGAAGAAAAATAGGTGGTTGTTAATAATGTTTCAATAAAATGCTGTTAAGATGGTCACATGATTCTGGAGAAGTTTTTGACATTTTCGTCCCAAATCTGCCAGTCACATGCTTTGCTACAACACCCATAATTCTAAAATCTCCAAGTCAAAGCTGCTCTTCTTCAGAGCTCACATTGTGTGTAAATGGCATTGTAGATCTACCTGCACTTCAAAATATATGTTTATATATGACATATGAATCAGTACAATAATACAGACCCGTGTCTACATAAGCCACGGACACACACACACACAGAGTGTCTCTATTTTATCGCACACTACGGGGAGTAATGCATTGTAAGCACAGAAGACTGTCCTTCCACACACACTGACACCCAACTGCAGCAAAGAGCAGAGAATGTACTGCAGGACAGTTCAACCAAAAATACCATCCGGGAGAAAGGGAAAGCACCTTCTTGTGGATGAGTGATGAGTCTATTGGCTGAAGGCTCTCCTTCCTTTCCATGCTGGAAAAACAAAGATGTTAAAAAGCACTGATGATTGTGCTAATGATCCAGGCTGGTCTCACCAATATGTCTTCTGCTCATCTTTGGTTTTACCATCTAGCAGAAGATAAAAAACATAACATCTTCAGGTTTTATGTGAGCTTCACCCTTTTATTTGTATTTTTATGGGAACATTCATTTCTGAAGACCCAACTTAGGTTTCTGACTCAATCAAATATTTTTCTGTCTAACCAGTTTTATTATCATATCATGGCTCTTTGCCTTAGGTATAATCAATCATTCTTGCCTGTAGTTTCATTTCAGATTGCCAATAACACATGACAGGCATTTTGCTTTTAGACATTGCCTATTTTTTTAATGGAGATTAATTTTTAAAATAAGATGCAGTTTTAGTGTCAAGATAATTAAATTTTTGTAAGAGATACTATCTTTCTTTTTGCTGCATCAGCTCTCCTGAACTCATACCTTTAGCAATCTGCCACTAAGCTACTCAAATAAAATCAATAGGTTCTGAAGTCCAGCATGAAGAACTTTTTCCATTAATAAAATAACTTTAATAACTGTGAGAACCATAAATTGCTGAAACACCTTTTTTTAAATTGCCTCATCTGCATAAGAATCAACAGCAGTGTTTGTAAAGTGGCTCTATTGTCAAAGACATATTTGATGAATCTGTGCTGCATGTTTTGCAGTATCAAAGGGTTTCTTTTTTTTTGCTTCTGCCAGCTTTGTTTAGTAGAGCCAAACTTGAAGGAGTCAACTTAATGAAGTCAAATAATGCATGATTTCCCCTGCATAACTTAGGTTTTGTTCAAGGTGTTGAGGCTTTGTGACATCTTTCAGGTACCTGCTGGTGTCAGCTTTTCCTGGGATATAAACAAAAAGGGGGGACAAAACAGTATGTCTATCTTGCCATTTAACCTTTTCTTACATAAATGTTAATCTACATATTGCAATTTTTCTGTTGCATCAGATTTTTTTTGTAGAAAAACAAAACCTACTCTGTTTCTAAATGTTCCTTGGCTCAAGCACAAAACTACAAGAGAGTCCAAGAATTATAAAGAAATCTGTTTGCTTTTATCCCTCTGGCACGGACAAGGAATCAAATTCCCCCACTGGTAAGAAAGCAATTTTACCATGATAAAACTGGGGGTATGCTCACTGGGCTGACTTTTGTCACGGTGCTGTTTCTATTTTTAGTGGCTCTCATTCCAGAAGGACCTGAAGCAAGGTACATAACACAGCTGCTGTTTGTCGCTGTTGTGCTGCTCACTGGCTCCCACTTAGACAGACTACTATTGATTTCAGCAAACTCTGGTTTTGACAGTTAGAATTAGGCAATTTTCCCACTTTGGAAGAGAGGAAAAAGAAGAATTGGTCCCTTGTTGCTCTCATGTGGTTGCCTTTGCTGCCTTCAATATCAACCGAGTAGCTGCAGGCGTCCAGCGCAAAATCTAATAACAGGAGCTGAAAGGCTCCTGCCAGCTTCCACGGGCCTTGGGTCAGGCTCTCAGTGGTTCAAGTTCAGCACATTTTATTCCAATGACTTCGAGATGCACCTGGTTCCAGAAGAAACTTTCCCCTCACAATTTGTCTTTATTCACATTTGTACCCCATGGAAAGCAGGAGAGAGACGCTGAGCAGTCACAGCCTTTGGCTCCAGTGCTTGAGCACTGCTGTTGCTTTCAGAATAAGGGCAGGTGATTAATCCTCCCTCCCTTGGAAGGACTCTCTGCAGCCTACCTGTTCTCTCAAGCTCATCTGCTAGTCCACCTGGTTCTGATCTGATATTTTTAGAGCGCACGGTCTGAATCAAGTTTGCTTTTTTAAACAAGGAGAACAAAGCTCCTTATCATAGCAGATCATGATGTTATAGCCAAAAGAAGTCAGATAAAACTTTCATCCACATTTTAAGTTTTCTTTGAAATAAAGAGAATTTTTTTTCAGTTTATTCTTATTTTTTTCATTTTCATTATAATTATTTTTCTTTGCTTCCAGTTTCTGTGGGACTAGAGGATTAACTTGGATAGTTAATATCTTGATCCAACTTAATACGGCATTACAGATGGGGATATAATTGAACTTACACAAGAGAAAAAAACCCCAAAACCCAAGCCTAATAAAGTCCTGCTGTATTTGCTACTTTAAATGACAAGGAAAAAAGAATATTTTTTGAAAAGGCTACGGTAGTGTTAATTAAATGTCCATCTGAACCAAAGCTCTAAAACTTGAGCGCCAAGTTCAGGATAGCACTTGTCAGTGGTACAACATGAATTTCCAGAGGGTTCTGAACTTGACGGAATGTACTGGATGCTGTGGTTAAAATATGGACAAAGTAGCAATCTTTCTGTTTTATAGATACTTTAAAAATTCTCCTGTTCTGCTTTTTTGAAAGAGCAGGTTCTCTGGGCAAAGATGATGGTATAACTCTGAACTGCTCTGAGATGCCTCACTAGTAAATTAGGGAAATAGAGAGCTGTGAAGTGAGATATATAGAGAAACATAAACTAAAAAGATTGAGACTGAGATGCACTAGTTCATAGAACTGCTCATGGGGCTATGACTAAAGGATTTTAAACTGATCTCAAATACAAAAACCCCAGTATGTCACTTACTCTTCATGATCCTTGATTCTCACAAGAGCAATGTGAGTGTCAAACATGTTTCACACAGTCAGGTATTCCAACAGTGAGAAGATTCGGACAGACAAACGTGTCTCTTCAGTGGGAAAAGGGAACACAACCATTGGAAAACAGTTGTATTGAGCTGACAGGGCAACAGCTGACAGCCTTGTGTTCCTGTGTGCTTGTCTTCTGTCAGGCCTTGCCCTGGCCAGTGTGTGATTTAGTTATCTTGTATTTATATACCACCTATGCAAATCAAAATTACACTATAGGCTTACTGGGTAGTTAGCAGGGTCAGCCCTGACATCCAGCTGAATTCCCTCTGTCCACCCCTGTTCTTACTCTTCAGGGACAAACTGCATATGTAGCTTTAAAAATGAGATCCATTTATACCTCTGAGTGTAATATTATTTATGCAACCTTTTCCTGGTTTCAGCTGGGTTGGAGTTAATTTTCTTCCTAGCAGCCCAGTAGTGAAACCACTACAAGCATCTGATATGAAATATCTCTCACAGATGAGAAGTGTGGTCTATCCAAAATTTAACAAGACTGTGAAATTAAACTGATGCAAAGAAATGCATCTTCTAGTTGGTAGTTCACATAAAAACATGTTTTATCGAGCCTTTTGAAAATGTGTGGTGAGAGACAAAAAAAATACAGATTATTCTAGAAGTTAATAAAATGTTGAAAAAGATATAATATCACAGCCAAGCTATATTACAGAGCTGTACATTATTCATATGTTTTCTTCACAGGTATTCAGCCAGATTTGCTATAGAATTAATTTCATTGAATAAAAATTAGAAGTTATCAAAAAAGAAGCAATTCCTCATTGTGGCCCTAAGACAACAAACAAAAGACTTGAAAGATTTTCTAGAAAACTGCTTTCCTGTTTAAACAGTTAGCACAATGAGATTTTAGGCATTGACTATAAGATATTACAGGCAAATATAGAAATGTTTCATGGCCCAAACATGGTTCTAGTTTCACGGAATAAAAAGAGGACCTGATCTCTAAAGCACTTTCACAGGACTATCTGAGACTGTAAAACACTTGTCTTTCCTAGCCTTGCACTCAATTGTTATTTCGAGGCATAATATCCATTTCCAATTCTATTTTTTCCTGTCATCATTCAGAAGGTATCCAAAGATCATATGATCTTACTATTACCCATTTTTAGATTAACAGACAGATGCAAAGAAAATCCTTCATGGTGAAACAGGGAAAAGGCCTCCTGATGGCAAACTTCGGGATGTGTTTCAGACAATATCCAGTGCATGGCGCAACAGCAAGAGCTGTGTTAAATTTTCCTCTGAAACACTTTATGCAAGTGTTACAGGCAGGAGTTTTCAGGTTAAATGTTTAAACAGAGAATGCCTGGAAACACATATTTTCAAATAGCAGGCGCTTGAGTCTTCTGAAAACCCATAAATGAGACTTGCATAATAAAGTGGTTTTTCCAAAAAAACCAACTTAGCCTCTCCAATAGCTTCCTAAATTATTTTCCAGAGTTCTCTGATAACACATTGGACTTCGGGCAACCTATACATTATAATACATACCAAATGCAGTACCATACCAGTAATTAGGGTGGAAAACTAGAATATCTTTAAGAGAGACACAATTATTCAGTGAGGTTGCCAGTTGGATTTATCCATTGTGACCCAGACTGTAGCTCTGCAGTCTCTACATGATACTGCGATGCTTTCTGTCCAGCTGTGGCCTCAAAATAGACCTGGGATGCCCTCCATTTCTGGTGAAACATATAAACCGCTCTGATGCAAGCTGTAGCAGAACATTACCTTAAAAAACCCCATGAGATTTAACTACTTTTTACTAAATAGTTTTAAAGCTGCTTGTAACATTGAGAAGAGCATTACAAAGAGATCACTAATATCAAATCCACAGCCAAAATGAAGTGAGAAAGCAGTTTTATTTCAGCAGAGGCAACATCTTCTAAAAAGCTTAGAGACCTCTCACTGACACTGACAGTTCTCTGGGAAAAGGATGCTATGGACAAGCCAAGCAATACAATTTTTTGATAAAAAATACGGGTTTAGGACAATCAGCAGTGCCCTCACTGTCAAAGTTGTCAGCATTGCTTGACAACACCACTCATGACTTGCTAGTGATTCATCTCAGACCTGACAAAAGCAGAAAGAATTGCACTGACCCTTCTTTTGGGGAGATCATGACCCAGAGGGTTCCAGGCATTACTCAGGATGTACAAGATGCACAAGATGCATAGGATTTCTCTTGAGATCTGTCCTTTTTTCCAAGGCACTCTGCATGTGACGAGGAAAGCTGCTCACAGATGTCTGTGTGCAGGGCTGAGTTAGTCCTGCAGTACCAGAAACAATTCCACATATTCTTGAGCACCATCTGCTGGTGCATCTTCCTTTAATAAGCCCAGTTCTTACTGAGCACCTGAGTACCAGGCTTAGCACTTGCCAATTTGGCGCTTGTGAGACACCTCATTAAGATACTGAAAATAATTCCCATTAATTGCCTTAACCTTGGGCCAAACCCTCTGCTCCAGTCATCAAGGATAAGAAAATTATCTTCGCAAGATCTTTCTTTTTAATTCTCTTTGAAAAGCCCCTCCTGTTTCAGAAATCTGTTACTTTCTCTTTAAGATCTTAAACATAGTGATTTTTCAATGCCTTTTCTTTAGTGTTGCTGTAATGGACCTAAATTTGTTTAGATTACACTTATCGCTTTTTTGCATCTATTACTTGCTAAGTATGTGTCCAATTCAAAGATCCTTGCAGAATCTTTCCTACTGTTTATGAGTTCTGGACCCCAGCACCTCATTATATCAATTCTTGAGGGAAAATGTGAACCAATAAACAACAACAACAACAAAAAAGCGTCACAAGGCATGTATTCACAACATACCTCCAAAAGTTCTGGAGCTTTTACTGTGTCAGCCAACTGAAAACAGGTCTAGAAAAACGACTTATTTTTAGTCATTGTATCTAAAGGTCAGGCCAGGGACAAGCCCAGAGTCTTATTCAAAAATATTTCTTGAGCTGTAAAGTGTCTTGACTTCATCAGAGAACAATTTCAGAGAACACTGAAGGATTTGCTGCAATTACTCCATACTTTTGTTTATATTATAGGGTTACTTGTGTTTAAGACACAGGCAATTAGCTGCCATGCTATATACATTGGGGAACATCCAAGGTCAAGATCCTGCTAATGGGAACTGACATCTTCCCGCCCCTAGGGAATGCAAGAGTAGGCAACACAGAGTATAACTTTTTAAAATAGCCTATTGTAATATTGCACAAATTACCCTCTAAAGTCAGTAGCTATGAAAATTCTTTGTGTTTGTACTTAAAGATTAAATGTAAGGTAAGACCTATCTAAATGCTAAAATTAAAAATCATTATTTAGAAACCCAAGAGTGGATTTAATATTTGCTATCAAATATTAAAATTGTGAAACATTAAAATATATTTCAATCCAAAAGCAATACTAAATGTGGTTCAAAAAAAAAAGTGAATTTACGTAGTATCTTTATTATTTGGTTTATTTCTCTCTTAAGATATCATTTATAGAAGCAATGAAAGTAAAATATGGGGTAATATACTGTCATTTTTTAAAATTGGGTTCCTCTAGAGATGTAAAATCTGAAAATGTGCATACTGAACACTAAATAACAGACTCTTGTCTTTGTTATTGTCTGCTGAAAGATGTGAAATAATCCAGGGTTTTTAAAGATGTTTTGGTTTTCTGGAGTTTCTCTGAAGAAGTCTTGCTGGAAAATTGAAGATACCTATACTGTCTTTGTGCATGTAAAATGGATATTTACAGAACAATCTTACTTGCAGAAGCAAGGAAGCCTTACAGGAGAACATAAAGCTATTCAAGCAAAATAAAGACATGATATGTTAAAAAAAATTTAAAATATCTTAATTCTGCTAGGCAATTTTGTTTGCTAACCCAGACATAACAGAGCATTTTCTCTACGTGGCCTGGGCTCGCAGGTGCTCCTTCCCAGGTGCACAGAGGTGCCAATATGCCACAATTCACCTTTTTGGCAGGGAAGTCTAACTTAGAGGGGGAGATCACAAAAACCAGCAGCCACACAGACAGATGGAGTGGATAGTTTAGGCAGCCTGAAGTTCTGCATCTCTTGGAGGCGATGAGGAGAACAACTTCAAGCCCACCATGCCGAGTTCTGCGCCTGTGTGGGAGAAGCTGCGTGCCAGAAAACCCAGGCCACCCTCTCTGGGCTAATGACACTTCCCTCCCGTTCTTCCATCCTTGAGATAATGCCTTACAGACCTTGAACCTCGCACTTAATTTTCCTGAGGCTAATTGACATAATTTTCCATCTCATCATCAGGGCTCTGAGTGCCCCGCTCTGCTGCAGACAGCCACGATTAGCTCAGGTGTCCCGACTTTTTCCTGTCTGTGATTCTCCTCTCCTGGGACTAAAGATAATGATGACTAATGATCAGCCAGCCTTAAAAAAAACAAGGAACATTCATTCAGCAACAAAGCATTTAAAAGAAAGGGGAATGTAACACCTTGGATGTGCTTTTAGCTTTCCAAGACGCCCAGCCGGTGCTGCAGCCTCTCGCAGGCTCTCCCAGGCTGGCTGTGCTCCTGGCAGCTGCTGGCAGCTGGCCCCCGGCCACTCGCAGTTTGTTATCTCCTCAGTCAGAAGACTCTCACTCTTCCATCTTCCTCAGTGACAGACACAGCTCCTGGAGCTGAGTCACTTCCCTGGTGTAGCTCCTGAGCCTGCCGGCGCACGCTGATGTGGAATTTCCTGCAGAGTCCCATCGAGGGAGAGCTTTGCACCTGAACAACCCTCGGGTTGGTACTCCTCCTCTTTGCCCTCACCACACGGGGTGAGTGTGCGCCCAAGCAAGGACAGACAGGATAAACCCTTGGTTTCACAAAAATTCTACATATCTTCCAAGAAACCTCCCATGGGATAAAATTTCTACGTTTGTCCAATCAGTTCTACGTTTGATAAAAATCTGGTACAATGTTTTACATTCTCAAATGTATTCAAGGGGCATTCTCACACATCAGCAATTTCAGGGTTCCTCTCAAATACTCTTGCTATCTAATCTAACCCCAATTCCCTGCCTATTGCTATCTGTAATAAAACTGAAACCATATTTACACATTTCAGGTAAATAAAACCATCAAGCTACAGCAAACAGAGATTTCAGTGGACTGAAAAATAACCACAAAGTATTTTGGAGCAGTATAAAGAAATATTAAATTTTAATTAAAGTGCACAAGATTAGATTAGTGACAAAATCAGTGGTCATTGTAAATACCTGTATTTCTGGTGATCAACTTAAAAACATTCTTCGCAAAATGCTGAACTCCCAATTTCTGGAACAAATCTACTTTAAAGGTGCTGAGGTATCAGCCTCTGCTTCCCCAATTCCTCCTCAAATCACCACTTTTGCAACTAAATGTGTTTTGGTAGAAGTAAAAGCTAACCTGTAATATCCTATTTTTCCAATGATTTTATGACATTGTTACAATGACATGTTGTAGCCAATCCCAAGACAAAGCCTCTACCCTGAGTCTAAACTGGTAATTCAGGAGATGTTACACTGCAAAGGGCTTCAGCTTTGCTGGGTTTCATCCTCTCAAATTTTGTGCAGCAAAGAAGACAGAGGAGAATATAGCCCACGACATGCTGTCTCTACTTCTCTAGATTATAAATATAAAAGAAATAAAAATGTGACTATATCTTTTATGGGAAAAAGTCTTTTTAACGTTCATGAAATGCCTGGCAGATATCTGCACAATGTAGTATTAAGAAGCTATAATTGAAAAATATTTCATAAGGTGTTTCATAAATAAGTACTGATTGGTCTTAGCTCCTTGTCCATTACAGAAGGAAGACACTTCAAGGACACTGTCATATCCTGACTTCTTCAAATGCAGACAAAAGAAAAAGAGCTCTGTCCTCTTGTAGCCCAAACAACAGTGCTGCATCACCCACTGAACTCAAGTCTTCTCCCCTAGGAGAGTCATTTTGTTGTCAAAGCCCTCTCAGAATGCTCTTCTTGAGAGTTAGCCTTGAACATTCTCCATATCTTTGCATCAAGCTCTGCTTAAGCCTGACTGTCAGCATCTGGGAAGCTTTTGTCACAAAGGAGGGAGAGTGGCTCCTCCAGATCCTCACAAGACATAACGTGTTGTTAATGACTTGCCTTCTGTGATATACTTGTGATGACAAACATATATATCCCAGGTATTTTGTCATTTCTATCCAGAGTTGAGTTAACTTCCATTTCTAGAATAGCTTTGTAGAATAGTTGTAAGTGACATGGAGCATCAATGTTCCAGGATAATCTTCTGTACACAAGTGCAAAGACTGCAAATGATTCATTGGAAAACCACTTAGGGAGAGAAAATCTTCTTTTTGCATGTAAGTGTGTGTTCAATATAAACTTCCCAAAACAGTTCACAGAAAGCCTACCCAACTAATCACAGGCTATGACTGTCACATCATTAATCTCAAACTTATATTCCATATGACTTCTGGAGAAAAATTTTTGTTGCACTACCAGATGGATGAGTGACCAGATCACAGAAAAACCTAAATGACAGAAGTCTGCCCTTAATCTACCCGCAATTTCTAGGCTACAACGATTACAGAAGTACATGATACCCTATAGCAGCTATTTAGTTTTTGAGAAAATGATGTATTAGCAATTGCACTTTCACCTCTTGCCTTTCTCTTAATAATTATCAAAATCCTTTACAGTCATCAATTGTATAATGTGCTATTTTATGAAATGAGCTATATTCCTGGTGTTTTCCTGTCAAAGAAAAGGAACTGATATCACCAAAAATTCATCCCAGGGCATTTCTGAGCACACCTAGATAGGCGGCTGGTAAACAGAAGGTTTCCAATGTGTTTCTGACCTGGACATCTTCATTTGATCCTTATCGCATTGTGGTAACCTGTCCAATGTTGCAAGAAGAGTAGGAGATCTGCCAGAGGTTTCTAAACATCACCTGTCGGAGACTCTATACGTGCCCCTGGGATGTCTCTCAGGAGCATTTGGAGCTCTGCCATGAAACAGAAAAGCAGAGCTGGAAACCAGGAGACATTCTGCTCTGATCCTGCTCAACACTGCTTGCAGTCAGCCATCTATGCCTTACCCCCGTGCTTCTTTTGTAGACTGTGGGTTACCTGAAACAGTTGCTGCTATTTTATTTACAGTATTTTAGAGTAGTACAAAACAAGCAGTAGGTGCATTCTGAGCTACTTTCAGAACTCCTGTATACACACATGCACCTCCTGCCCTGGTGGAAGGAAAAAGCACATTATCATACTTAATCTACCCGCAATTCTTGTAATGCCCTGAGTTTTCTTATGGTTTTTGTTCATGCTCTGCAGATGGGAACTGTGTCACTGAGAAACCAAGTGGTCCAAATCAGAAAGGAAACTTGAGACAGCGGAAGGAATTGATGAAGTGATGCAACTTTTCAGGAGACTCATCCCAGTAACTCAAACTTTAGCCTGGATTTCCTACCTGACTCAAGTAGGATGCTCCACAGTTAAACTTCCTGAAAGATAAGTAATTACTTGGACAAACCACCCAGACAAGTGTTTTCAACAGAGGTCAGAAAGGAGAATCAAGTCTTGAGGAAAATATTTCTCTCTTTAACATGGAAGGAAATAACTGACAATGAGGCAGGGCAGAGGAGAGTGGACATGGGCTGGCACTGGAGACCTCATGGCTACAAACAACGCATCAGTGGTAAAGACCTACCAGCAAAATAGATTTTGGAGGTAAGAGGAAACAGAGAAGTAGCTAACATTTGTACAAAGAACTGTGTACAGTAACTCCATGTGGAAATTACATAGAGCTGCAGATCAATGAAGAAAGCAAAAGGTGAAAAAATGCAATAGCAAACATTAAAATGATCCCAACTGGACCTTAGCATGAGGAAGAAGAAAGCACAAAAATTGCCATGATTCTTTATTTGAACTGTTAAATTTCCAGTTGTCCTTATGATAAAGCCTTGTCTTTACATACAAGTATTTTCTCTTTATCTCTAAACAAGATTGTGAAAGTAACAGCTCCTTTGAAGTGCTGAAAGGTGCAGTAAGGACCCCAACACACTGGTTTTATTCAGTCCCATTCACCTATATTTATTTATTTTAGTACCAACTTCAGGTAAACTGAATTATGAAACAGTTCTGCTGAAATCTAAAGTGAGCTGAAAAACAGAAACTTGCTTTTGGCAACAAAGAGGATTGAGCTTAAGGAAATAAAAGCAAAACTCAACCAACTCCAAATCTCCAGAGCTGCAACTCGGATTCTGAATGCCCAAATGCCCATTAATAGTGTGAGAATTCAGTTCATGCTTCCCTTTCTCATGCTGCTATCCCTGATATTTGTTTACCAATATTTGCTGGCCAGTATGTAGCACTCAGAACAGACCCTTCCTTGGGGTTACGAATGACAGGATAATCAGATAGAAGCTTATAGGAAAAGAGAATAAACACATTCCTCTCTAGAGCAGAAATCTTTTTCTATGGCTTTCAATTCAACTTGTCTTCTCTCTTTTTTTTTTCAATTTGCTTCTTATTTCAAAAAGAATTGTAGAAATACCAGCAAGACCATTCCCCAAACCAGGGATACCTCCCAGATCAGAAGCTCAGAGACTGACACTTGTAACAAAAATAATTACCTGTGCCTCATAAAATTAATGGCACTTTTTTCAGTCTGGATCTTATGTCAAAGCAAGGGACATCTTGTCAACCTATGACAAGAAACACATTTTGCCTTGTAGAGCATTTAGAAAATGATGCTATGATTTTATTGAAGAAAGGTTTCCTTCCTGCACCTCCCACTCCCAAAACTACTTCAGAAAAAGACGCCACAGGCCAAAGGTCACTTTATATTAGGACAATTTTCCTTGTCTTTAAATTGGCAAAGTGCCTAGAGACTCAGTCTTCTTTTGAAACCAGAAATAAGTATCCAAATGATTTTTCAGATTCACTTAATTAAATAGTCCTGTAATTATCTAAGAGCTGGTTGCTTTATTTAAACAAGTACAGATATGAAAACTCTAATACTGGCCCTCCTTTGCCCTGAAGATAATTGATCAGCTAAGTTAAGATGCTGTCGCTGCATACAGGAGAAACCAAATCAAGACAATAACGTTTCTGTCCTGGCTGTTTTGAAGGCCAACAGGCAAAACAGTAGGATAAACTATGAGACACATTAAAAGCCTCTCGATCACAATAGCAGTCCAAAGCCTTACTGATGGACTTCTTCTCTTTTCACCTGCCTGTTTGCAGTGGGAGTGGGAATTATTCTGCCCTAGTGCCTCAAAAATAAGATTGTGTGAATGGCGTTCATAATTTTTTCCAACCATTTTTGTTATATCAGTACTTAAAACCATTTAAATGAACGGACAATTGTGAGATGTGAATAAATTACCATAAGATGTAAATGTCAGTAAATGAGGAGAGGACACAAAACGAGTTTGCTTTGCTCACACAAGACCCAGTACACAGGTAACCCACACACTGCTGGCACGCAGAATCTGGGCCACCCTGCTGTGTGGGAGCCACCAGATGCATGAGAGAGGGAAAGAACGGCACTGACTGCAGGTGCCCTGCGTGTAACAGTGTCCAAACGGCACAAAAACACTCAGGGACAGGAACAGGGTCACAGGAAAAGCAGAAAAATCTTCCTTGGCTCAAACATAATGCAGCAGGTCCTTTTTCCCTCCTCCTTAAAACTCCCTCCACACAACCAAAGTACAGCTTTACGGCACTACTGCAGTGCAAGCAGACAGAGCAACAGCAGGATGGTGCAGTGGGCTTCCAGAACCATGGAAGTTCTCCTGCTCCTCCAGCAGCGAGGCAACAAGCTTGGCCCAGTGCAAGAAGCAGAGGTAGCACAGCACGTCCCTGTGCAGGGCTCTGAGATGCACAGCTGTGGAAGAGCCCCACAGCTTGTTTCCAGGAATGTTGTTTCTCTGCATACTTAACACAAAATTAGATTTTTAGACCAGTGAAACAGTAGAACTCTGTTCAATAAAGGAATCACTTCTTTTATTATCAGTTTAGCAGAGGAGCAAGGGAGTGAGGGGGGTTTTAAATTGATTTATAAAAACATATTTTAATCAGCTTTGGCAGCTAACTAGATTATTTCCAATTATGTAACAGTACCACTTATTATAGACCATAAAATATCAAGAGAGAAACTGTTTATTCCAGAAAACTTGTCAATTTTACCAAACTTCAATTCTAAAGTTTTATTCTCACTTCATGCAATTTAATTTTTCTTTCTTAGTCCACATCAAAATGCATGTATTTTCAACCAGGCTGAGTAGATTATTTCAGGTGTTATTATTTATGTAAATTCAAAGCTGTCCCATAATCTGTTTTTTAGACAGACAACATTTCAAAAACTTTGGAGATTTGATTATGTTGTGATTAATCTAAGAGCTTCCTTCTATCTGCAAAGCTTTCTAAGCTCTCCTTAATTAGTGAAAGAAATGTTAAAACGGGATCTGGATCCTCCAGCTGGGTCAGTACTTGAGCTACCCATACAGACATCTTTCTGCTTAAAAGTATATGGATGTGGGAGGATCAATGCGAGGTTATATTTGTCTTTAAATTAAATCATCTTCCTTTTCTATAACATCTTGCATTGAAGCTTTCTTACAATGCCACAATATTATACCCTACACAACCTAACTTGAAAAAGGAAATATATTTGAAACATCCTGCTGTTTATTCCTTGCACACAAGAAACACACAGCTAAGGAAGCAGAAATTGCTCTGGACTTTCACTGTCAACGTTTCTGAAGGCTGTGAATGAAGGAGTTGGAGGAAGAAATTGGCTCTCTGCCCTGAGTTTTCTTAAGAGTATAGAAAAGTATACAGAGTAGAAAGCAACATGACCCCCTGAATTTGTCTGGAAATACAGTTCATTCATCTTGAGTTGAACATTAATGAGAACAAGGACTACAGATCCTTGGAAAAGCCAACCAGTATTTGATCACCAGTGACAGAAACAGTATTATCCTGTAGGTCTTCAACGTTTCCTCTATATTTTGGGAAAGCTGAAGAGGAAAGACAATTCATAGATAATACTTTTCCAGGTCTTTTTCACAAATCTCACCTATAGAGTTTCCAAGAGCTTTTTGGATAAATATTCTGCAGAAAGAGATGTAAATATGAGCTGTGTATCATTCAAAATATCCTATTTTAGGGCATCTGTCACCAAAAGGCATTATAAATAAAATTAGGGTTTACTTGTGCCTTTATAAAACTTAATTTAACATAACAATGAAAGCATTACACTTGATCAGTACCAAACAGTTATGCTCAGGCACTTCCAGGGGATGTACTTTGATTACACTGTTCTTTATGTCAACAAATAACCATGTTAAGTTACTTTATTTTTTGATTACTCCCCATGAGTCTCCAAGTGCTTTCCAGGAGCTATGAGTATACCAACTCCTTTTTCATTGAAGAGAGGCACAGTTGTTGTTGTTCTCACTTATTACAGGTACAAAGAAAATAAGACAGATGCTTTAACTCCCACTCACCCTCTCCAAGCATTGCTCACTGCAGTGCTCACAGGCAAGACTTTTTATGTTCTGAGTGACAGAACAAAGTTTAGAAAAGTAAACTGCTGTGAGGAGACCCAGGAAGACTCAAACTTGTGTCGGATGGGACCATGAATACTGCGAGCTTCAATCAGTTATGAAAGTGGAAAGCTTGATTACCAAGACCATCTTTGCCACTGCGTTATTCTCCTTAAATCTGTGACTGTGTCCTGGGGCTGGAGTAGCGTTCAGGTTCTTCACCGCGGCTGGGATGGGGCTGGGTTTCGGATTTGTGCTGGAAACAGAGTGAACACAGGGATATTTCCTTGCTGCTGAGCAGAGCTTACACAGAGCCAAGGCCTCTTCTGCCTCTCACCCCACCCCACCAGTGAGGAGGCTGAGGGGGCTCAAGGCAGGACAGCTGAGCCCCACTGACCCCAGGGATATCCCATCCCGTGTGTGTCATGCTCAACATACAGAGCTGAGGGGAAAGAGAAGGAATGGGGAGATTTTCTGAATAATGGGCTTTGTCTTCCCAGGTAACCATTAACGTAGGTAATAAAGCCCAGATTTCCGGGGGATGACTCCATCTGCCTGCCCTTGGGAAGTGGTCTTTATCTCAACTCAAAAGTTTTCTCACTTTTGCCTTTCCAGTTCTCCTTCCAGCCCCACTGTGCGGAAGTGAGCAAGGAGCTGCATGGGGCTGTGTTGCCAGCTGAGGTTAAACCCAGACAAACTGTTAATTAACTATGAATTAACTGGGGAGAGGTCATAATACTGCAAATATTTTCAAGTAGAAAAATATCTTTTTGAGGGCACAATTAAAGTCTAGCTCTGAAGGCGTAACAATTACTTCAATTTATGCATATCTTGATTTTATGGGTATTTGCCCTCTCTGTGAAAGCTACATTTTACAGAAAAGCTTTGTTCATATAAAGGTTGCTCCTGCAGAACTATTCAGAGAGATTGAATCCCTTTGAAGCATCAAGAGTAAAATAGGTTTCATTTCAGCGAGGTCAATTTGCTTCTCTGGCTTCAGAGTGTGCTGGATCCGATCAGCACAGAGCGTGCTGCCACTGTCACTGCAATCTGCTTCCACACCAACTCACACTGCACATCTAAAAACAACTCAAACTGAACAAATACAGTGCAGATTTTCATCAGTCACAGATTTTTTTTTTTTTTAAACTGAAGAAAGTCTATCTAGTAGTTTACCTATGTAGGAAACTTTTAATTAAATAGCTGCTGTGGGTGTTAAGCATGCTTTCCCTTTGCTGACAGGGATAGACAAACTGTCTGCTCAAGGACCCATTCAGTCAATTAATCCTTACTCTTTAAAGTGTGTGCTTAGCCCAAAACCTACAGATTTCTGGTCTGCCAGAGTTTGGAAACCAGATCAGGAACACTGATGCTTAAAAGTGTAGACCTGCATATTGAACCTGTCTGGTGACGTTTTCATAAACTTCTCTGTGAGCAGAGTGTAACTGGGAGCCTGATAGTCTGGTGACCTAAAGGATCTTGAGTAGGCAGAATTCAAACACTGCCTGCACAGCGAAGTTTTAACAAGACTGGTCAGGTGTTATTAAACAGCATTTTCCTTTCAGAGAAATTTTAGATAGAAGAATTTTATTAAAGAATCCAAGGGGATTTAGTTGGGTTTTTAAAAATTTCATAGAACTTTGAGTTTGTTTCGGAATTTTATGTGCCTTTTTATTTTTTTTGCTAGACTAAATGTAGCAGAGTGAAAACTGCAATAAACTTTTATTGACTATTGTAGCAAAATCTTGAAATAAAATCTAGAGACAGTGTATGCTTCAGTAGGTAACAAATGATGGTGGGATATCACGTATAATAATGGCATTATTTTAAAAAATCAAATTATTCACTATATACGGCACAGTAGATAAGCAGAGGATTTCCCTTCCATCCCTGGAAAGTGTTTACTATTATTTATGGCATCTGTACTATCTTCTTCACTCTGCCAGGAATATTTTAGGACTCTATTTTATAAGAAATCAAGTAGTTCCTCACATACAAGTGTGCTGGAAACTCCAAAGCCTACCTACTTTTTGTTGTGTTAGCATTTGTAGCAATTAAATATATCTTGTTTCAAAATGCTTCAGTTCCTTGAGATTTTGGGCTTTTTACTGTAGAAATGGCCACTTTCATTGAATAATTTGAATTTGTCTAGCAAGATTTACAAGTGGCTGGGAAGAGTTTGAAGGCACGTTTAAGGACCCACTCAACAGCAGCTTCTCATTCTCTCTGCTAAGTCCTTGTCAATACCAACAGTTTCACAGAAATCTTCACAGGGCGGAAAGAGCTATAATTAAAGATTCTTTTTCTGGCTTTCACCAGTTGAAGAGCATTATGACCTGAAGCCCATTGTCTTTCCTTTCCCCGTGCAGAGTTCTCCTCTCATTGCACAATACTGTAACACTTTATTTTCTTATACACCTCTAAACCAAGGACTTCATGCTGAGCAGTCCCATCAGTCCCCATTCCTCAGGAAAGCTTAAAAAAAAACCCCAACCCAATCACTGTTTGAATGAAGAAAACAACAGCTCACTGCAACAAGCTCCACAGAACTTTTACCAACATAAAAAATGCAGAGTAAAGTAAACTGGAGTTTGAAAATCAGTTGTTGTAGCTAAAATTACGAATGGAAAACAACTTCTTAGCATGTCCTCAGTAATCTTTTTTTTGTGGTCCTTATCATCACAGTTGCATGTTAACATGCCTTCAAACATTAGCAACATACACAGCAGTGAATGAAATTTCTTTACAGCTGTTGTGAGCTCTATAAGGAACATTACTACACGACACAGTTTTTTCACTTGCCATTACAAGGACGGTACATCTTAGCTATTTCTTTCTACACACTATAAATTCTGTCAATTGTCATCTAAACCATTCAGAGGAAATAAAATTGTAGTAGAGTTCTTAATTTTAGAAAATTAGGTAGCTTACTTTACTTTTTTGAATCCAATGAATGCATTTTTTCTCTGAGTATTCAGATTAGGCAGCATTTCATTTTAGGTTTCTCATTGCAGGTTTCTGTAAATCTGCAGAACTAGTGTGGCTGTTTTCTAGCAATTCCTCAAGGGATATAAAGATCCAATCATCGTACCGCTATTGACTCTGAAAATGTACTATAAATTTATTTCATCTGCAGTATTCATCTTTTGAAAAGAATCATCCAGTCATCTTTCCCCTAGTTGATAACGACTGCTAATGCAGATTCAATTTTGTCAATGTGATTAAGGGACGAATCTGATTCCATGGAAGTCAGTGGAAGAGCTTTACACCTATGATTTTCATTTTGCTTTCTTAGGTATCTCATGGAAAAAAAGCATTTACTTACAGCAGATCTAAGAATAACTACTCTGGGTTTATGGACTACATTGACACTTCAGGGCTTCCCGGAGAAGGTACAAGAGAAAGACACGAGGAAATCTATTAAAGGTGTTTAACTCATTTACATTTTAAGACCGTAAGTTTATCTTAATTATTAGGTTTTCTTACCTAATCTGTTTAAGCCTCTAATTATACTTGTCACTCTACTCTTGATAAGATTCCATTTTTCTGAAAATGTGCATATTGCCCTCAATTATTAATTGCATTTTTTAGCTGTTTGAAATAACATTGGAACCAAAACTTCTCTAAATTCCCACTCTTTCCAAGATCACCAATTATTAAGAATGCTTCTTGGACAACAGCACACAGACACTTGATTTAACTCTAATTGCCACGTGGATCCATATAAAAAAATAAAATTAAATATTGGACTCAATGATCTTGGAGGTCTTTTCCAATCTAAATGATTCTACAATTCTATGATAATCTAAAAACTACTGATTAATGCTGAGGAATGCCTATACTGCACATGAAAATGGTTCCTCATAATAAATTATAATGCTCAGTAGATACACGGATGCATTACCTCCTCTAAAACACCCATTACACCATACACTCAGGACTTCCATTATTTTAAAAAGAATATTGCTAATTAATCAAGAAAACTCAGTAGTCATTTCTGAAGCTTTCAGGCAATCTATCAGAAAATACTCCTGACCAAAAGCTGGTTCTTACTGTCATACTTCCAGACCTGCCACTTCTATGGATTGGTTTTTCCCAGTTATGTGTTCTTATAACTGTTTGAAAGACTCTGCTCCGTTATCCCATCCCTTATTAATTGGAAAGGAAAATTATAAAGAATAAAATTTACTTGAAACAACTGCTTCCTCGTGATATGCTCTAAGGAATGGCATCCCCTTTTTAAGTAGGTTTCAGGAAAAAAGAAAAAGTGAAATAGGTGCTGCTCGGCCAGAGAAAATAAATAGTAGCCCTCAGTAAGTGTCAGTGGAATTTTAGTGGAAATCACTGCTGAAAACTGGAGAGAATTGAGGAAAGAAACACTGGTTGGTTGACTTGGGGTTTTTCCCCCAGGAGGGAAGAAAAGAAGGGCCAGAAAATTATAGAAAACCCATATACTCCCATTTTCTATAAACCACAGAGAATGTCTGTGGGGCATTTATATTTGGAGGTCTGACCACGGGCCAACAAAATTGTGCATCTGCTGACAATAGATGGACAATTCAATCCAACCCAAAGGTCAGGACAACAGAGACAGATTGGCCAAGATCTAGTCCAGCCTCCCTGGAAGGGAACAGATTCACAGCCTTGCTAAGAGTTGTGGCAGAGAGATCGAGCTAGTTCCACTACATAGTCAGGTTTTGATACCATTTTCTGTTTTAGCAATAAAAACTGTTTGGGGTTTAGCAGCACAAATTTGCATTCAAAGTTTTATGGATGAGTGCCTGCTCTCTTTACTGTTTATCAAAGAGCCAGACATACGGTAACCAAATTTAACAGGCAGGCAGTTGTTTCTCTAGTGCCAGTATTTCAGAAAAGAACTGAGGAATCAGTGCCTGTCAAGCCGGTATCTAACTGGCTGGAAAACTACAGTCAGAGAATCACTTCATCAGTGCCAAAGTAGAAGGTGTAGTGAGCAGTATTCCCTGGGTTATTTCCAAATGTAGAACTATTCAATGTTTTTTATTACTGACCTTGATGATTAAGTAGTGAGCAAGTTTTTACATTCACAGACATCCTCAACTAGGAGGACAGATCCGGAATTCAAAGTAAGCCCGACTAATTAGAGAGACAATCAGGAAGAAAAGAAAATTAGAAATGAGATGCAATTTCATAAAGGCAAGTGCAGCATTTTACAGAGAAAAATAATCAGCTGTGCCAACTCCAGGTGAGGGACTGGAGGTGAAGGAGCAGGTCAAGAGAGCAACTAGATAATATCAACTGAGAGAAAGGCAAAAAATATCCTGAGGTGAATGAACAAGTGTCACATGAGAGATGTGTGAAGTGCATCAATGTTCTGCTACCCAGCAGGGCAGCCTTGAGAAATTAGTGGCACAAGGCACTTATCTGTCACAGGGCTCCATGCTGCAGTTCAAGGGAGAATGAGATGGACTGGCTGGATGGATTCCAGAGAAGGAGAATAACCAGCACCTCAGGAAATGTTAGCAAATATAAGAAAAAAGTGCTAGAGTGCCATTTATTTTGGCTAGGGAAGGCAAGATGTCCACAATAGCTCTACTCAAATATATAAAATTTCCTGCAACGTGGGAGTAATCTGTTTGTGATAAAGAGAAGAAGAAACAGTTTTAAGCTGAAGAGAGAAAGAATTCCAACCTGCATCTTTCCCAGCTGTGAAACCCTGGCAAAAACTACAAGCTCCATAGGCAGTTGTCATGACTGGAGGTTTAAGTTTTGCCACAAATGAGGCAGGTGTAGCTTGTTCTGCTTTGGAGCTTGAAGATGAGCTCCTTGTCAATGCAATTTCCTTTAGCCTGGATTTCCATAACTGGGAGTAAGGCAGTCAGTTACCCCAACCATAAAAATAAGGCATTGCTCCATGAGATCTTCTTCGTGATTGTAATTGCATTAATTCCTCTCACATGAGCCCTTCATAACAACTAAAAGGATTCAGATACTAGAAGCAAACTTGAAAGGAAAACAACATATTCCCAGATGTGCTATCTGCCTCCTTTTCAGAAATATAACCCTCCAACAACATGTGCAAGTATACAAAGCAAGTGTAAGGAAGGAAGTAAAACAGAAATCCAGCCCTTCCTCTGATTTTCCTCTTTTCATCACACATTTATGAGTTTAAATTTGAACTTTATATGAACCATGGATGGTTCACTGTCACCTGTGGCAGAAAGACTGTGGTAGGTTAAAGTTCTGTGTATAAAATAAATACATTCCAGTACTGCACTGATCTAATCTCAGAGAAATGAATGGAGACACAAGTCATAACTTGATTTTGGTTTTATCTTTGAAATTGTCTAATGTCGACTTCTTTTCAACCTGCCATGCAAATAGTTACATTCCCGTGAAGATTGCAGCACCATTAGTCACCCTGGTTATGATTCAGGAAACACTAAATGAAGCACAATAGGTAACACTGTGCACATTAATCCAGTTAAGTGCTTATTTTGAGGAAACAAAACCCCATACTTCTCTCATAAAACTTCTTTCCTCATTTTGAGCTTTAATTGATGTCACACTGACCCGTGCTGGCTGAAGATGACTACACATTATATAAATGCAATAGGTGAAAATACAGTCATAGCAGGCAATTAGCAACAGAGAAGCACTGGAAACAAATTATTCCCCAATGCACACCTTCTGAAAGCTGCATAATTGAAGATATAGTCAGCAGTGATATCCATAGCTATGGGCATGACCCTGTTATTCAACCTGTTTTCCATCTTATAGGACTAAATTATAGGCAATTCTGCAACACACATTTGCCTTCTTTTTAGAGCTACTCATCCACCTTCTTTTTAGAGGAAATTGAGACTACAGGCACTCCTAGTGTATAGTTCATCTCATCATAATAAATGAAATCCAAGGAGACTTTATCTCCACCCTCTGTCAAGATTTAGAGAAGTCTTGCCTAGATTAATGCAACTAAAATTCAACATTCTGTGATTTCTGCTCATATTACTGACATCATAAACAAGTCAGTGAGCAGCTATTTAGATGCTGCCTCTCCAGCTGACCTGGTTGCTACTGAGGCAGAGATTAAAAATCCTGCTGTAAGAGCAGGTGAAATTCACTCCTGATGTCTTTATCAAGCCTAACAGCAACCACTGCTGCTCTTATTCCCAGTGGATTCTGTTTGTTGGGAGATGCACTAAGGACGTAGTGCATAGTGTTTCAGCTAACAAGTAGTTGCTAATTGCTTCTCACCTCACCTGATTTAATGTGAATGGATCAACCCTTCCATCAGACTGCATCCAGGACCTCTTTTCAGATTAGCCTACAAGGCATGATCTCAGCCATGTCTCTAGACAAGCATTTCAGACGCTGAACTTCTCACTGAACGGGCATGACAGCTGCTCTGAGATTTATTTACAGCTGTGTTGAGCTCAAAGTTATTGACCAATTTAGTGCTGCACTAATTGGCATATCCTTGTCACCTTCCCCTACACACAAAAAAAAAAGCTGTTCAGTCAGTTCTGTCTTAGGCCTGGTTCTAAAATAAGTAAGATTACAGGCAAGCTGTATAGTTTATACACAGACATCACAGAAAATTCTTCAATGCAACAAAGCTCCTTTCCTCTACAGCGCCAGTTTGACCCAGGCTTAATTATAACTCAATTCTCCATGGACCACAGCATGGAGCCAGCAAGCAGGAGTCCTTAGGTGAAGACAAAGGCTGTATCCCTGGGGTACTTCCGAACAGCACTGAAACATCAACTTCATTTTTTTATGTTAAGGCTTTCTGTAGGTCTTCTGCCTAACAGTATGACTAAGGCAGTGTCATATGTGCTCTGAGGATTAAGGCAAGGAGGGGACATAGAGGTAGGACATATTTAGTGACGGCAAATACCCCTGTCTGACCCTGCCTCCCAAAATGTGCACCCCAAAGCAGTATTTTGCCTGGAGGTTTGTGGCACTCATTTAGTAAGAAGCTTAAAGAGTGCCATTAAAACGTGCAGCTGCTTCCAAACTGCATGGGAGTGAGTGGTGTGGTCTGTGGGGCTCCTGACACTGTCCTGGCACTGCTGTCAGCCACTCTAGTTCAGACTGTGAGGTTTGAACGCAGGGAGTTTTTACATCATGAGTTGTTCCGCAGATGGGGTGAAGGTCTAAGGAGCCTCGTCTGCTTCTCCTGACTGCAGTGATCACTCTCTGAACAGACCTGGCAGAATCATCAAAGGCTTAAAGAAATACAAACACACTCACACAACAGAGAAAGCAAAAGAAAACAAATGAAAAAGGTAACAAAACAACTTGCCCACAGCACAGATCAGAGTATCCTCACTTCCCAGCTGCCAACAAAGACAGTCCAGAAAAGTGCTCCCACAAGGCATCCCTCAGCCAGGTATGAACTCCCTCAGACACTCAAGACAGTCTAAAATGTCAGCTCTGTATTTCTCACAGAGACAATTAATAGAAAAAAAAGCTTGCAAAATAACTGCACATTTATTTATGAAAAATTACAAAGTAATTAAGAAGTCAATTGTTTTCAGCGTATCCCAGTTTATTCCAATAAATGTGAAGAGTTATTTTACATCTGGAGTGGCACAAACGCTGGAGCACAAACAATCCAGAGTAATTAGGACTCCGCTCAGTCAGATAGTCCTGCTTGACTGACTGGTGTGACACAAGGTTCATTCAGACACTACAGAAATTTAAGGTTTTGCATGTATTTTAAGTATGTGATTAACTGCACTGCGAACATGCTTAATGCACACTGAGCACCTAAACACATTTGTGCATCTGGCCTCAAGTTTTTGGGCTGTCAAAATTACTGCAGAAAAAGTATCATAGCAATTCACATTGTATCAACACAAGGAAATAAACAAAAGAACATTTTAAAGGTTTTTCAACCATGGTCATGTGTGCAAATTCAAGCCACTGACTCAGGCACAAAATTTTCTATGCCAATTGCAAGTCCCTTGAGCCAGTCTTCCAATAAGATTTTCATTTCTGTTTGCTATATCAGTTATATTTTGCAGTGATTCAATTTTCCACATCTTGAGTCTCTTTCACCAATTCCAATTTTTTTCTGGATGTCTTCTTAGCTTTCTTCATTGATTTCAACACTTGCCACCCAGAATCAGCTGTTACATTTCCCTGTGTCTGCTCTCTTCCAGAAAGTGCTGACCACGGGAATCACCTCCTCCACACCACAGCAACAAGCCCACCCTCCATAAGACAGCAAACTCATTAATGGTTTTACACAGTTAAATATTCCACACTGAAAGCCACTTAAATTTTTATGAAATTGTGTATTTGTGTCCACAGAATCAGTATACAGATTTTCTGATCTCAGTAATATAATGAAAATTAGGGATGAAAGGGGCTGCTACTGGACAGCAGGAAAGGCAAAACCTCTCCAAAGAGGGATAGAAAGTCAATCTTTCCAAAAAACTACCTAAAGAAAAAAGTATTCTATTAAAATACAGCCAGATAGGCTCTATTCAAAGCTGGCTTATTACAAAGCAAAGGAAAAGAAGCACTAGGCGATGTACTTTAAATGCATGAAACCTTGATGTAAGCCATAGATCATGGACAAGATGTAGAAAAAAAACCCAACAGCATGCCCATTTGGAGCACCTGAAAAATGTATGCAGGGCGACACCTGAGTGATTCAGGTCTCAGCTCGGTGTCAGACCTTTAGCAGTGTCAGTGGCAAGCCTGGCAGCAGCTCCATGCTGCGCTCTTTAACCATCCCTCAGGGCTGAGGGTGCTGGCAGAGTCTGCTCCCCTCCCGGTGTGGGTTTTAACTGCTCAGCAGTGCCTGGCAGCAGTGTCCCAGGCACAGTGCTCTCCTCCCCATCCCCTCCTGGCAAACCTCTGGAGGGTGCCGCTCCCCAGAATCACACTGGCACCGTGCAAAATTTCAGTACCATGAATCAGCGCGTCAGCTCAGACCAGCAAGATGAATTTGTTACTCTCGGTGGTGCTGTGTAGGTTTCCTGGTTTGCCACTCTTGCTCCCACAGGATCCCAAAAATATTGCTTGACATTTGGGTTTAAAATGGAAAGACCTGGACTACAGTAATATGCCAATAATGCCAACAAAAAAATGCCAATAATAAACCTCTGCATTTCCTGATGATGAGCATAATTCTGCCTAGCTGTAAAGCAGTTTGTGTACACCAGTCACCCAGGATCCCCGTGAGAAGTAGACATCAACTCTTCTGGCACCTACAAAAAAATATCAGGTCAAAACCACAGGCAACCTGGTTCAAGAAACAGCAAAGAGCTGAAACATCTATTTTGGGTTACAGTTTTGCAGTGAAATACCTTAATTCTGCCTAAATCCTGCCTTAAAACTGTTTTCCAGATGAAGCCTTAGGAACTTGTACAGAGTAATGTGCAATCACAAATTCTATATGTTACAATTATAAGTGATGTGTATGCTCATATATGCCATACATACTGATCCTTTATGCTACTCCGTTCTCATGCCTAATGGAAATATGACAGATTTACAACTGACTTGGGACAGTAAAAGATCAGAATTTGATCCAGGAAATACACAGACCTGTCACTGAGGATCATACACACAGAGTTTTTGTAAAAACCTTCGCTGTGTGATGTACCTGGTCAATCACAGATGAGAGGAAGTATGGAGTCATTCCTTCTAAAATATATATTATCTTCCTATTAGAGAGAGCTCTAAACCTCACTTTTATCTCTGAAAGTCCCTGACCTCTGGCAAGTTTCAGATTCCAAATTTAGAACAGCATCTGAATTTTGCAGCTGGTCTCTCCATTCATAATGAGCCAAGTCAAAACTGAATACATCCAAATTAGAGGGGAGAATCAAACTCTGGGCTCACATCTGAGTTGCGTAGCAGAGGCCTTTTCCAAATGCTTATCATGTACATGTAGCCATAACATACAATAATCAATAAAAGTCACCCTGATCTTTTCTCACAGTAAACCCAGGTAATCGCGCACCAAACAGTTATTAGTGATATTCAGCCAAAGTTGTCACACATACTAATGTTAACACAAATTAATCAGTGTACGCATCTGGTGCACCAGACACTTGTGGTTCACAGGAGGGTGGAGATCAGATCTGCACGCAGACAAGATCTACTGGAAGTTAATAAAAGCAAAGCCATCACTGCTCTATGAGTCTGTCATCTGCTTTGCTAATTCTGTTAAAAAAAAATAAACAAAAAACTACATAAAATTCTCCTCTAGGGAGAAACCCAAAGTTCAGTTGCTCCTCCCATTTCTATTTGCAGGTTTCTTCTCCTAATGTCAGCTCCATCTGTCTTCCAGAGGAACTTAATGTCTTTTGAATAGTCTATTTAATCACTTGCAAGTTTGTCCCCTTGTTTGGCTGTACTCTGCCCTTCATCTGTCAGCTGCAGTGTTCACCACACAGATCATCCTCCCTCCCCCACCCACGGATCTTGTCCCTCCTTTTCAGTATATCACATTTTATCAGGTCACTCTCCTGTTGTCCTGAGGTTAATTTATTTCCACCCAACGTGACCCATTTCTGCTCGGGAGGCAGTATCTTTGTAAGTATATGCAACCCCCACTGCTCTCTCTCCTCTTCTATCCCTAGTTTTACACAGAATTCTGTCTCTTGTCTGCTTTACAGAGCCTGCTCCCCACTCCACTGGCGTCTTTGTGCCTGTAGCAAGTCTGATTTCCTACTTGGGGTAGAGAAGAATTTAAGATTACAGTAAGTTTCTCTGCCAGCAGTAGCAATTTGTTTAGTGCAGAGCTGTTGCTACACAGTGATTTACTTGATTTTTTAAGAATCATTTTGCATTATTCGTTTCTGAATAAAAAAAGTAATAAATTATCAAGAAGCACACTCAAACTCCAATCCCTCACTTATATGTGAATGCTAACATATACAACATTATTCTCCTTTATACAGAGATTCTAAACAAATACTATTATTCCTCTTCTAATTATCTATCCATAGTTCCAGGATAGTGTATAGCTATTCCTCTCAAATGTTCATGGCTGGAACACCCTTAGAATTTCTTTCTCACTGCTACAACAGTCTACCTATGATTCCTACCCTGCATTTTCCAGGTACTATAGAGAAAATCAACAAAAAATTACCCAAAATAAGCAAGCTTCCTGTGGTTTTCCTTACTTGCTTCATTATCCTCAGGTCTTACACGTATTTCAGTGTGGTTCCACTTTAGGAGAAAACATTTCTATCAGTAGCCAGTTAGAGGTGTCAGTCATGTTTTGAAACAGGTACTCCTGTATTCTGGAGATAACCCCTCCAGAGCCCTGACTGCATAGGTGTTCTTGCACATATGGGAATCTGTGCCACTGCAGAACACAGCCCAGGTGTTGCTATGTTTTTTAATCTGAGCCCAGAGCATTCTAGGACATGATTTGAAGATTTTACTCATATCTGTTCAGTAAAGCCCAGGTATATGTTGCAATGTTCTGCCTCTGTGTAAACAGATATGTGGTGTTGCCTTCCAATGTCGAACCACAAGGAAGCGGATGGACCTACCAAAAATATCAGCTACAACTGCAACAACAGTTCTCAATTCCCCAGGTGATCAGAACCACTCTCCAGAAATATTTTTGGACTGTTCAGTTTCTACGCTGTGTGTCTCTAGGACCAAGTTTCATATGAAGCTTTGATTCAATGCATTTCCATTTGCTTGCTCTATAATATTTACCTACTTTATTAGAATAATTTTCCCACTGCCAGTCAGAGAAAGGAAAAAACCAAGAACCTTATTTCTGAAACATTTCCAGGTGCCACTCTGGCACTAAAAAACAAACAAAAAAATTACCAAAAAAGCTGTCTGTCCTCTGCAATTTGTAGCATCTTTTTTATTTTTTTGGTCAAAATGTATATGCATACATGCTGTCTTTACCACTTCTTGCAAGAAATAGAAGTAAAATTTGTAAAGCAAGGAATTTCAAGAATTCAGGCAAATTTTTACCTTGAGTCTTAAGAAACTGAAAACATACATGGAAGTTTTTAGTATAGTTTTTTATCTTACAGTATATGGAAAATGAGACGTTCTCAGTTGGAAGCCAGCATCTCCTCTGTAACTCTTTGTCCTGAACTCCAGCTCCACCATGATCTTAGAACACTGAAGACTCAAATTCTTTAGCAGAACTATAAACACCTGCAGTCTCATGCCCCTGCATCAACTATCCTGCTTTACAGATCAGATATTGCAAGATTTAACAGCCAGACTTTTAAAAAAATACTTAAAATCCAACACCCTGAACTCTGTGAGACATTCTTATTAATTCACATTTGAAAATTCTTGCTTGATGCAGAAATCTTCAGAGGTTCCCATTTACTGTCAGAAAGCTGCCTCTTTCCAACAGCTTCACATGTGCTTTGGCTCACGCCAGGAGTCAGGGGCAGAAGCTTGTTGGCCATTCCCCGACTGACCAGAGCTGTGTGTGGAGCACAACAAGCAATAACATTCCAGAGAAGGGTTATTCTAACCAAAATAATTGCTCTGCCTGACCTTCTTACATGCTTGTGTTTCAAAGCTCTCTGTCCTTGAATAATGACAGTGTACCTGGCTTGGAAAGCTTTCCTACCAAAGATGTTCTTTCTGATAGTCATCCTTCCTGGTAACACCCAATTATTACAGAATCAATTACAGCTTAGCCATAGCTATAAGAGGTAATTAGTCAAAGGACTGCAGCAATTAGAGGGCCTCTGCCTTTGTTTTCTAAAAGTCAGATGAACTCTATTCTTCACTCTCATATCTTTAAAAGCCAAACAAATATGTTGATTCAAATTCTCACACATGTAAAGACATTTATTCAGTGACTGTATATCTTCAATCAAATAGAAAAGCTTAAGAATGATTTGAAAGGTGAAATAACTTTCAGTTGTCTCCTACCCATTGATGGGCATAGTTTTGAAGGGTTGCTCAATGATGTTAAGGTGGCTGGTGTTAGCTTGTTACTAGAAGAAAAAAAAAGCACAGCAAACATTGCCAGTAAAACCATCCACTTCAGCAGCACAAGCCAAGCAACCCTTCCTTTCACTGAAACGCATTAAGCACCAGTTATGAGTGATTCCAGAGAGTGCAGTGACCAGTCTAGCACCAAGTCTGCATATACTACAGCCCCGAGTACAAAACTGCAAGGATGCATCTCAGCCGTGGCTTCAACAGATGTCCTTTTCTGGATCTCAATTTCAGCCTCCCGAAACAACCAACACAAGACAGAGCAGACCAAACCCCAAGATAAGTGCTCACACATGAGCTCAGGAAGATATGGGGAGGTAAAACTTCCCTTTCCCCACTCCCTACAAGAACTTCTCCTGCTCTTGCAACAAGACAGAAGCTCTCAAACAGGTGATATTTGAATATCTCTCTATTTGAATAACTCTTTCCACATCACAACGCCATTTTTTCATCCTTACAAAATCTAGTCTTGAAAAGACCCCATAGCTTGTGTCAATTCACAAATGTTGAAACCATTAATTTCTTTCCTCCTCAAGAGGAGGCCACACATTTTAACTTGATTAAGCACCCGAAGTGCAAATGCCATGAGAAGTATTTTCAGTAGCTGTGTAAAAATTCCTCTGTTGAATAAAAAGAGCGATGAAAATAAGTTTATCAATATGGGTAACAGATTGAGCAAACGAGAATATTTTGGGAACAGATCCTGTTCCACATCAATTGTGGGATGAATTTGATTTCATCATGTGTGAGGTGATCAGTGCAGGACACTTAATGTAAGGAAACTTTCTGTTTTCCTTATCTCACTGGAAGTTACATGTGATTATAAAAATAATGTCACAAGTGAGCATGTTAAACTCAATTCCCATTTTCTCAATAAATTTACTTTCTGAAAAAAGGGGGGAATTTGTTTCCAACAAAGTAGACGCTAACTCAAAATTTTTTATTTAGTCCTTGATTATGTCTGTCCACTGACATTTTTCTCACTGATTTTCACACAATATTCCACCAGGAATGGAAAATTACAAATTCATGACAAACACCAGATAGACGTGTTTATGAGTTCTCTCTCAGAAGTTGCAGTGTTAAAAGAAAAAAACACAAATCAAACCTGTCTATAGGTTGCAGTATTAATAATATAACCTAAGATGCTAAAAAAATATCCTTAACAAAGACTTTTTTTGAAGGATGATGATTGCTAGTGTTGCCAAATATAATTTATATCTCTACTTTGCTAGAATACTGTGTCTTCAAGATAATTTACTCCATTTGACAAAACTCTGGCCAAAAACCACATCAAAATATTTTTACTATCCGCATGGAAAGCTTTTTCCTTACTGCTTCGTCATAAAACATTAAATACAAAGCATCAATAATTAATTAGGGCTGCCTGATCCATTAAAATGCGGATCACTAACCTGATCAAAGCACACATTTATAGATAAAAAACTGTAGAGTGTAAAAGTCTTGTGGGCTCTACATGTCATGGATGACACCTTTACAATCAGGGAATACATGTTATTTTGGATATTAATGGTTACTTAGAGAGGGTGGGACTGAAATCCTATATGGGCCTGCTGACCGTGGGACTAAACTTTAGGTACCGTGATGTTCCAAATGTAATCACGGATGTCAAATCACCTGCTCCCCGCAACCCCTCTTCTCTCATTCCTAAGGACTCCGCACAACATTTTCAGCTTAGGTGATGCTCCCTGTTGCCCAGGTTGTGCTGTGCTGTGCACACCCACGTGGGACTCCTCCCGGAAGGATTGCACTACACGAGAGCAGGTGATGGCATTGCCTCTTGCAGAACCGTAAAAAGGTTAATCAAATAAAGTCCAGAGCAGATCCTGGAACAGCTATCAAAACAGCTGAGTTTTGTAAAGGCTCTAGGACAAGATGGTCTAGACAAGTCACGAGCTGAAAATTAATCAGTACTGCAATATTACAAAAAAAACCCACCCCAAATCTTGACGAAATGTGGATATATTCTACTGGAAACATAGTCTATATGGCAAGTGAAAGGACTCTTCATTCATTCACTAACCACCTCCAGAGCAGCAAGATAACATTCCTTCTAAAGCAGTTTTTGCACAAGCACAAAGAGGCTTCAACAGACTCCATGGCATGAGCAGTTGCTCATTACAATAATAAAAATGCAAAATGCAGTTTTCTTATATTAATAAAAAACCAAAAACAAATAAACAAAAAAAATCCAAAAACGAATTTTACAGACTCAAAATCTTGGGTGCACATTAAATTCTAAGCCATTCTTCTTTCAGCCAAGATCCATTTTTCTCACAATTGCTAATTCCAAAAGAAATCTCCTCAAATTCAATATTTGCTTTTTTTTTCCTCCCGACTCTTTCCCCTATAATGTTTCTTCCAGAGAATCCACAATGTTGAATCTGTCATTACATTCATTACCATGGCAACAAATGGGATGCCATAAAGAGTGTTTTAATCCAAGGACAGAGTGGTAGATAAAAGTTAGACTCTGAAAGAGAGAATTCTTGCTCAGTATCAAAGATAATTACAAAGAGAATATAGAAAATTACTTGTTGAGCTAATTTTCTTTTACATACACAGAAGTTTGCTTCTCTTCACAAAGGACATTCTCACCTTTAAATGCTGAATGCTCAGAATAATATTTATGGGTAGAGGTGATTTAGTATGCTAATATTTATCTCATTTTTCTTGATTATACCACATGCATCTTTTTTCTTATCAGCTGATAAGCTAGTTTATATTAAAATATGAGGAGAAGATGCTATGCTTGATTATCCTCAGTGGCATCTGCTTATTTCAGTATTCTATGGAGAAGCACAATTTATGAGAGCAGAAAACAGGCATATTTATAGTGATTTCCAGCCTGATGGATTCCACAGCCCCTTACAAACCAGGATGGATCCAAAAGACATTAAATTCTTGCTATTGCCTCCTTACAGCTTGATTCCTCCTGCTAGTTTTTCAAGTCCCATGGGGGTGCTCCCAAAAGGATCACGTGGGACACAGTCTAAGGAAATGCAACCCTTTATGCCCATCTCCTTGTGCGGTACAGCACCTTAACCAGTCCTCTCTTGATGCAGACACTCCTGTGGATGTGGAAAATAAATAAGTTGGAAAATAACAGGATTTTCCATCAATGGAAACACACAAAACTTTTGTAAAAAGGCTGTTAATAATCAAGACAAAAGTAAAAGTAAAATTAAAATAATATTTTTTCAGTCCTGCATTTTTAACATGACCATTTAATTGAATGCTTTTTTCAAGGGTTTTGATTTAACCATATAATTTCTCAGCTAATTTTTAAATTAGGAAACTGGTGAACACAAAGCTGAAATGCTGAAGTGCACAAAGTCTCAGGGACTCCCTAGTGACACAGGCAGGGGAGAGCTGCTGACTTGATGAGGAAGAAGGGGATACTCTGTACAGTCTCAAAAGGAAGAAGTTGTTCACTCCCAAAACAAACTGTACTAAGGAGGAAAACAACCATCAACTGCGTTTTTTCCATAAAATAATGGTTATGTCTTCTACTGTACTGTGGCACATTTGGATTCAGCTGTCAATGCACAGAACAATGTAACTCCTAGCAAAAACACAGACTTACTTCTCCCAACAATTCAAAATTAACCAGAGACTGCAAATACAGTTTACTCAGGAGGCATGCTCCAATCACAACTTACACACTTCTGGCAAGATGTGTACTATCAGCAAAAGAAAAAAAGTCTAATTCACACTATAAAACAGCATTAAGAAGACACTAATGTTGTGACACAAACCGAGGAAAGTGATAAAAGGCATACAAAAAAGCAAATATTATACAATATTCTTTTTCTAGGGCTTAGGCACACCAGGATACCTACTTAGATCCTTTTTTAATGTGGCCTGCTAGAGAATCATAGTGCATATGGCAAGGTTCTATCCCACCAGGTGCCTCCTTTGATGGTGCTTTTTACCTCAGCCCTCATGTCCTTCTAACTACAGGCTTTGTGTTTCCAAATTCAGTTTTCTATAAATATCATAGAGAAAATATAAAGCAGTATTGAGTGAGTATTCAAGGTGAGATTTGAACCTAACTTTTAAGTTCTGAGGGAATGAAAGGTAGTAGTGAAAGCTTCCTAAAAAAGCTCATTGGAAACTTGATTTAACTAGAAAATAACTGACGTTTCAGAAAAATGTGTAAAACAGTCTTCTTAAGAACTCTTCCAGCAAGATAAAACTTGTCTAGTCACACAATGTCTCACCACTCACTGAGCAATAAAAGCAGAAATGACAACCACATGAAATTATATTACATGGAGTAGCTTGAAGTCTGTTCAGAAATTCATTTTTAAGCTTTCACCAAAGCATTTCATCTCCCAAATTATATACGCATTTTAAACTTCTTCATAGGAGCTAGTTTGGGGCTGTTTTGGATTTCTGCAGTAGACAGTGTTGATAAGATAGGGATGTTTTGTTGTCTCTGAGCAGTAGTACAGATAAATTAATAACACTTTAGACTATAATTATAAATTGCCAATAAAAGCAATCCCATTTTTCAGAATGGTATGTCTCTTTTCTGATTTAAATCACACTTCCATGGGCCATTTCTCTCACCTTTGTTTTTTTCTTTACTCAAGTGTTTTCTTATGTGCTTAATACTGAATGGATAAACAATTATCTATAGAACTTGAACCAGAATCAATATAGGAAAAAATCCATCCAGAGGACTGTGGGCTCCTTTCCATATTAAGAACAAAACCAAAAAAAATAAAATCATTTCAGTCAAAGTAACTGAAAAGTGAGCAGAGGGGGGAGGGCTTTTTTGAGTTAATTTGAATGTCCCATCATAATTATGACTTTATCACTTTTTATCTGACCATAGGGAAAAAAACAATAGCTATTTCAAACAGAAACTCCAATTGATCTTTTCTGCCTTTTCATACAATTGCATTTGAATTGTATAAAGTCACAAATCTGAGCCTCCAGGGGAATATGCACTGTACTGCTCCTGTGTGTTACCTTCTAGAGAGAAAGTAATCTGCGATGGCATGTGTTAATCATTTGAGATGACATATTAAATATTTTGTCCATCCAGATACACAAAATAATCACATTATTTTGATAGTTACTACAAATCGCTTTTTCTAGATCACGTGATCCTTAACTTCTCCACGTGGAACTCACAGGGAAGCCTATAGAAGCACATTTCTATAGAAATGTTTCCTACAAATGGTTTTTATAACTGCTAAAGTGCCTAAAGCAAATCACAGTGTGTATTGCAAGGAAGCTTAGGGGTAGGTGTTCAAATGGCTTTATTTTAACAAAAAGAATACATATATTCCACATGTTCTTTCACTTAGATCTCAGTGATACCTTTCTAGCTTCTTTGGCTGCTTTTTAAAACATTTAGAGCCTGCGAGAAAAACACAAATAGTCCGCTATAACGTGGTACGTGAAAAGTCAGCTCTACAGTGCTCCTTGCACCCTAAACGTTACATCATTGCTTTGCACAGAGTTAATAGCAAGACCTTTAAAGAACAGTAACATACTGGTTTTCATTCCGCTGCCACTGAGGTGAACAAGAAACCCACCTATCAAAAATTAAGGCTAAGTTCATGTCTGCTTCACGCCTGAGTGTCTCTGTTATAACTAGACTGAAATCTATGGTTTCCTACTGACATTAAGTGGCACACGAATCATGCTTTTACTCCCTAACTGAAAAGAGATAAAGCAACATAACGCAAGTGTTAAATTTTGGGGGGTTTTTGTACAATCTTGCTATATGCGCACACAAAAGAGATGGGGATCAGTGTCTCCGGTTCGATCTCAAGAAATGGTAGGACAATGTGGGTCTGAGACTTTTAACACCCACTTGTTTTTTGAAAGCACTATTTGGCAGTTTGGGCTGGAAGGGACATGCTGGAATGATGCCTTTCTCCATCAGGAGCAAGAACTTACAGCACAAATAGGCACAGGCTCAAAGGGAACTTGATCATATCAACGGGCAGAAAACAGAAATATTTTTTTGTCTAAAACAAACAGCACATTAGAATATAGACTGGGACTCCCAGTTTATCATCTGATCCTCTTTCCAAGTCCGTTAGCATAGCCACAAAACAACCGGTAACAGCAACAGGCAAAAAATATCTTTAATCTGAAATTTACAGATGGCAGTCTTGCTAAAACACATGAACCTTGGAATCTCTTTCTTCCCTTGAAGGTTTATTGTATCAATACCCAAAGTTACAAGGAAGCCACTGAAAATTAACAAACTCATGTCCTTAAATATAATGCATATATATGTTTAATAGTCTATGAATAATAGCCCTGAGACCACACATGATTGAACATTTAATCTAGAGATCCTACGTTGCTTCTTGTCAAAGCAAGCTCAGGTTTTGTTATTGAAGAGGTAGGAAACGAGATTAATGGTCTCATGGCTGTGAGTTATTTTCAGCCTGTTTCTCTCTCTACATTGTATTGTTTGCTTGTGTAGCATAAAGCAAAATGAGACTTCGTATGAAATATACTTGGCTACCATATCTATCTGGCTATTAATTTCAATATGAAGGATAATGTACATCAATAACCATTTACTTCTAAAAAGCCTCAAGTTGCAGGTTTTTGCTGAGATATTCAAAATGATGTAGAGGAATCATCAGCATTCTCATTAATTTTTATACAAGATATGTGTCTAAATCATGCATCTAAATCCCAAGATTCTTTTGTAATCTCAACCCATTTTTCTTAATGACATGATTTTGTTTAATTATGTGAAAATGCAGCATGATTTGGTTATTTAACATCTTCTTAAATTTATATTACTACAAAAGATAAAAGAAAATAGAACCTTTTCTGCAGATGACATGGAACAACATGAGGATTCTTTGTCAGTGCTTTGCCACAGTGTAGGCAAAAAAGCCTTGATGATTTCTATTTAAAGGTCATTATTTTGAGAGACTAGCAATGTCACTAATCAAAACAACAGAGATTATTTTGTTTCAAACTTATCACTGAATAATTAATTTATTTAAAACTCAGACAAAATTAAAATGTAAAACAGTGAGATGATATTTGACAGCGCCTACATTCATTTTAATATTTAATGTATCTGTGGGTAGATTACGAAGAAAATCTAATTGAATTAGCAACATCATACTTTGAAACATGTATATCTAAGTTTCAGTGGATGGTCACTGTAAACACTAAAGTAATTCTGTGGGTCAGGTTCAAATATAGTCAATATACCAACCCACACACCCACAAAATGGCAAAATAGAATATAAAAGCACTAGGGGAAATACCTGATATGCATATAATTTTGAAACATCTGAACATTTGTATACTTGTTTATCATTTCACGAGCCTTTCAATAAAAAAAAATGGTTGAGTCTTTTTGTTTCAACTTTAGAAAAATTTTGTGTTTAGAACTTGGCATGCTTTTACACTAAGAGAGCATTTAATGTCTAAGCAACTACAGGGAGGAATTAATACTTGAAACAGCTCAGCAAATTGTCACTACACGTGTTATGGGGAGGCATTAGGGGTAATGAAGGACAGATCAGACAGTGAACAAGGGATGCTTTCCATTTAGAACACCACGAAGAAGTCATAAAAGAGAATCAGAGAAAGGCATGAGGTGGAAGGGGACCTTAAAGATCATCTGGCTCCAACCTCTCTGCCATAAATAGGGATGCCACCCAGCAGCTCGGGCTGTGTGCCAGGTATTGCACACAGGAGCATTTTGAGCACTGGTCCAACTTGCTTTTCAATCATGTGATAGATCACCTTAGAATCTTTCATTAAAGACCGTCTCATCTTAAACCTCTAACCTGGTGAAGAAACTCTCCATACAGTCTCTGTCCTGCTGTAGCCACCTTCCCTCTGAAAAGCGCCTGTAGCACGATGATGTCATGTCAAGGTAATCCGGGCATTACCGTGGTAGGTGATAATGGCTGAATTGGAAACAAGTCAAAAGTGTAAACAAAGCCTGTGATCTCACTCCTTTGGAGAGAACAGAGAAGGGAAAAAGAACCTTGTGTGTCCAAATACTCTGTGCCTTTTAAAGACAGTCTTGGGTAGATGAAAGCTAAAGGATTTTCCCACATGAAGTCAATTGGTAAAACACAGGAGACAAGAAAAAGGAGATGAAAGTAAGCCTTTCAAGTGCTTTTCCATCTCTATAATTAATAAGAGTGCCAAGTGTCCAGCAGGATAGAGTGTATCTGATCTGTGATCCCCTCTGCATCTCACAGAGCACATATAAGGGGAGTTTTTAGGTTCAGAAGCTGTGCTATAAGGCAACCAAATATCACACATCATATCAGAACGGGAAGTTGGAAGTCAAAGGGTAAACTCAGCCTGCCGCATGAGTGTGCTTCAGCTGAGCCATTATCCAAATGTCAGGAGCCGACTGGTTTAGTTAGAACAGCTGCAGCCTTAAAAGAGGATCTAGAAGGTGTTGCCGCACACAGTTCCATCTGAAACAGAGGCCAGACAAAATTAAGAGAATGGAAGCAGACAAATTTAATAAGGGCCTACTGGTACATTGAGGGCTGACAACAGCCTCTCCATGAGGCTTCACCCAAAATGGACACCGAGCCACGAGATCTTCACCTTTTATAAGTTCTGTCTTATTAGCATATCAGGCCCCAGTTCTCCAGTTACACCTTCAGGTGATGTTGTCAGTCCCCCCAAGCTTGTTTCCCCCAGTTCTCTGTTGTTTACATATTTTGGGGCCCTGAGGCAGTAAGGTGTCCTTGAGCTTCGGGCCTAGAGAGGAATTGTTTTGTCTAAAAATGGGAGAACTGTAGCTCAATGTTATACACTAGAAGAATACAAGAATACAGATACGTGAAAATATAGAAGCTAAAACCCTAAGGCATCAAAGGGAGAAAAAAATTCAGAAGCACCATTAGAAAATAAAATCACTTCTCTCCTTTTTTTACATGGTACCTTGCAGAACTTGATCCAAAGCTCACCAAGTCAAAGAAATATTCCACTGACTTCTGAAATCAAACTGAGAGGCTGATCAAATTCCTGGTGAAGTAATCCTTTGATTTATAAATCCTCCATTTCTGGACAGGCTCACAACTACCACATATATATGTGACCAAATGAGAAGGAGCCTGGGAGCCAGAGATGAAGCTATGGCTTAAGAACACAGCTGGGGAAGTGGTTATTATGAAATATTCATCAGAGAATTCAAAGGAAAGCGTAAGCAAGTTTTGGGAAGCACGACTTTTTTATTTTGTAATGTTCCTACTATCAAGTTATATCATGCTCTTGTTTTAAAGGTTGCCTTGGGTGATGGTACTCACATATAACCACAAACAAGAAAAATCAGAAAGACATGCTGAAATACAAGTGAGACACTGAAATGTTAACTTTGTCTAAAGTTAAGAAAAGAACTGAAAGAGTTTTAAGAACATGATACTTTATACTTGAAGGATGGCACCCAAAGTACTCTTGAGAAAGAATTATAAGGGATGCTATGGTCAGAACTCTGACATCCCTCATTTTAATTTTGCTAGGAAGCAATGGAAATATGAAGGATGACAACTCTGGCACTTTGGGGTATGATTATCAAGCTCACTGGTTTTGCTTGGACCTTTTGGATGAGGTCCAGGCAAAACTAGTGAGCAATCAAACTCTATCAAGGACTTCATGAGGTAGTTAAAACCCCCAAGATTCATTGTAGTCCCAGGGACATTTTCACAAATTTCAGTTGAAGATGAAAGGGGATTGTGGCTGTGTTTAAATCAATGGACCCAGAAACACTTCCAAGATATTAAATACAGGTCTGTGCCCTTGAACATCCCAGCTCCATTACAGAGAGAGATTTTTGTATGCAATAGCCATCACGCTCTGATTTTCACTGAAAAGAACCTAGCCCACAGATCAGCATCTTCTAGCCATGTCCTTGATCTGGAACAATCTACCAGGGAAGGTACGCAGCCAAGTCAGCAAGAGGAAACATAACTGTCTGCCAAAATTCTCCTTCGCAGGGAGAGCCAAGCATAATAACTTAAAGAGATCAATATTGAATCACTACACACTATTGAACTATTGTGTGTTAGTGTGATTTCCTCCTGGCAGTTGATTTGGTTTCGTTTAAAGTAACTTCATAAGGAAATATTTTTTAAAATTGCATGGAAACTTCATAGGAATGGAAAACCGAAGGCAGTTCATGCACATGAAGATAATGTTTTGAAAACTTCATTTTCACAGGAAGTTTTAATTTATCTGGGGAATTAGGCCCTGAATAAGGTTAACACATCTTTGTGAGGTATAGATTGTGTACAACCCTTTCATATTTCTAAAGAAATGCTGATAGGAAACCTTTTGTCCAAATGAGAGGTGAACTTCCATATTAGAGTATGTCTTATTTCCCTTAAAGCTTTCTACATCACACTGCCAATGTGCAGGACTTAAAGTGAATTTATGTGTAGTTTAGGTGTATTTTAAGACTCCTCAGACCATTTTTAGACTATAAACTTCTGCCTGCAAAAATAAAATAAAGAACCCTCCCTCTCCAGTGCCACCTAAACATGCTCCCTTTCCTTGGGGCTCCGTGGATAGACTGGAGATCAGCTATGAGCACATCAGACAGTTTCTTCAACTTCCCCTTGGTATGTATCTGTACACTATAAACATTAAAATATCAATATAAATATTACCTCTTAATAACCTCAGGGTTAGAATATTCACTTGCCCTACATAGCAAGTGACCTTAACATCTGTTCCTACAGCACCTTTGTTCTGTTTTACTCTGAAGCTACATAGCTACATGAATTTGATATTTCTTGCTTTCAATTATTCTATAAGGTCTTTCTTTCCACAATGTATTCTTTCACCTTAACTGTCCTGACAGAGCACTGTCAAGCAAAAGAGAGATGAAACATTTTCATCAATAGATGGGAAAGAAGGAAAATAAATGAATTTTGAATTAATATTAAAACATGAAAATTAGTTGGGTTTTTTTTTTTTTTTACGTTTTGTGAAAAGATGCTGAAAGTCATACAGCATTCCTCAAAATGTTCCACGTTTGGCATCTTTGCTGTGTTTTAGAAAGTGAAGATACCTCCTCAAAATGAAATTAACAGGCTGTATCTTCTCATGGGAGCATCACTCTGTCTTGCCAAGCTCATTCACAGAAAGTGACTCTGAATGATCTGGTTATATTCAAGGATAAGCTAGAAGAATATTTTTTAAAAAGAATTCATCCCATCCAGTGGGGAATGTAAATGTTTCCAAGCACTGGAGCCAGCAAAACTGCTGAAATATGAGATAACATTCAGCAGAGGATCCCTACATCAGGATATGACTCTGAATATGACTGTCATTATTGCTTGTTTTTCACAAAAGAGCTGGGCACAAGGTCAGGGGCATGACAATGACACAAAGAGAAAGTAGGTCTTGGCTCAAATGCTAGACTGGATGTTAAAAGCAGGGAAAAATCTAAAATTATCCAAGGATGGGTACAGGTGATGGCAGGTACTATGGAATATGGAGAAAAAGGACTGTTTTAAAATTCATTCTTGTGCATGAAGAATAAAAATCTAAAAGCCCCAAAGTAGCAGCTTCTGCATTAGATTCTCTGTCAAAAGCAAGCAAAGAAACTTGAAATTCTTGACTACGGTATAAATATTTGCAGGACCTGCACTGCAAGTTTTACCATCACCTCGTTGAACAAGTTGCCGTAGATAAGGTAAATGACATCACTGATGTATTGGGTCCTGTGCTCTGCCAGGAGGACAATTTAGGGTAATCTGGGAGAAAAAACATCTAAGGATTATCTGAGAGACTGCTGCCTTCCTGCCAGCTGGGAGTCCTGTCTGTGTGTTTGTCCTCTGCTCTGCCCTCAGTTATCTCTGAACCTCCTGACCGAGGATGCACTGGGCAGCCTTGTAGCACCCTACACTCTTAGGATCTTATTAGATCCTCCAATTCTGAAGGAAACAGTGTCAGGTTTACATTTTCCATGTGTCCAGAGATGCATGTGGAACTAGATCACTGAATTCGAATTCCTTTGCAGCTACAGCTAGTGGTGGAACATCAAAAATTCTGCCCTTGCACATTACTGGCAAGGCAAAAATGAGTTTTTATTTATACCTGTTTTCTTTTAGACTCTACAAATGTACAGTGTGGCACTGTATTATCTGACATACTAACCATTATGCAAGATTTATTAATTTTAGCCCTATGTTTTCCCAGCCTTACTCTGTGCTCCTCTCTTTGCATCCAATAACATACTAAGAATAGACACTATTTCTTTCTTATATGTTAACAAAGCAGTTTGCACAAGAAAGCCTTGTTTATTATTTGGCTCTGCAGTTCTAGGATAATACAAAACAAAAAAATAATAAAACCTGATAATAACAATAATGAAAATAACAATAGAATATTGCCAACAGAAAAGTAGACTTGAAAGAAAAACAAAGCATGCATCCTTGACTACACAAATACAAAATTAATGTGCAAATACATTCATAAATTAAAGCACTGAATTCTGCTTGCTGTTATTTCTGAAACTGTATTATTCATTTTTTTTCTGTTGTGCTGAATTATATCTCAGTCTTATGTGAATTCCATGCAAAAATGTTCATTTAACTTGCAAGTTTCATGAGTTTGAGCACAAGTAATCATTTGAACTGCTATACTTGTTATACAACACAGATTTTTTTTCTTTTAAAAATGTTGATAATCTGAATATAAACAAAGGAAAATATTTACAGTTTCATGTTTACAGTTACATCATGTTTAATAAATAATGAATAGACCAAAAAATAGTTTGTTAATCCATTCTTGACAGAAATAATTTGACAAATGTTTAGGAATAACAATTAGAATTATTAAAAATCAGAAATTCAGTGTAGCTCATTTCTAGAGCCTAAAAGGGCTAAATTCACCAGGGTACATTTTCAGACCCACAGTTTTGCTGGGACTGTCAGATCTCTGGCAGCTTCACCAGCTGAATCTCTGCTTTGTGAATAAGATCCAAACCCACTCTTCCTACTCTTGAGCTGACCACCATTTTCACAAACTTAAATTGCAGCCTGTGCTACATATGGAAGGCTTCTACTTCGCGTGGATAGAAGTGGAAATTGTAAAGTCATCAAGCACAGTGCACTTTAGCAATGCAATGCTAGTTCAGAAACACCTGTGCTAAACACCTGACCTACTGTGAAAATGCACAGTATTCAGCAGCCTTTAAAATTTTCCATTTGTTACCCACAGCGAAGAAAGGAGGAGGTGAAGTGGCTTCAGTGTAGAGTGGAGGATAAAAAAAAGCCACACTGAGACAATGTACTTTAACTCCTATAAAGACCTTTTTATGATCTGCCAGAAAGGCACCCTGGGGCTTCTCCACCTGTTGATCAGTGTACCCTTTCTCCACATTGATATTTAACAGCTCCCTAATGGGACCAGGAGGAAATTCTATACACAACCACCAAGAAGTGTGCTCTGAAGAACTAGGACCCACAGTTTCCGTTACTTGCACACAGAAGAATAAAATGAAGGTTGAGGTCTGCTCGTTTAGCAGAATCTGAGCCACCCCATCCCATACACAGCGAGAGAGCACAGAAATGGAAGCCAGAAGATGGGTCACTACCATGAAGGGCACTACAATGCCAATGGGCACGAGAAGTTAAAACCGTAAACTATGAACAGTTACTAGCAAAAATGGCTTTAAACTACACCGGATTACTCTACCAATTTGGAAGAAATAGTTGGTTTAGAAAAAGAGTCCAAAGATTTTCAGTTAACTGCTTGCACAGTAGGCTATAAAGTGACTTGCAGAGTCTCAGCAAGAACATATTGGAATAAATGAAGAGTGAATCATTTTCATGAATGAAAAGCAAAAATCCCCCTCAGTGAAAAGAAGAAAAATTTTGGGAAAACTGAAAAAGATCATCAGCTAACTCTCTATTTCTAATATTTAGTATAGAAAAGGAAACATGCTGAACAAAAATAAGACCAAACATATATTTCAGATTCTCAAGAAATGCTTGAGTTTTCCATGGAAATGTATTTACATAAATACTCAAGCTGCAAACATCCACAGCACTCATGCAAGCACACTTGTTCAGAACTTCAGGCTGGAAAAAAATTATTGAACTGATGCTCCTGTCCAGGTGAAGTTGCAGCTCCCTATTCAGGGACTGGAAATTATCCCATCTGACTAAGAGAATCAGTCCGGGAGAGTGCCCAGGAGTTTGCAAACAGGCAGGATACCAAAGAGTCTGTTAGAATTCTGCCAAAATCAGAAACAGAAGTACAAGATGCCAAGTTTTGAAAGAAAATGTGGGTACCCACCACTAGCTATATTACAGAGATTGTTTCTGACATTTCCAGCAGGAAAATTTCTGCAAGTGTTTCTCGACATAAGTATTTCCAGCACTTTCCATTTCTACCAATTAACAGGCAGCCGTGACTGACCTCTGACTGCAGAAGAGCTGAACGTTGGACCTTCAACCCACAGAAGTCACCCAAGCTGCTCATCCTGCCGCAACGCTCATTGCCTGCTGCTGAGCAAAACGCTTCATGGACATCACTGAAAATGAAGAAACAAGATCAAAACACTGAGACCAATTAAGAGAGACTGTGGCTGGTTGAGAAGAATAAGAAAATATTTTCTTTGTGTGTTTTATGTTGAACAAAATGCAACTAAGGCAGCTAGAAGGAACAGAACTCCAGAAAACAAACGAAAGCAGTCTGATTTAAGAAGTGTCTATTAAAAAGGTGACAAAGAAAGGGTAAATTTCCTAACACTAACCCAAACCCTAACCCTAAGCCTAACACCAACCACAGACGCAGGAGCCCTGACTGCTAGAGACCCCCTAGTGACCTCTAGTAACCCCAGACCTGGGAGCCCTGACCCCTAGTGACCCCCAAGTGATCCCTAGTGACCCCAGACCTGAGAGCCCTCACCCGTAGCGACCCCTTAGTGACCCCTAGTGACCCCAGACCTGCAGCCCTGACCCCTAGAGACTCCCTAGTGACCCCTAGTGATCCCTAGTGACCCCTAGAAACCCCTAATGACCCCCTAGTGACCCCTAGTGACCCCCTAGTGACCCCTTCATGACCCCTAGTGACCCCAGACTCAGGAGCCCTGATCCCTAGTGACCCCCTAGTGACCCCTTCATGACCCCTAGTGACCCCAGACTCAGGAGCCCTGATCCCTAGTGACCCCCTAGTGACCCCCAAATGACCCCTAACTGACCCCTAACTGACCCACAAGTCACACCAAGTGACCCCTACTGACCCCTGACCCAGGAGCCCTGACCCCTAGTGACCCCCTAAGGCCTGCACTCTGCTGCCAGAG